>CABEGB010000003.1:0-557623 GCA_901521435.1 Crematogaster levior
TATCCAGATACCTTAACATTAATATCCTCTTTGATCTTTTCTTTTACACTTTAATTAGTATACATATAAAGAATAGCTTCCCTGAAACATAATTAATCCCTCTTGCTTCCTAATAAAGTTTAATATTGTAAGTCCTTGATAATCACACACAAGTATTATTTCTTTTACCATACATTCTTATTATTCTTTATTAAGTAATCAACAATACTTTATACACTCGAATCTGATTGTTAAACTTAATCAATTCAAAATTGATGTTGATTAAATTATTAATAATTGATTAAATTACTCCTTAGCGAAAGATTTCAGAGCCACTGTGATGGGAAAAATAAAAAAAGAATAAACTATTAATACAAATGATCTGAAAAAGATCTCGCCGTATAATTTCAAATAATTCTAACATTTGAATCGGAAAGTTTTCAATTGACAAACGTTAGACACATCAAGTGTGCAAGGTCCGAAAAGCTATAGAAGAAAGGAAAATAACATTTGACCAAATATTTACTAAGATTCCAAATCCGGTTCTGAATTTATCAACAAACACGCTCGCGAGTGTAACATCAACTCGCGAGTTACGATTCGCGAATGTGGTTTTCCGTAGACGTCATAATGAAGGCACGAAAGCCGAGGTAAGCTCACGCCTATGCCTGCATGCCCCCCTTCGTTTACGCTATTTACGCGCTGCCGGGGTACAGATTACAGACGTATGCGTGACGCACACAGCCAGTAGTGGTGGATATCGTGGGCCAGACGTAGGTCAAGCTGGAAGGCTGGAAACTTGTCGGAGGAGGCACGACCAGTCGCTCGGCCCCGTCGTGAGAGTACACTTCTCGCTGTTCCAATCACGCGTGTATTACGACGGAGAGCTAGACTCGCAAAGACCAGCAGCCAGCGTCAGTCTTATCAGTCTTTCATCGATCGACCTCTCAGCGAAGGCGGTAACACGTGAGAGAAATCAGGTACTACATCTCGCAAAATTGAGTAACACGTGAGAGAAATCAGGTACTACATCTCGCAAAATTGAGTCACTAGTATCTCCGTTAAACGCCCTCCTATCTTACTGAAACTGGAGCAGTTCCTGGACCATTCACCGATACGTGAATTATGCGAGGACTTGTCACAAGAGCGTTTGTTGTTTTCTTTAAAAACCCTTTTTGTTTGATTATTGAGTATAAAATGTTGAACTAGCAGAAAGCAGAAAGATTTGTTTTCACGGTATGTTCTTGTAAAGTAAACATTTTCGTAAGATACGATAATTTATTGTTACACAGTATAGGAAAAAGCGGCATGAATCTGTCGCTGAGACTATACAGTCTGTTTTTCTTGAATGAACTTTTTAGATTATTCAACACAGTTTCGTTTTCTATGAAATTATATGAAATTTATTAATAAATTTATTAATAAATTTGTTAATATGTATGTCAAAGTAAATGTACATTTTCTTATAATTAATTACTAATTAATAAATATATTTTTAGAATTTAATGTAAAAAATTATTGTAATATTTTTTCTTTTCTATATTCTTAAAAGAAGAAATAATGCTGTTATTCTTGTGATATTGTTTTGTATGATAAAGAGCCGTATAATTTTGGGGTCTCTTATCTCCGAAGAGATAAATATTATAAGCACGACATGATTCAAAACATTCTATGGATAATCAATAGAGTTTCGAAATTCTGTCTTCCGATTCGAGTTTACCTTCAAACTGTTGCTCTTGACATTGTAACTAGAAGAAATTTGAATTTTAATATCAACGAATTCTAATTGTAATTTCCAATTTGAGTGACATGTATCGTTT
This sequence comes from Crematogaster levior, assembly GCA_901521435.1. Classification (NCBI taxonomy): domain Eukaryota; kingdom Metazoa; phylum Arthropoda; class Insecta; order Hymenoptera; family Formicidae; genus Crematogaster; species Crematogaster levior. The sequence continues at coordinate 1,800 of CABEGB010000003.1, forward strand.
TAAATGAAATCCCCAAGAAAAATCATTTTTCTAATAAACAAGCAAAAATACACAAAATAGTGACTATTATAAAAATTAATCGCGGTCATCGTATTAGAAATCGTTAGAAATGATATCTTTTTGTGACGGTTCCAAGGCTACGTAATATTCCAATGAGATTCGCGAATTGTTTTCCAGCGATTTATCGCGATCTATCACAATCGAAGCAAGTGCTCCGATTCATTTGAACGTCGACAAGTTAAGGTGTCATCACGTTTTAGATATCAACTCGGGCCCACTTCTTCTATGTTTACTTTCTAGTAAGAATCACGTGAGTTGAAATATTAAGTTGAGTGCGCTGTCGCCGGTTGTTACACCAGTTGTAACACGTGACGTTCGTTGAAATATTTCGCTGTGTAATTCAGAATTTTCCGATACATATTCAGTTTCTATCTTTTATTCTTTGCGCAATTGAAACCATGCCTTATCGCGACGATAATCAGTTAACTCAATTCGAGAGTCACACATTTCTATAAATTGTAGAGACTCGGTTATCGGCCTTACAGACATTAAATAGTTTCTTGTCGATATCAGATTAGAATAGCATATATTTATGATAATCGAATTTAATAGCGTTTAAAAAACTTTTTATGAAATTTAAAATTTTTTATGATAAATCAAATCAAATTTGGATACTTTATGAAAAGAGAATTTAATGTGTATTGTATTAAAAATATTATTTTTTAATTTTCTTAATTTAAATCATATTATATAATTTAAATTGTATCAAATCAACAAATTATATCATATTATATACCTTTTTACGGTAAAAAACATATAATGTATTTCTAATCAAAATTTCTAAATAAATATGATATTTCTAATCTCTCAAAATATTAAATTCTTCTTTTTTCTATAAAATTGCAAAAATTTCAATCGCTTAACTTAGAACAGCGTTGGATATCTGTCGATAAATTCGCTGCATTTTCTTTAAAACAAATCATATGTTAATGTAATGCTAACGATACGCGCATATTTGAGAAACCAAGTGCATGTATCTCAGCACAAAATAGCGAAATATTTCGCGAGTGTTAAAATTCCCAATTGATAGCAGTGATCATTATGAGATACTCAAGGTCTCTGATTCTCGATGGAAAATAAGACCCAATCGTCGGTTTATCGTTATGTTTGTCTGGCGTACGAGTTTCAAAATAAGTCATCATATAATTAACGTAGGATTGTTAGCGACGAGATTTCGATCATTTTCACTGAATTAGATGATATCGAGATGTTTTTTTTCCAGTTTTTGCGACATATGTTATTAAAACTCCAATTATGAGTAAATTAAGATTGCAATAAAAAATTGCTCTACGTCAATTCGCGTGATGTCCATTAAATCTCATCTATTTGACAAAATGTTATCACACTGCTCAATGCCATTTATGCAACGTCTTTTATCTGTCTATTGCGTTCCAGGAATTAAGAGTTTGTCGTCTCGGTTATCGTGTTATTTTTATACATGTGTGTCCCATTTGAAATACGTTCTATTTATAAACTCACCAACTCTCTGTAGTGGCTAAAATTTGTTAAAATTATTATTTTGACATGTTTTTCATTAGCTTCTTTAATGAAAGAAACGTTTCTATCTTTTTTACATTAGTCGTTGAAAATTAATCACCAATGTAGAATTGATTTGTTTATAAACCTAGGATATAATATATTTATTTGAAAAAATTTGTCTAATAATAAGAATATGAACATTTCTGCATTCGACTCCTACGCACTTTGATCTATTATATCTATTATTTACTAGGATTTATTCGGTGCCCTTGTTGATAATGGTCGCGAGTTACGGAAGTTCATTATTCAAACGGTAGGCAGAGTATTTATGAACTGTACTCTTTGAAAAAGCGCACGCGATTAGATAACCGGAGTGCACTTGATGCTAAACCTAATCTTCGAGATATACATCGACTAGTTGGAATACATACATTGCTGCCGTAACGAAGATAAATCATTCCTGCTTTCATTATATTTCCTAATCTCAAACATACAATAAAATTTTAAAAGTTGAAAGTATATAAAATTTTTTATGTTTAATTTCGATATTAATATAAAAAGATTAATTATTTGAAATTATTTAAACTAATTACTTAAAATTTTTAATTATAGTTTATTAATTACTTTTATATTGGTTTGTAAACCTACAGAATTCATATAAATGTTACATAATATCTACATAGAATGTTTTGTAATAGACAAAATGCTATATACAGCAATGTTCTTATTCAAAATTGATATAATACTTTTAATAAAGGAATTTCGAGACAGTACACCCAAATATAATGTACCCAAATATAATGTATTTGGGTATACTATCTCGAATGTATGTATATACAAATAATTTGGTATCTATAACCGAAAAGAAGAGATTTTGATTTCTTCGTGAAATCAGCGAAATTTATTATTATTTAATTAATTTCAGATATTAATAAAATTTTGGTTTAACATAAATAATATAATATAATATAATAATTATCAATATTTAATATTAAAAAAATGTTAAGAAATATAGAAATAATATATATATATATATATATATATATATATATGTATATACTTATTTTAATATTTAATAGAAAGTGTTGTCAAACTATTCGCTAAAGATGTTAGTTAAACTCTGTAAAAATTCTTAAAATAACTGCAAAGTTACATAATATTCAATAATAACTGTCAATAATATTGCCAGTTAAATCATTCACAAGAATCTTGTAACTCTATTATTCTCGTGATGCGAGACTCTCTTCTAACATTATGCTTACGTCAGATTCTTTAATCGATGATCAGTGTAGAGTGTGATAAATGAAGGATAGTCGATGTACTGAGAATATAATGTTAGGAAATACGGCGCCGTGTTACGAATCATATTAGCTGAAAGTTTTCTACTCGGCACACTCATCGTCAGTTGAGGAAGATGAAATGCCGTGCTTGTCGTCGAGTACAAAAGGGTGACAACGAGTACGCGTATTGGATTCTGGATTAGAATCATCACGGAGGGTCAACTGGCTGAATTATCTTGGTTGACGTTTTGCACCTTCCAATTGATTTCAATGGAGCCTTATTTGCTACCGACTTACAGCTCGGAAAGAACATTCTCGACACTTTTCGCAGCCTCTTCTTTACCTGATTCGGATTTATTCTAGAGTTGTAAATCAAGTTGTGATTTAAAATCGGATTATGTTGCAGTCGATAAATGAAATTCGCACTTCCAGTGTGAATTTCCAGACTATTGTTTTCATTGATTAGTGAATAATTAATAAATACTTTGAATTTTTAAACCAAACTATTGAATTTTACATTAAACAAAAAAAAATGGAAGATCATTTTATAAAACTTAATTATTTTTATTTTAACTTAATTATTTTTTTATTGAATGTAATTATTCAAATGTATTAAAATTAATCATCTATTTTTATTGAATTTAATTATTCAAAATTTGCGGTGATTACATGACAGATACATGTCCAAACTATGATAAATATAGAAATACTGTAATGAGTATAAAACTTCTTCTCTCGGATCACTTTGAGTCTAATAGAAGGAACACTGTATATGAGACAAACTAAGATAAGAAAAATGTAGCGATGGCATGCGGAAAGACAAACTACCGGAACCAGTTGGTCAGGTTCAAAAGACGACTGGTTCAACTTTCATGGTCTCGCTATTATATAGGTATATAAGTGATTGTTGATAAATGTTACTGCATATGTATGATGTAGCTTCGTATTGCTACGCACGCGCACACACACACACATACACACAAATTTATGCTATAATATATTCAACCTCTTTCTCCTTCGATTGAATATCTATTCCAAAGGGTGATCGAGTCTGTTATAATTGTCATTATATCTGATGTCCAATTATAATTGTAATTGATAAATCCGTTCGAAAACCTATTTTAATAGAAATACTTTTTCACGTGTGATCTGATAGACTCTTGTGATGTGTTTCATTGTTTAAGATTCTTTAAAAGTACACAGTAGTCTACTTAAAGTTTTAATTGATGCTTTCTTCATATTCATTTCTTTTCAACGTTTTAACGTATTCCAGAGAGTCATTTGTTACTACTTTATTACCTTGGAAATTTTTATTTGATAGTGTATGTTTAAAATTCAGATGTGGAATTTACCAAACATTTAGCTAATTAAGTACTTTTCCATGCACAATCGCTGATGCAACGCACGTTCCACTTTTCGATTTCCCATTAATTGAGAATTGATTCATAGTGACATGCAATGATACATTATAAGAGACTTTATCTTAGATAACACAGAATTTATGAGCGAAGTAAACCGTATTATCAGAACTTACATGCTCCAGACATAACTGGCTAAGTGTTATGAAAGAAAGGAATGAACATAATTAATTATGTTACTCATATACATCTTCATTAAATTAAATAGCACATTTTTTTAAACATATATCAAATGTAAAGTAAAGCTTGAGAAATTCTATGATTTTATTATGGTTTTATAATTCATTGAATTATTGAATATTTGTATATAATGTGTAATAAAAAATAAAAAATAACACTTTTTGAGCAATTTAATTCAATAATGAGTTATTAACATTTATATTTCAATTTTTACTAATTTTTAAAAATATTATTTCAGAACATTTGTTTTAAAAGAAACATCAAACATAAAATTATACAAAATATAAAACATAAAGATTTAAGAGGATGATTTAATTGTAGGATTTTTTTTTTTTGTTATCGCGTATTCGAGCCGGCTTCGAAAAGTTCTAGATCTTCTTCGATGGGAAAGTTCTAGATCTTCCTCGATAGGAAAGTTCTAGATCTTCCTCGATAGGAAATTTCCTGTAGCATCCGCGAGCCCGGTTTTCCCCGCTTTCCTAATTTTGCGATTGGTTTCGCGGTGTCGCTCGAGCACGCCTGATTGGTTGCCCCCCTGCAACCCCGCGAGCAAGATCCCGCGAGCTTTGAGTTTTCTTGTAAAATTCGCGACAGTCTCTCCCAGCAAGCCATCCTAGACACATATTTTTATATATACTAACCTACATAATTAAATATAACGGTAAAATAAAAAAATTTTTTTAAAGAAAGTATCTGATATTGATAACAATTAAGAAAGAAAGACTATTTAATCAAGTTAGGAGAAAAAATTAATAACATTGTCAGTTCAAAAAAAGAGAATATTTACTAAACTGTATTTTTTAGAAATTATTTTCGTTATGCGAGCGTGTGTTACGTATATTGATAAAATTAACCATCTTTTGGTTCTGTTTGATGCTGATATATGACATTTGCGAGATTTGCGGATGCATCTATTGCAAATTAATCTATCGTGATGATAAAACGAGGCAAAGTTGAGATTAGTGGATATTATGTCTAAGTGACATCCGCAACTCTACATTTCATTTAGAAAAAAACTATAGGAACTTAGGCAATTTTATAATAACCCGTTGAGATAAAATTTTTTTGTAAAATATTTTTTTTTGTTGAAATACAAGCATATAAATTTTTTATATGCTTGTATTTCATTATTATATGTGTACTTTATATTAATTTTTTGTTCAGGTTTTTTCCAATTTGAATTTTTCCATAAAAAACAAAAAGTACTAACCGAAACAGTCGACATATGAAACAGAACAGTTTTATTTTAATTAGTGCACTCATCTAATATAATCAAATCTCTTTTATATGAAAATAAAACTCATCTTCAAATAATTTTATCTTGCCAGTGAACAATAATCAACATTTAATAAAATTCATATTTGAGCAGCATTTTTTACTTTTTTGTTTTAAACCAGATCGGATATTTTATTATTTGGTGATTATCAATGTTTCTCTCTTTTTTCAGAAAAACTGAAATTTCGACATGGTTGTCCCTGCAGACCATGCACTCCACGAAGCAATTCAAGTATCATCGTTGATACTTTCCGATGATGTTAAACGACAAAAAGTGAGTATAACACATTCGAACTTCTCAGCTAATATTTCATTAATAATACGTAACAGAAGTTACATTATTACATCTGTAACATAGTTACATTATTACATCTTATCTCCAATACTTGATTTTATTTTACTCTGAACTTTTGCTCTCTTAAACTAATCGTACGATGAAGTTAAAGGCTGATATTATATCAAAATTTGATAAGAATGTATATAATGAAACTAACGACGACATATGATTAAATTTTAACCAGAAAATAAAAAAACTACACGGAAAAAAGAATTAGCTACTATAGCAAAACTATTCGTATAGACAGCTAACTATTATTTGCAGCGAGAGCTATAATTTTGCAATAGTAGCAAAACCTTTATCAACTTTAACAAAAGATTTTGCTAAAGTATTGACAGAGTTTTTCTTTTAACGAGATTTCTACAATTGTATTGAGTTTAAAATTTGGGATGTATAATAGGAAGTTTATTAATCTCACGTTCGATCAATAGAAAGTTTTGATTATTGAATCTTGCTTAATTTATATATAATTATGTAGGTCCCATTCTCAAACGCCAGTTCGAATAAAAATAGATCGAATGGGATTTTAAGGTTATCATTTTTTTGTCACAACTTTTATCTTACTCTCTAAATTATAAGGTTATCGAAAAGTAACCTCGTGTTCTTAAAAATTTAAGACATGTGACCAGTTTATCATTTTGTAGATAATAATAACGTGAACTTTCTAGCAATTTTTATTGAATCAAAGAATAAAAATTAATCTTTATTGTGATATATTATTAACCATTATTTTTTCCAAATTTTTTTCAAAACGAATACATAATCAATCTATTAATGGACAAAAAGTTATTTAATTTTCTAATATTAGAACTATAAGTACTAGTTAATACTAAAACAAAGTAGGAAGAATTTTATCAAATTTTAAAAATTTTATCAAACTTTTTTTATAAATTTATTTTGCAAAATGAAATTTTAAAGCAATTATCAATAGGTTTTTAATTACAATACAATGTTAAATGTAATAATATTTATATATTATTTTGATTATGACATTACGTCGCAAAGTTTATAAATATATTATTTATTAACCAATTAAGTTTTGTATTTTCTCGATTTATTATATCGATTTGGTTTGGTAAAGGAAATATAACGGGATGCTACAAGAATACTCTACATAGAACTATTTCTTTTTGAAGAACATTACTTCATACAAGATAATTACAAAGATAATTCATGCACTAGTTTCTCACATTCATTCATAATAAGTGACTGTCCTTGGATGTTACATGACACATGATTAAGAGACAGTAATCTCGATCTCGTTATGAAGAAATTCTTAAACAATGATAAACATTCATTTGAACATGTACGTATAAATCTGATTTATTATATTGGATGTAATTCAAAATATGCCACTTTGTACGTTGCACATGCGATAAGTTTCTTTGCAATATATCTACTCAGAATTCTGTTAGAAACTGCGTAATAATGTAGGATGATGAAACAACGTGCATTCGTAACTTCGTCAGATGTTTGCTGTGATACCGGTAGAAATTTGTAGATCGAGAAAAATTTTTTTTTTCATGATGGCAAGATGATACTGTTTGAGATAGAAAGATATGTTGACATGTGTACGATATACAATGTATGTGACACATTTTTCAAAGGAAAAAACTGTTCGCAGATCGAGAATTACATGTCGAAGATGCGATTCTCCGCAGCGACCGCTAGGAAGATACAGGATGTTTTCATTTCGGAAATGAACAAGGGAATCCATCAGCACCCGTCTTCATTACAGATGGAGAATACTTATATACCAGAATTACTCGATGGAACAGGTCATTAACGAAGTTTCAATGCTTAAGTTCGTAATAATAGCGCGTATCACTCAGTCATGCACTTTATATCCTATTATGAGTCCTTACTATTTAGCAAAGATATTAACAGCAAAGACAGAAAAAAATGAAATTGATTAATTACCTGAATTGTCCATCCTTTCTCGAGGAATCAAGACTCAGACTCAAAGTATTTTATATTGATAATTATAGATATTAATCATTTATCTAGCAGAGTTTATTGTATTGCATCCTATTGAAGAGAATTAAGAATTTCAATTAATTTTGTATGTGATGAGATGCTCGAAATATATTATCTATTTAAAGCTTAAAACTATTCAATGAAAATTGCTTTTAATCTTTGAGTAACATTATTGATATATACATATATATTAAAATAATAAAAATATACCTACAATTATACAGTAAATTATTTCGGATAATAAAGAGAACATTTCAATTAAAATTTAAAGAAAAAAATAATTAGAAAGAAGATACATATAGATATCAAAGATATCTATCGATTCAATACTGATAGTCAAAACGCTTGAATACTTGTAGAAGAAGGTCTTTACTTGGCACTCGATCTCGGCGGCACTAACTTTCGCGTGCTCCTGTTGGAATTGGCTCATGGTGCTCCCGTACGACAAGAGGTGAAGCGATATTACATCGGATCCGAATTAAGAGTTGGCTCGGCAATCCCTCTATTTGACTATTTGGCTGAATGTGTCAGTGATTTCGTCATTTCTCGGGGTCTTCAGGACGTGGAGCTTCCTCTCGGTAAATTGAGTTCCGCATCCATAGTACACTATCGAACGCGCAAAATCTTTAATTAACGCAAATTGCCACACGATATCGTCTATAAATAACAATATCTCACAACAAGGTATCACAGAAAATACTTTTGATTGCTGTAGGAAATCGGTGCAAGAACATTAATATATTAATGTAAGCTCTATTAGCATAATTATCTATGTTTATCCGCTCGCACGTTCTTATATTTCCAACCTTGACGATCTGTATTTACGTAGGATTTACCTTCTCGTTCCCGATGGTTCAACATTCGTTGGATGTCGGTATTCTGGTGACATGGACCAAGACTTTCAACTGTCCCGATGCTGTAAACAAGGATGCTGTGAGGCTTCTACGAGAGGCATTGGGTCGACGAAATGACACAAAAGTGAAGGTTGTAGCGGTTTTAAATGACACGACGGGTACCTTGGTACAGGGTTCAACTTTGGATCATAACACGGCGATTGGACTTATTTTGGGAACTGGCAGCAATGCCTGTTATTTGGAACGCGCAGATCGGGTCGAGCATTGGGAACCGGAAAGACACGGCGAGAGAGAAGTAAATTTTTAATATATCACGATATATAACGTACATAAAAATATAGATGCTATTATTTTCTCAGACAATTATATTTTGTATTTAATAAAAATATTTTTATTTAAAACATTATTTTATATTTAATAAGCATTTCAATATTACATCATAATTTTTTTATTTTCTCTCTTTTCTCTCTCTCTCTCTCTCTCTCGTACGTGCAGCGGAACATTTACAAGTTATTGTTTTAATTTTTGCTCTAGGTTATCATTGATACCGAGTGGGGCGCCTTTGGCGATAATGGTGTCTTAGACTTCATTAAAACGGATTTCGATCGCGAGAACGACGCAAATTCCCTTATCGCGAATTCATTTACGTAAGTGAACAAAGTCGTTATCTTTAATTAGGTTGTAATTATTCTGCAAGAAATTGATCATTTTCGACGATATTGTATTTTTATCAATTTGCTTGTATCTGTACAAAAAAATTCAGATTTTAGATATTAAATTTAATTAACTGATAATTTATATAATCAAGTCTATTAAATAATTTATTATATAATCAACAAATCTATTAAATAAAAAATGATATGTCAAATGATATGTCAAATGATTGTATTAAATGATATGTCAAATGATTGTGTTAAGTGGAAATGTTTTGTTTCTTGAATTGTATGTGATATGTAATTCAAAAAATTTTGAAGGTGCGCATTTTGTACAAAAATCCTTGAAGCCGAAATTAGCTTCTAAAATGTAATGGTCCGTATAAAAAAACCCTTGTACATCATTGTAACTTTTTTCTTCTTTTTAGATTTGAAAAGTACATTGCTGGCAAATATCTCGGTGAGGTGGTACGTGTGATACTTGCGAAGTTGACCAAAGAGGGGCTTTTGTTTGTAGGAGAATCTACATCAGACGGCCTCCTAACACCTGGTAATCTTACCACCGATCTGATATCGCACATCGAACAGTAAGTATACTCAAACCGATCGCTTAATCCGTAAAGATTCACTGATGTTTACCTCTAATTTCGTGACTTCAGGGACTCGGTGGATGGCGGTGTTAGCAATACGAAGGAGATTCTTGGGAAATTCGGCATCATTCCAGACGAGGATGACATCAGAATCGTTCAATATGTTTGCGAGGTTGCATCTAACCGTGCAGCTCTTTTAGTATCAATATGTACGTTAGTAAAGTTATTTTAAACGGTGTCTGTTAAACGAACTTTAACATGGTCTCATTGATGATTTTTGTCCAAGGTCTTGCGAGCTTGCTAGATCGTATTGATAAAGAACAAGTGACAATCGCGGTAGACGGATCTCTCTACAAGCATCATCCTCGATTAGAAGGTTGGATAAAACAATATATCTCACTTCTTACTCCACGAAAGGTATAAAATAATATGTAATTATAAAATAATTATTAATATTAATTTTAGTTAATCAATCAATATTTCATAATCAATTAATATCCATTTTAATATTTATTTTAACAATTGTGTTTCTGACAATTTGACGTACTTTTTTATTCATTTTTCATACAGGAAATAATTTTTTATCGTGCACTTTGTACTCTTTGCATACTTAATATTTTCTATAAAAATTTCTTTTATATAAATTTGTTTATTCTGACCGCAGTTCAAATTAATCCACGCAGAAGATGGAAGCGGCAAGGGCGCCGCGCTTGTCTCAGCTATCGCACAAAGAATCCAGCTGCGATTAAATAATCGCAAATAAATTAAAGAAGAAACATCCATCTGCCATCACCGTTATCATGGCGCAACACTATGCGAATTGTCAATAGTCATAGAAATATTTTATCAGCAGGTTCTAATTCAATATTGTGTAATATTGTAATAAATTCCCATTATATCCAAATACACTCGTTCCTCGACTTTCGAGATAAAATAGCAGTGTTCGTTCCATGTAGTACTTTTTATGTGGTAAATAATCCCTCTGTTTATTCTTTATATACAGTCTTAGTTTTATTTTGACACCTCTACTTCAGTTTCAGTTTCAATCTCTTTGAAAGAAAAATTTTCTAGCCGCGAAAGTCGAGGAACGTGTATTACTCGCAATACTTAGATTGAATTCTTAATGGATTACATATATGCATTTCGATTAAAATCAATTTACGCATTGTAACATTACATCAGATAAGTTTGTATTAACCTCACGACGAAATATTAAAAAAGATAGGAATATCGATCGCCTGTGCGACGCGTGCGTTGTTTTAAGGAAATAACTGTACGCATGTCAAGTGCGTGAGAGAACAAATTATCGAGAGAATAAAATGAAGAATGATATTATTTATTAAGTAAAACTGCAATGGGAACGTATGCGTCTGAGAGGTGAAAGTTGTTGCGTACTGTAAACGTTTCCTTTTTTTGTACGAAAAAAACCAAGTTGTTAAAATAAAAAGTTAGCGAAACATTTATTCTAACGGAGTCTTGTATATATTACTAGCTGATATGACGTTTCTTACAAAGAGTTAACCGACATTTTGTTAATCATGTGTAAAAATCGAGTCGCGTTTCGAAATCTTTTCCGAAAATTGAGAAAAAAATTTATACTTCTTATTTGTTCAGTGTTTATTATAGAGTGAAGAAAGAATGAATAATGAGACAATGTTTGAAAATCATCGTAAACTGCCAAAAATCACATAGAAAGCCTAATTCTAATCGTTTCCAATTTCAAAATTCGTTTCGACATTCAAATCCTTCGATATCACGCGCTCAACTCGGCCGCCATGACAGTTTTCGCGGCGCGTCACTTCGGAGTTGCACGAAGCGCGATCGCTCTGCAAATAATCGCGAATTTACTCGTTAGAAACGTTCAGCGACGTGTATTTTTCTCGAGAGCGTCGAACTAAAGCGACAAGTCATCGCCGGAACACATCAATTGTCGAGGACCTTCGCGATCGACGTTGTTTCGTTGATCGGGATCGATAGCTGTACGGAGGGTCTGAAACTCCGAAGGCGAGTGCAGTTCCGGTGAGTCCAGATTTTGATGTATTCCAGTTTTATAATAATGTAGATTAACTTTAACTTTAATTAGAGAAGATAAAAGGTAAATAAACCAAAATTAAAGTTAATTTTCATTGATAAAAATGGACATAAAACACTCAGTTCTTATGTTCTTTTACGCGATTGGTGTACTTCTCGTCGTTTGATGTAGCACGTCGGAAATTCAAGTCGTCAATTATGCCACGCGCTTAATAGAGAATCACGTCACTGGTACACAGACTAATTCGGAAAGTTTTACCTTCTTTAGGGAGGGCATTTTTGAGATCATTTGGAGTAAAAAAAATGTTATATACAAACGGCATCATAATACACGCGATTAAGAGAAAAAAGTTTTTTTTAGAACTTTTTCAAGAAAAAGTTACAAATACAAATATTTTGGAAATCGTTGAGCAAGAAGCACTTTAAAACCATAAATTCTTGTTGAATTCCTTAACTTTGCATTGTACATTTTTCAAGTTATAAAACTACTACAACACGCGAAGCGTTACTTGCACATATTCTATAAACGCCGTAGCGATAATCGAGGAGGAACGTGTGGATTCCTAAGCGTGCGAGGAGACTTTTTTGTGTCCAATTTTCAAATTAGTGTAATCTTTTAATTACGAATCGCATTTGTATATTAACATTTTTTGCTTCAAAAGACCCGGAGAATGCCTGCCCTAAGCGAGGGTGAAACTTCGCGAATCACCCTGCATTTGATGTATATCGATGTGTTTGATATATCGTGGCGAGCATGCGACAACTCCATCAAGAGATGGAACCGTAGTATTACTCATAAAATGGTTTTTCCATGCAGCTCGCGATTGCGTGGAGCTAAATGAAACACGCGATTGCAATTAGCGATCGCGTTCATTTTGCAGAGTCGCGATCGTTGTTTACATTTACTTGCTGAAACGGAAGCACAAAATAATAGCTGTGAGAATCGTCTTTTTATCGGTACGAGAGCAAATAAGTATCGTACGAAAGCTTTTTCGCGATTTTCGATCACCTCGCTCTACCGGGATGTTGTCAGGCGGCGACGAAGGCGCGAGCGGCCGTTTCGAATAAATCCGTTTCTCGCCTGGCGCCGACAGATGGCGGCAGCGGCACCGAATCACGGAACGGCCCCGACTCGCCTGTGACAGCTCGCCGAGCCCGAACTGTCATCAGCGGTGCCCGCGCGCGCGTCACGTACCGTGGTCGCGTTCGCCCGTGCTGCGAGTTTAACGTGCTCGTGCCGGCTACGCGGACGCGCCCCCGTCAGTGTCACCGGTCGTACGCGTTACGAAATCGCGTCTTTCTTTCCCCCGTCGAAAAAGCCGAATGGTCGCCGCGCACGGTGGGTGCGCACGCAAGGGAGAACGGCTCGCTCCGCTCGCCGCCGCCGGCTCGGCCAGTCTACTGGAAGATTCCATTGTGAGAGTGGGCTTTCGAAAAGTTTCGCGGATAGTCATCGTCGAGTCACCGGGACGCCGTCCGGACAGACCAGGTACCGTGTCCAACCCTGTCGACGGCGCTTTTTACGAAATTCGCCGCGAGCGTGTGTGTGCATGTATGTGTGTGCCGTGTACGCGTGTGTGTGAGTGTGTGTGCGTGCGCGCGCGTTGTAAGTGAGAGAAAGAGGGAGACAGGTTGAGGTTATTACAGCGGTCGCTCTCTCTGGGTTCAGCTGGGCTCTCAGCTGATGCACCGACCGACCGGTTCGTTGCTACCGGAGTCGATTCCGCGAACGCGATACAGCGATCGTTGACGGCCGTCGTGCTTCGTCGCTGACGGTGACAGCCTCGGTTGATCCGCTAATTCTGGGATTCGCCGTCGCGATCCGCGGATTACGTGGCCGTGTGGTAATTTACGTGCGACGGAAGAGGCAAGTTCGGTTTATGTACGATTACGTTTGATTTCATCAACGGCGACGCGACCCCGCTCGTACCGAAGGCACGGGGCGGGATCGGGGGAGGGGAGGAGGGCTTGGTTAAACTAGGGTTAGCGCGAGCCGAGGTCGGCGGAATCGAACGGCTCCTCGCATCCTCTCTAATGGATCAACTCGCGTCGGGTTGATGTGACAACAGCCGTTCGTTCTCGCGTTCGAGATGTGGTTGTTCGCTGATTGACTTTCGCGAGAGCATGAAGTCGCTTTTGGCTACTTCATGGACTCTACCCTTGTCGTTCCTTTGTTCTTGAAATTGTCATTGTCGATACCTCCGCCCGGGCTCGCTCTTTGAATTATTTAAAACGACCCGAAACGCGTTCTGCGACAATTAAGATTCTCTTGTAGTAAGATTTTCCTGTAACGACCGTTGTCATTAGCATGTGTACTCGTAATTTAAATTTCGTTGTAATTGTGCGATCATTACAAGAATCATTAATTTCGAACAGGGATCTTTAGTTTTCAATGTCAAGTCAAAGTTTACGTTTTAAAAATGAAGAGCATGAGGTCGTTTTTGATTATTTATGGACTCTACCCTTGTCGTTCCTTTGTTCTTGAAATTGTCATTGTCGATACCTCCGTCCGGGCTCGCTCTTTGAATGATTTAAAACGACCCGAAACGCGTTCTGCGACAATTAAGATTCTCCTGTAGTAAGATTTTCCTGTAACGACCGTTGTCATTAGCATGTGTACTCGTAATTTAAATTTCGTTGTAATTGTGCGATCATTACAAGAATCATTAATTTCGAACAGGGATCTTTAGTTTTCAATGTCAAGTCAAAGTTCACGTTTTAAAAATGAAGAGCATGAGGTCGTTTTTGGTTATTTATGGACTCTACCCTCGTCGTTCTTTTGTTCTTGAAATTGTCATTGTCGATACCTCCGCCCGGGCTCGCTCTTTGAATTATTTAAAACGACCCGAAACGCGTTCTGTGACGATTAAGATTCTCCTGTAGTAAGATTCTTCTATCACGACCGTTGTCATTAGCATGAATACTCGTAATTTAAATGTCGTTGTATTGTGCGATTATCACAAGAATCTTCAATTTCGAACAGGGGTCTTTAGTTTTCAATGTCAAGTCGAAATTAACGTTTTAAAAATGAATATTTGTGGCTCTTAAAATACGTGCGAATTTTTTTCAATGGTATTTACGTACATGAGTGATGTCGAGAGAAAAGAAGGAGGTTAATCTAATTTTATCTAACTTGAAGTAATTTTTCCATTTCTATCTCGGTGTATTAACATTACTCTTCCTAACACGATAATGAAGATTTAAAAAAATATGTACGTGACAGATCTATTATCTCGACCGTGCATCTTTTCTGCTCCTATCAAGTATAGAAATGATTCTCCTGGTCTTCTTATATAGGTACGTGATACTTTGTGCATCGGCGATTTCACCTCGCGAAATTTTCGCAGCGCGTCGATTCCCCAGCGCTGACCTCGACGACGCGTATCGTTGACGTCAGTAACATGGTAACCGATTATAATACCTTTAGAAATGGATTATCATGAAAAATTATTATTTATTTAATCATTTCGGAAAAAATCATTTTTTTTGTATTGATTAAGACGAAATCTTTAGTCTGCTTGAAGGCAGCAATAATTCTCATGAATAAATGAGAGAGAGGGAGAGTGTGTGTGTCATTTTATACAGTAAAATTTTATAAACAACTAATAATATATTTATGCAAACTAACAATTGTTATGGTAACTTATAAACCAGTTATTTCTTTTATTATTCTTTATATATTATCCTCTATATATGTGAAACGAGTTTGCTTATTGAAAGATCGGTCTCTTGCACGGTAGTTATAAAAAATATAACGAAGATGTATGTTTCCATTTTGAGAATCAAATTTCTTCTACACCTACAATGAAAAGGCACTCCATTAAGTAGCGTGTTGAAACTACGTGAATCGGCATTGCATGGTGCACATAATTGCACAGGTGGGAGCACTCATTCATCCACGTAATTTCGACCATCAAACAGAAGCAAGTCGGATTTAATCGCGAGAAGCCAGAATAACTCTGTTGACGTGATAATGTAAAAATTATATTCATCGCTCGCTCATCTAGCACGGTCTAATCATGAAATTCCATTACGAATCTCCCGCTTGAGAATAAGAGAAAATAATTCGCCGAGGACCAAAGTAATCTCATGTAATGTAGTTTCATTCTGAAGTAGCTCGTCTTTATGCCACTCTTGAGAGGCATTGTCGAGAACGATGCCATACATTTGCGCGAATTTAATTCTAGATCCTTATTATAAGATTTAATTATGCAGAGCATTTCGCGTCACTGCTGCATAAACTATTCAAATTGAGAAGTTTCGCACGAGCTAAGCGCGAAAGAGAAACAGTCATATCATAAACTTGTATTTTTCACTCGATTTCAGATAGAATTCTAATTCAGATATGTAATTATGTAAAGACACCTTTAAATATTGTAATGATATTTCAGTATGAATTTTGGAAGGTGACAAACAATTACGTAAGCCATCACCAGAGAGAGAAAGAGAAAGAGAGATCTTTTTATGTTGTTTACAATGTTGTATTACATATAAAAACACGTTTTATATATTTATATATATATATATATATATATATATATATACATATATATATATATAATTCGTGACGCGATGCAAATTTGCATAGAGATGATTCATTTTTCGGATCTTACGCAATATATCGTTTTGCAATCGTGCAATCTAAACATGCTGACGCATCCGAAAGCGCTTCGCGCCGCGCGAACACCTTTCTCGTGGAAGCTTTCTGGAGGGCGTAGGGATTCGCACGGAAAGGGCAACGAGGACGACGCTGTCGCGGCACCGTTATCGCTCGCGAATCGACTCGCTTTTCCGTGAAGCACCGCCACCGCGCGCGTTGCAACGTCGAGGTCACCGCGCCCGGTTTCAGCTGAGCTTCCAGCTGACGAGCGGAGGCTGCGACCGGTTCGCCATGCTCCTTCCTCCCTTCCAGCTGTATTTCTCTCTCTCTCCTCCCCTCCTCCCCTCCCTGTCCCTCTCTCGTTCTCTCCACATCTTCCTTTTCCATCGCTCACCTCCTTCTTTTTCCCTTTAAATCACCTTTCACGTGCTCCGCGCGACTCTGCCTCCACCGTCGCCTCTTTCCTCCTCTTCTCCTGCTCCTCTGCCTTTTCCACCTCCTCCTCTTCCTCCCTCGCTCGCTCGTCCTACCCCTCTTCAGAAGTTCGCATTGTTCGTCGCGCGCGCACCGCCAGGAACGGCCGACTTCGTTGAACCAGTTCCGAACCGTTTCTGTTCGCGCGTCTCTTTGGCACGTTCCGCGTGACGGCGAACGCGCGCCGTCTTGAATGACGCGACCGAACGCGAGAGAAAAGAGTGCATGTTAATTTGGGTTGCAGAGAGAAAGAAAGAGGACGAGCACGCGCGCGCTGATATACGTACCTAAATCGTGATCTCTGCAAGAGTTATCGTTTTCGAGTTATCGTCGTCTCCGAATGAATTGTCCAAAGTGAGGAAAAAGTGAATCCTTAATTAATGTTTCCACAGCATAATTTAAGGAATTTTCACCGTCCGACAAAATGTGAGATATGCTTCGTGAAATATGCGTCTACTTACCACTTATTTCGCTTATCTATCTGTTCGTATATTTTTGATACATTTTGAGTTTATGGTGATCCATCACCAGAAGTATCCATATCAGAAGTAAGCTTTAATCAAATTATCTATTACAGTTTGCCAGCGTAACGTTAAATTCAATCCAGAGTGTTAAGCACATCCATGAAAAGGGTGAAACATTTAATGTTGCGTTTTATGTCGCGACGCGAACCAGTCTTTAGGCAAAAATCTTCCTCGTCACCAGCGCAACAAACGGCCGATTATGTTCATAAGAGCTTGTTCTGAGACGTGATAAAAAAGGTGGCGACGTCAACCGGCACTCGGTAGCAGAATTTGCGGTACTTTTGAAATCTAAACGACTCGAAATTGCGAGCTCGCCGCGATTGTGCTCGCGAATTCGACGTTTCAAGTTTCGCTCTCACAAGCTGGGTGTACGTAGCTGTGGCGCAACCTTGCGTAAACAGCACAGCGATTTTTTACTCATTAATGAGTAGTAGTTCCCTCCAGGAGCAATACAATAATTTTATTTTATTTTTCTTGTTGCCTGCAATATATTTTATACGCGAAATTTGTGATTTATTTTGCGGTCCCCTAGTTTAAAATGAATTTGTAAACATTTCCGATCGGCGAGCACGTGCATGGTGGTTTGTGTTTTTTTTGTTTTTTTGTTTTGGTGTGTGTTTGTTGTCGTGTTGTGTTGGTGGTGTTGGTGTTTGGGTTTGGTTGTTGGTGGTTTGTTTTGTGTGTTTTGTTTTGGTTGGTTTTTTTTGGTTTTTGCGGTCCCCTAGTTTAAAATGAATTTGTAAACATTTCCGATCGGCGAGCACGTGCACCATTAAACTCAAAGACGGAAACTCCCGTATCGATATCCGACGACGAGCAAAGTGAATCGATCGGCTTTATCGATCCGTTTCGCCGGTGTTTTTAAAGTATCGCAAGTTAGCTTACTACGCGCGCGCGGCGTAGATCAACCAGAAAGAAACTCTCCGCGCAGTTAAATTGATCGTAATTGGGCTGCCGTCGGCGGCAGTAAAATGTTGCGATCCCGTCGTTCGACTGCGTTTTATCGTCGCAACAACCGGTTGCATTGTGGATCGCCTCGCTCGTAAAAACGCCGATTGTATGGGAGCTCCGATCTCTCGACCAGCGGGGAAGAGGGAAAAATGCACAGACCGGTATTCTCGCCGTGCATTTAGCGCTAAACGTTTGCCGTTTCGCTCTCTCTCTCTCTCTCTCTCTCTCTCTCTCTCTCTCGATTCAGAGTTTGCTCTTTTATTTAATATGAAACTCGTGCTCGATTTCAGCAACATAAAAGTTAGTTGTTTCAAATTAAATTGTATCTGAAAAAAAGAGAAAGAGAGAACATATAAAATCCAGTAGATAAATTAAGGATTAATCGGCATAGCTGGCTGAGAACATTGCTTTTTTCTTTTACAAGCTGCTTCTTTCTTTGCTGCGGAGATACGAAGATTATTTATCGCGATAGAAATTACTGTTCTCGTGCGAGATGACACGTGTCACGCCACTTCGTCGGTACGAAATAATTCAAACTTCTCCACGGGAGTATCCCGGTTTCAGTAATCTCGTCGTTGCCATGATAAGCATTAATTGCCGTTATATCGCGCCGGTAAACCTGCCACCCCGGTTTGCAACTGTGTTGCGCGACAACACGCGAGAATCATAAAATCAGCGAAGGGGATCCAACTCTTGGAATCGTGTATACCGTACAAGTAGAATTGTAGTAATTTTAATTTTTTGTTACGTCACGCTAAGAGATAAAATACGTAATATTAATGAGCTATTGAAGAAAATTTAAAATTGTATTTAGATTTTAATTTCATTTAGACGCGAGAGCTATACATGTGCAAATCACGCGCTTTGAGGTTTATAAGATATTACTTCGGGAAAATACTTCGCCGGCCTTCAACGTGATAGAAATATATCCTCTCAACTCCCTCGGGTACCCGGTAACTTCGGTTATGTAACGTGAATTGCAGTGCTTCACTCGAGGGTTAATACTCGTCCGTCGGACAACTTAGCTAAAGTTCATTATCGCGCTGTACCCAATTCATATCACACAGGCGAGAACACGAAATAATGATTCACCTCGATCTTTCGTGCGAGTGTGTCATAGCTTTTTTATATTCGTAGCTCTTTTATAATCTTTATTAAGAAATTATCATAAAAGTATGTATGTACATGAATATTTAAGAAATAATAAAAAGAACCGTTAAATTTATAATTAATTAAACAGAAAGAGAAAGAGAGAGAGAGGAGGAGGAAAAAGCGGTAATAAGATGATAAAAAAACCACTTGATATCTTAATAAAATGGTAAAAGACGTGTTAAACGTATACGGTAGTATTTATTACGCCACTGTTAGAAAATAAAGTATTAAAAACTTGCGGTAGTTCAACATGTGCTTAATTTATACAAGCTGATGCAAACGCATGCATCTTATGAAATTTAGTAATAAAATTTGTTCATATACACACACACACACACTTCTTTTGAAGTATTTAAAAATTATTAAATTATTTTATACTATTTTTTAAAAATTCTTTAATAGTATAGAAAAGAGTAAAAAGAACGTTAAATTTCTAATGAGAACTGTAGAGTATCTAGTTTCTAATATAAGAGGAGTCTAGAGTACAATCAAAGCATCATTTATTAGCTATTCCAATGATCGTTGATGATTTCATCATTACTAATTTCTATTAAAGTTTTTACATAAAATTCTGAAAGTTAAATGGATAACGATAATTATTGAATCACTTCTTTTAGAAAGTATTTTGCTTTAAAAAGATGGGTAGAGAACCAGATTTTTTTTCCGTATATTTAATTCAAAATGGTAATAAAATGGATTACTCACACAATGTATTAATATTAACAAATGTCTTCTGTATATCTTTTCAAGAAATATATTAAAATTTTAGAATATAAGAAAAATTTTTAATGTATCTCTAAAAAATGGACACATAAATTCACGCACTGTTTATACGAGAATCACGTATTACTAAGTTAAACAGTAAAAAAACAAAAACCACTCGTAATATTTCACTCCTATAACGAATGACTAATGACTGATTCAGCTTGGTTTAGCAAAAGGATCGATTGTCCAACAGTATTGCTCAACCAGTCGGTCATTCACTGGTACATCTATCCTACGGTTCGCGACCGACGTTCGCTCGCTCACGATACAAGCGTTTCGTTGTTGCTAAGCGGCCAGATTTCTATGCGCGTTGCGAAGCTGCATTCTGAGAATCGGTATTGAGAGCCGCTGGGGTTTAGCACTTGGGCGGGGAGGCCTTCAGTAGGCATCGCAGACAGCGAGGCGCTGCTCGTGCAACGGCGTGTGTCATTCGAGAGATTGAATAATCGCCACGTTCCGCGCGATTCGAAAAGTGCAATCGATATCAGTATATTCGCCCGCTCGCGTACACCACGGCCGCGGCTGATAACCGATAACGGACGTCATCTCGATCGATGTGCGAGAGAATGCGTCGGTTATTAGTTCTCGGCCAAGAAGGCAAATAGAAAGTCTCGTAAAGCCCGTGTCGTATGTGTTGAAAAGATCTGCGATGCTAACATTTACACGTGTATGATCAATTTTAATAATAAAATGTATGAAATATACGACTTAATAATAAAAAGACGTATAAAAATTATACTTTTAGAACTTTAGTTAATTTTGTACTTCACACAGTGGAATATGTTGTTTAGACTTTGTAATCAGATTGGCTGTTGTAATCTCAATGAGTTTTTTGTGATTAATGATATGACATCGCCAATACATTTGTATGAATTCTTGTACCATAAATCATTTCAATGTCGCTCTTGATTCGTTAAATCACCATGTATCGAAAATTTTTTTACCGCGTTTGGTCATAACGTTTGCGGATTATTTCGTATTCTGCAACATTACTATATACATACACAGTTTATTCCACTTGTTGATGCATACGAATTAACGCACTACATTCGGAGGTGGAACTAACATCATTGCACGCGAAATTCATGATTTATTTATGAGAGAACTAATTGCATTATCGAGTTTTACATTCTACACAATTTCATCTAACACGTTAACATAATATACCATTATATAACATAATATAATACAAGGCTTACTTGATATTTTTTTCGCCAGATATAAAATAGTGATATTATAGCTGTGAAATATTATTCTTGGGAACACAACCATACATTTTTTTTTATTTGCACTTGTTACCGAGTTCTCCTTTTTTCTCATGTAGGTATTAACAAAAAGAGAATAGCTTACGTATTAGAAACTTTCGCGATTTATCATTGTTACTTCTATGGTTACATTGAAAGGAATTAATATGGAAGTACGAAGTAAAAGTCCAGTCGAGAGATGAAGTTATCAACTGTAATATCTATATTATCATATCCGCAGGAAATACGAGCGTGCTGCATCGGGTTCTAATTAAAATGCCCCAGGTATCTTTTGCTTTCGCTTGCTTTCGATATAAATTTCGCGCGATCTTGGATAACGATCTTATTATCACCTTATCAATCTCTTTCATTTGCGACGGTAACACGGTGAGAAACGTGATTGCAATAATTCAGAGTTTCCTTAAGAAGAATTATACTCGAGCGAGTATTATTTGAGACATGCTATCTTGTCAAAATAAATTGATATCTAAATTATGGCAAACAATTCTTCGATTTATCATTCATAATATAGATTTTGTTTATTTTTATCACTCATAACGATTCCTTCGAAAGCTTCAAATACACACTTGAATATTGCCGACGCGAGAGAAAGGCGTCGCATTTCAAAGGTAAAATTGGTTCTTTTATGGCCATTTCGCGAGATTGTACGAAATAAAACGCGCCCCGACGTTCAGTTTTCGCCAGCGGCACAGTGGTAGCGGTCTTTTAACAATGAAACATATCTTCTTCTTTTTCTTCTGGGTTAAATGGCGCCTGTCTTCCGACGAAGAGCAGTACGGTCAAGACGAAACATATCGATTAACGCGTTAACGTATCACCGGTGAGCGAATGGGCCGCCCACTTATCGGATCCGCCAGCACCGCTCTCAAGACCTCTTCTCGCCACGAAAGGATTTTCGTAAACAAAATTTACGGTCGTTGAACCCCGCCGGTACCGCGGTGTGTTGCCCCCCATCGGTCGGCGCACGCGAGAGATCGCCGAGGTTAGCTCGTTTATTCTCGCTTGAAACGCGATTAAAGTCCGTCGTCTCGGCCGAATCGTTTTGCTTAGGTTTGGATTGCGTTCTGTGGTTCTCTGCTGCGGTCTCGCCTTTCTATCATCTCTCCTTCTGCCTACTTGTCGCTGTCTGTTATAATACGATTAATTTGATTATAAGTACATTATGGTTTATCTGATCTCTTATTTACAATGTTTAGCTTACAAAAATAAAATTTCACATTCTCAATTTCTCAGAAAGGAGATACGTTCTAAATAATTTTAAAATTGTTTAAAAAATTATTATTTGGAGAAAATTAAAAGAGATATTTTGTTTTTATTATATTCGAAATTTCCGCCATATTATAATAATCAAATATAATTCCACTGTTTAATTTTTTTCAATGTTATTACTGTTTTACTTACAATCTATTTTATACTGACTGGTACGCTAATAAATGACAAATAAACTAAAGATTTTACTATATGTTATTTCGAAGGTAGCATTTTGCAATACAATAAACTGATACGTTTCTTTGTGCATTACAATTAGAGCGTAACGTTAATGGCGCTAATTCTAGTGGCAATTCATTGTTATCGGGCTCGTTAGCACTCGCATTATTTTAACTTTATCACTGCTCTCTGCTATGTATATACTTTCGAAAATATCAAGTTACATATCATTTCCACACTTATTTTTATTTTTTTTTGTCTTTACAAACTCATAAAAAGGGATTTCTGCGAATGTAGGATTTAGTCATCGTTTGTGAAACAGTCGAGAAACGATGAGCAACTAGAGTAGAACGCGAACATCGTCGTCTTCGCAGTGCTCTCTTTTTCACGTTCTGTCCATGGTTTTTTTTTTTAATTCGCGTAACATTCGCCGCACATGCGGTACGTAGAAACAAGTTTAAAACGAGGCAAGTCAGTTTCAGGAACCGTGAATTCAGAGTAAAATTCGCAACTTGCCGGTCGTGGCGGCGTTGAGCAATTTCCGAGGTAACTCACGACATTTCGTTCGGAACAATAGCGAACGGCTAGCGTCCCCGATGCATATTTATCAGTTGTCATGCCTGATAACGATCGGTTGATTTCTTAATTATCCCCGACGCATATACGTTGGTGCTTTTCGTTGCGCGATGTCATGTCATTTTTCGCGCGAGCGGATGTAAATACATTGCACCTGACTAGCTTTAAAAAGGAGACAGGGAAAATATTACGGTAGATGTGACTGATTTGTTGATTTATAATTTAATTGTTTATGCTGAATGGAATTGTTATCTTGGTCGCATAATGAAAATATACTAGAAGTGGGGTGAAAATATATTACAAAGGACGGAGAAACAAATGGGTGGCATTACCCTTATGTAAAACGGCGGCAGGTCATAAAATATCAGGGTCGTGTGAAAATTTCCGCGATTCGCCATTCGATGTTTACAAGCGATCGTTGATCCCCTGTGTCCTTTCTCACGAGAGATTCTTGGGAGCCGTAGGTGCATCGCTTATTCTTCATGCAAATCGCGTGCGCTAAACGGTAGCGCTATCGCGAAGAAGAAAGTAAACTCTGTGATCGTGCATTTACAACGTTTCCGCTCGTTCTTTTTATTTTAGATTAGTTACCGTGTCATCGCTCGTTTATTTGTATGCATACTTTAAAGTATTAAAGACTTAAGTATTTCCTGTTTTCTATTATAGCCTGTGTGTTCCCCATTTCATGTTCCAATTAACAATCTAGCTGGCAATCTATTTGATAAGCGATAACGTAGTATAATTAAGAGAAAATGAGTAAACTTTATTTTTGTACTTTCTCGACAATAGCACGAGCAAAACTGCATGTAGAATCTCGCATGAGGGAATATTTGTGCAAGATTCTACATGGATCGTTATCGATAGCGCATCGAGATATAGTTTGATAGGTCATTTGTGGAGAGAAAACGCATCGGATGAATCGCATAGCGCATAGAAGCTGTGGCACTGTTGCACTAGCAGTGTGCCAATTCGACCGCTGTTGCACTCTATGTAGTTGCTTGTGCTATAGCTAGCAGTACGTAGTGTATCTACCGTCCTTTTTGCAAACATCGCTCCGCCATCTCTCTTAGTGTATGTACTAGCTTTTCCGATACTATCCTCAGGGAGAGGCGGAGGGGTTTTGATGGCAGGAAACGTTTGACTTTTTTAAATTTATCATGCAAATAGGGGAATTACAAAAGTAGAGGATTTAAAAAGGTGATCTCATACAAATTGCTTTAAGAGTATATCCATTTAAAATATCGATTTGAACCCTGAAACTCTATAACTAAGAGTTATAAAAGCTGAACTTCTTTAAAGGATTACGATACGTATAACACATAGTTATAATAACATTAATTATATTATTATATTATAATATATCATATTATTATATATTGTTATATTATATTATTGTATATTATATTATACAGCAGTTATAACAGTGCATAACAGTTATAATAGTTTCTTCGTTTCTATGTTGGGGTATACTTTTGCCATCGCAACCTCCACCAACCACTAATAATCAATATTGCATCCCTTTTTGTGGACTGTCGATATAATCCTCCGGTATTATATACGAAATCGACGATCATTTCACGTTGCGTTCTACGGAAAACTCCTGGCTAGATCATGATTGAAGTCATCACATGTTTCCCGCGCCACCTTATAGAATCGACCAGTTTTTTTTTGTTTTTACGTCGCTGATGGTGTGTTCTTTCACAAATCTCCGACAGAGAAGTCGCGCTAACGATTCCGCAGACACGCCTGCTTTTCACCTATTCCTCTTTCTCG
Organism: Crematogaster levior; assembly: GCA_901521435.1. Classification (NCBI taxonomy): domain Eukaryota; kingdom Metazoa; phylum Arthropoda; class Insecta; order Hymenoptera; family Formicidae; genus Crematogaster; species Crematogaster levior. The sequence continues at coordinate 27,442 of CABEGB010000003.1, forward strand.
TTCTTGCATTCCCCGCGTAGCCAACGAGAAAAGTAGATGGAGGACGAGATCATACGTATAATTAGAAAGTATATGTACGTACTCACTTGGCTTTAGATGGAGTCCGCAAATATCTCGCCAACCCGCGGAAAGCACGACTGACAGTGGTTAAGCGGACGATTTATTTGCACTTTTTGTGTGCACTCTTTCCTCGATGCTGCATCCAGCGTGTACGTTCTCGCGATTCCCCGCATCGTTATCTTCTTCGATGTGAAAGATTTTTTTTTTATTTATGTCAGATAAACGGTTGTTTTAATAAACTTTGAAATCGAGATTCGAGAAAAATCAATTATAATGTGGTAGGCAATTTAATTCTTAGATTTTTATATGTATCATATTTTTGCCTTTACTCTCGCTTCTCTGATTTTCCTTTATTCTCGGCGCTTGTGAGCTAAAAAAAGATGATACCTATCGTAGTAATGTGCAATGAAATTAGCGTCTGGTAGAGACGTTCTGTCTCCGGGAGTATGAAAATTCGTTGACTCGATTATAGGGACCGATGAACATGTTCGGTCGATTTGACTTAAGCAAGGGAAAAAGCTTGTCTCTTCGCGCATGAGTTTGTATAGGGCAGTCTGGCCCTTTACGATAAGTTTCTCGTCAGGTCATTAAGTTCGATAATATAATGAAAGTGATAAAAAAGGGACAAAATTAGATCGTAATTAATTTAATTTCTCTAACTTTGACCACAGCATATCTTGTTTAACTCTCGAGTTTATTAAAAATACAGAACTTGGCTTCGTTTATATCAATGTGTTGTTTTTTCCTAATAATGTGGCACGCATCTCAGGATTTAATAAAGAATGAAATAAAGATTAATTTTAGAATATTTATAGAATATTTATAAAGAAATATGGGATTTTAAGTTTCAATTTCTTCTTGACGTTGCGATCTGTCAAAGCACGTATGTACTTTTAGCACTTTAGGGGAACGCGCCTTAAAGTGCATCGATGCGCGCCGCGGATTACACAATGGAACGCGCTATTCACGCATAAGCAACGCACGGCGCACCTTTCATACTCCTACATCTCTGCAGTACGATGTAATCGATGGACTGAACGGGGAGGAGCCATCTTGCCTGGATGATTTACACAAGAGATCTTTGACGATTCCCCTGCCGAGAGTTAGCTGACATATACACTGCAGGTCTGCGTGCGTGCATATTGCGTCACGTGTTTAACACGATATTTTTAGCAGGCTAACTCGCTCACATGCAGTTTTCTATTGATAAGTGGACGTTATGGAATAATAATAAACGTTTCTTCAGATTAAGATAGCTGATATAATTTTTTCCGTCACCGTGTGCGACTTTACTTTTCAAATTCTTATGATTTTATATATATATAAAAGAATATCCGTGTGTGTGTGTGTGTGTGTGTGTACTTCTTATTTTTAAATAGATTATTTTTAAGTAGACTTTACTTTCACAGAATTTTAATTTTATGTTTGTCTAAATTTGACATTTTTTTTAATACGCAACAAAATAAATGTCAGGAACATTTTGTCAAAATTTCTGTAGGAAGTTGTTGTTTTAGAAGTTTGCTAAAGGATTTTTATCCGGGAGAGAGAATGTGTAAGTGTAGGGCTTTATAGTATATATATTTTTACGAATGTATCTACTCTGCACACAAATTAGCAAAATGAATACGAACTACTATCTCGAGTGCTCGTCCGGCTGTGCTCATTAAAATTCATGAAAACTCAATTAGCCGATTAATCATGACATACGGAATGTTCCTTTAGGATGCAAGAATTATCTTGTCTGCCTAAACGCGGTATTATATTGTCCGAATGCGTGAATAAACCAAATTTACGCATGTGTATATCACATCTTTATTCTTCATTATGTCCGTGACGTAAATGGTCTACACATTGCGGTCGTCACGGTCTTAGCAAGATTTATCGTTATTATATAATAACGTATGAGACGGAATTATATACGATGTTAAGGCCAAGTTAATGAGTTCGTGTTTCACTTAAGTTAGATGTTAAATTTTGATTTAAAATATAATAATTTTAATACAAATTTTTTATTTATCACGTTTCAGTAATGAATTCTATATTTGTTGAATATTGTATAATAGTTTAGTTTTTAAGAGTTACAATTGTGATAGTTCTTTTTTTAATAGACGTAACATTCTGTAAATTTTCTTCGATAGTACACTTCTCTTTTTTTCCATCTTTTTCCAAGACGTATCATTAATATCGACTTGAATTCGTTGTTTAAAAAGCCGCTTTACGATAATTGTGAATCGTGTTCTCCGTATTTAATAGCACGAAGGCACGGACTGGGAGGGATCTTGTTTGTTTTTTAATCTTCAATCTTCTATACTTCGCCTACGGTTTCGCGTTACTGTTCATGTGTAAGGCTATTCTATACGCAGAATGCCACCACAATAACAACAACAACTAACTTTACTCTTTCTAACGGATGATGCAAGCAAGCGTTTATCAAAGGTTTTAACGAACATATATGTTTTTACTCGTTAATCAAAGCTGCGGTTTGAAAAATCGATTCTTTAAATTATTACTTTGTGCTGCGGTATAACTAGAAGAAACTTGTGAATTATCATAATTGTTTACTTCACAGTGAAGAAGCTAAATTATTTTCACTTTGATAATCGATTCACACTTGATATTTTAGAAGAATTAATAATTGCTGAAAAAGTTACAAGAGAAATGAAACATATTAAATAACGAAAAATAAAGTTAGTTACGCGAATAAGTCATCTTAGAAAGTTATAGTTACTGCAGTCACAAGATCTTTTTGCTGACGATATATTCAAAATTTCCTTAAACCGTTGCTCGCCACCGGTCATGATTCTGGGCCGTATCTATAATTTAATACCGCGTACTCTTCTCGCTCGCTTCGACGAAGACGCATAATGCCTCACTCGCGTCCGAGATCACGCTGCAAGATTTCTCCTTGGCAATCAGGATCGTATTCCGCCTCCCGCTACGTGCATCTATCTCTCCTAGTCGAGGTAGCCTCGTTTCCGTCTCGTCTCTCCTCGCCGCGCGTAATACCATTATCTATCTCTCACTTGTTATGCCGGCAACGTTCGACCGGGATAACAGAATCAACGTTGCATTTAGGGTACGTACAGATCGGTCAACGCCTTCGAACGGGCGCTTGAGGACTCTCCCGGAATGATTAATGACGATTAGAATAACATATCGATGAAAAGCTTGTTTCCAAGAGATATACACCAAATATATACACCAAGAGATATACACCAAATATATACACCAATATAATTAGTCACTTCCTCTAGGAAAAAAATAGTGCAAAAACTTGATATACATAATATTAAATATTAAAATTATTTAAGCGTATATCAATATTTTTTTTGATTGTTAAAAATAAGCAATATTAAAGAATATAAGAATTTATTGTTTCAAAATATACATTTTTGTGTTGATATACTTTGTATACAGTGCTGCACCAAATCGGTTTTGGCAATCAAAAAGAATTATTAGTTAGAGAGATACCACACATGGTGTAACGGAAATAAAAGTCAAATATAATGATAAATCATGTATTTTTCAACGATGCGCTGCCTTTGATTCTTCATATGTTGTATATTCATCGCCACCTTATTATGCCATTCGAGTTTCGAATCGGAGAATCAATGTTGCATTCATAAAGACGGGTCATCGCTACTCGGACGTGCATCCGCAACCATTTTGCGGATGATGTTTGATATCACGACATAAATTAAGGGATTGAAAATGACAAGACCTCATTTCAATTCTATTTTTTTAAAGACTATAATTTCACTTAGAATTTCAATTCAAAATTTGATCACCGGAATATATTACACTGACAATGAAGAAAAGATTTCTAATTTTTCTCTTCAAATTGTTCTCCAAGAAAAAGCTTTAAATGTAGCAAAGTAATGATACCTAAATTTTCAGCTAGAAAAATCCTGGGATCTTTCAGATAGCATCGCCATTTGTGTGCAAAACTGAGTGACCATAAAATTACCAGGTCTTGCACGTCGACAAGAAAAAGCTCGAGCTTTTGCAAGGGTGAGCAAGACGGTTTTTTCGTTGTTTTTCCGAGTTCATCGAATCGGCGTTCTCTCGCGTGTCACAGAGCCGTAAAAGCTGGACGGCGCTTTTGCAATTCGCGCGCTAACCACCAAGCGGCATCGGGACCGTAACGGCCTCGCGCACTTAGTTTTTGTCATGCGGCGTGTTATCATCGTACGATCGATCTCGTCCTTCGAAGCCGAGTCATATTTGTCGTCGCTCATATTATTTGAATTGGACAGGTGACTTTTAGAGAATATGTACACTCGATAAAGATCACTTATCTACACTAATGCAAACATTTTCTTCATAAAAGAACGCAAATACGAAGATACTTCATTTGGAGAATAAAAAATGTATTATTTTTACTGGCATAGTGCGCGTTAAAAAAATGGAATGGTTTTGCATAGACAGATGACACGCTATCGTATCAGGCACTACCTCCTTCGCGTTTTTGACGCTGTGCACGTTGGTGCCAGGCAACAGCACGTTAGTTCGTTTCACGAAAATAATTCTAATGGAGCCGTTTTCGTAGCGTGAATTATTTTTGTAAGGATGTTAACGCTGAATTTGCATTTCTTTTCGCGAAGGACGCATAAGGTAACGTGATTACCATGCAGTAGCAGATTTTCGATTTTTGTCATGTGTGCACTAATATCTTGAAAAGAAAAATTCTCAATATAACAATGTAAAAGTACAAGGGAGTGTAAAATATTAGTGAAGAAATAAAAACAATAGAGAGTGGACTCTGTATTGAAAAGATCCGCTTTCATGTAATTTCAAGACTACTTATATCTTATATTGATCGTAAAATTCAAATAGATGAGAGAACGTGGGAAATCTTTATTCTCGTAATCTCGTGGGGCTCGCGGCGAAGAAAAAGCGCGTGAATGCACCATTACTCGTATGCATCTCGCAAGTTAATCCCATCTGCGACGTTGGCTCGTAAATAAGCGGTCATTACCAAAGAAGAGATGATCTTGCGGTCATACAAGCATCTCGACGATCGATCCGGTAATAAAGAACGCTCTTCAGTAACGCGAGCGTAAATTCCGCGTACGAAATTTAAAAAAAAAAATATATATATATATGTATATTCCCGCGGGCGGAGTTACTTCGCTTTTGTTTCGTTCCATTTAATTCGCTTGAGCGAGCTGAATCGAACCGCACCGCGCGCGACCGTTTTATCACCTCGCACGTTCTCCGAGACGTGCCCTGACCATCCTTATACCTCGAAAGACAAAACGTGTACGGTATATCGTGAATGCACGACGATTCGCGAGCGCGAGCATGCAGCAGTCGTAACATTAATAATTCAACAAAGCGCACAGAGTGGCGGGTTTAGGCTTCTGGGCGTTATAAATATTTAGATCGTCGCGGAGATCACGCGCGTTCAGAGAAATGGAACCGAAACGAGATGAAAGATTGCGAGAGAGAAAGAGAGATACATGGACCAAAGTTAAGAAAAGGAATTATTTGGAATTATTTTGAAAACTGAATACTGAACCGTATTACTGAAGTTACACTGTAATAACGTAAATATATAAATTGCAAAAAACTAGCGAGTCAATTTATCTGTAAGGTTTTAATATATATATGATATATTGAAATATGTAGCTTAGTAAAAGTGAACATAGCGATTGTTAAATTTATATTAAATATTATTTTAACGTTATATACATAGATAAATTTTCGAATGAGACTACGTTATTACATGGATATTTTCCACGAACAGAACGACTACTCGCATAAACACAATAATTGTTGGCAATTATTCTTTTATTTTATATACGCGGCAAAAAGAAATGGAATACTGTTATACTGTAACTACTGGCAATTATAAACTGACTTTTGTTTTTTATCTACACATTTATAGAGAAATTCATTATTTCTGTATAAATGTGTAGATAATTATATTATAATCTCGTATGTTTTTGCAAAAATTGTTTTCAAGAGAAATATCTCATGTTCTTTGACTTTTTATCGATGTCTAGACTTGTTTTCATTATGTCCGATTATTATCTTGATTATAGATTATGAAGCAATTAAATCACTTATACGATATAAGTGATATACTTATGTACAATATAAGTATGTTTATCGAATGCACCTTTTTATAATGAACACCTTTTGTAATAAACGCATAAACACATATTTTGAGATACATATAGATTTTATGTTTAACAATAAGTTGATGAACGACAGTATTGACTAGTCTTTAAAAATCAGGAGCAACCTTAAATCCTTTCAATCCTGTCTTCTTTTTTATTTTTGGAACAAGTAACGATATTCTTTTCATTCGCAATAAATTATGATATTTTACATTTTATTACCGACTATAAAAATTATTTTGTAGTATATGTACATTTTGTGAAAGTCTCGTATGTGATTCGCTCAATCTTGCTTTAAAGGGTATAATCAATTGCATGCTGATCGCGGTAAAAGTGCAGTGTTAATATCAAAATCTAAATGCAAAGTATTATGTGTAGGTTATACTTTGACTTAAGTGTTACCTTGAAACCATCATTAATCACGCAATAACAGGTTTGCAAAAATCACACATTAACATATATGTTTCGGATGGCAAAAGATTTGAAAAATTCATCGTTCATCGATATTATCTTACATGATTATCATACATGAAGAATAACTGTGATGCATCATTGATCTGCTTGTATTGATTTGGCCAATGGCCAAATGGAGTCAATTAGCAATATTAGGAACAAACAAGAGTGAACATAAATTTCAAAGATTTAGAAATAGCACTGGGGAAACCATTTTCTCTTTGCAAAGATTCTTTAACAGAACGTCGAGTGTTACAACTCGTCCGAGGCTTTTCCACAACTTGCGCAATAAGAAAAATTACGCACGTATGAAATAAATGAATGTATTGTGTAATCGCGCTAATGCATCGTGAGACCGAATTTTTTTCTCACTTTTCTCGCGCGCGCGCGTGTGTTAGCGATAGATCTTCTATATTACATTACTAACATTACATTACATTACATTACTAATATTATACTACATCACGAACTTAACTGACTTATTATTATCGTATTGATTCTCTTTTCCATGCGAGAGTGTATTTCTTACTATTTCCTTCAACGTTTCATTCTTTCGTGATCTCTCGATAAATTACTACCCTGACGCGACCTTTCTTATTTTCTGACCTCGGAACCTTGACCCAGACTTTCTCTCATGACAATCGATCAATCAAATCATAAACTACCTGAACTATATGATTAATCGCGCGATCTTGTGATCTGTGGTAATTAATTGGTTACTATTTTGGCATCCCAAAAGATTATTCATCCTATATACGATTAGGACACCCAGTATATTATTACTCATAAACTGTTAACTCAGCTGATCACTCCATCATCGGACGTTGGTCAGCGACGCTGGTAAAGCAGAATTATAAATCTTTGCGCTGCAAAACTGTTTATTTCCATCACAGTTTTAGTTCACGGCACGTATGAAGTACGCATAATAATTTTGTGTATTCGCTGTGGTAATTGTAAATTAAATTGATGTTGAAATTAGTTCATTTTATAGATTGAGCGATTCGATTGCAAAAGAATCAATTATTACATTGAAATACTAATTTCCTCAAGGTTCAAGAATCACGGAGTTCTACATTGAAATTGCATAATGCTCGGTCGAATGATAATCTGCCGGTTATTACCGTACTGTTGAAAAGTGTTTCCCTATTAGAGGTGGCCTCTTACGTCGAACGTATTACATCCATCCGGAAGTAAGAGCGTAAGATCGATCGAGGTACGTTACGCGGCGGTAAATTGAAGTTCAATACAGTCACGATGGAATCACTCGGCGAAATGCGCGCTTTTGCCGCGTCATAATCTGTCTTTTTGCCGCAGTTTTATTTCCTCTTTCTCTGATCGATGTCGATCATTTTGTCATAATGCGACGGTACTTTCTGAGTTTCACCCACGTCCATTTCGTCGAGTCCGTTAAAACAAAATGATCTCGTCTGTAGAGGAAACCTCAAAATAGAATCTTTGTCTTGTTTACATGTCCAGAAGTACTTTCTTGTAATCCATAGTTTTTTTTCTTTTGCTTTCAGGTGCTTCATGGATTAAAGTAACGTTCCTTAGAGAAAATACAAGTGTGTGAGTAGACTACGCAATCATTCGGGAAGTTTCGCGAAAGATTCGATAAAATAACGCGTGCGGTAACGTGAAGGAAAATGTGATTCGGTTGATGATTGCGTGACACGGAAGAAAAAGAGAGAAACAAACTGTATAATAGAAACCGTGATAAAATTAAAGAGAAGAAGAAATAGAAAAGAAAACAGAGAGAAAGACGAGTACTAGAAGAGATACAAAAATAGAAGAAAGAAGAGGAGAGAAGGCGTTGCGATCGATCGCATCCGATCAGGTTAAAACGACTCTTCCGGTAGATCGTTTTCTCCGTGGAAGGTACGTCAGAGAATCGTCCTCCATTCCCATCGTCTCCCCCTCGAATTCGAATCTCGATAGATAGACCGTCTCGACGCGGCAGCCGACGCCTCCTGCCTACTTTCTATCGCCCTGAAACGTATCCCGAGGTGCACCGCCTCGGTAAAATCCTCCGAGAAACGAGTTTTACGGCTGATTCTCTCACAGCGAAACGCGACGAAACGAGCGTAATTACGCGAGAATAGTACCGTGCGCGCGATCTACTCTCTCGCGCGCCGCCTTTCTTTTTTTTCCTTCGTCTCCTTTCTTTCTTCGCTGCCTAGAGAAGGAAAGAGCCTCGGGAAAACGGGAACGTCGGGAGTGCCGTTTAATCGGCGAACAATCGATCGAGCTGAACGATCGATTCGGCGAAGACGCGATCTTGGGACGACTATTCGTTCGATAGAGAGATTATCGTGCGACGATTTCATTATTGGCATAAAAGATTCATGTAAGAAACGAAATTGAAAATTGAAGTGAAGGACCGTAGCATACTTATTTTCGCATGAAATTACAATCGTAGTATAAGAGAAATTTGAGATGAAGGCATTAGATTAAAGAGAAGATTTACCGAACAGAATAATTGCAATTAGCGACCGACCGTGTTCTCGTTTCTGTTGCGTTTCGCTCTTTTAAGACAAAGAGTTGAACGATCTATGCGATCGGGATTGAAATAAATGAAGCTTTGATGACAACGAGCGCTATTTTCTCTTACAGTGTCGACGATTACTCTCGCCGTTTCGAGGGAAGGTTGTTCGACGAACTCGCAAAATAGGTAAAGGTACTTTTCTGTGAAAAAGAAAAAAGGCGAATCGCAAGGAAGAAAAGTGTAGATATCCTGCCATCGCGTACTGTTTATCCTGAGAATCGAGCCGAGCGCTCGGGCGCCTCGATATTTCGTGCGATTGCTTTCGAAAACGAAAGAAGGATTCCGCAAGGATCAAGCGGAAGGAAAACAACGTGCGTGACGATACGGGAAAAGGGAGATGTACCGAGAACCGAGTAGTTCATCGGGCAGCGGCGCCTCTACCAAGGGCGACGAAGTCGAGCTCGTCAGTAGATTTCTGGCACCCTTGTGTGCCAGAGACGAAGCGGCCAGGAATATCGCCTTGGCCGCGGCCAGGACCACTGTCGAAGGATGGCTTGGTGGCGTCGGCAGTCCAAATCGCTGGGAAGACACCGGCGATATCGAGGACACCAAGAGCGCGAGTGGCAAGTTCTCCAGTCAAGACGGAAGGTAAATGTTTTATTATTAAAGTAGAGAGACTTGGTTATGAAAATATCGCTTATTTTATTTAAAATTGTACGCCAAATTGATGCAGGCAAATAATCGAATTGATTAATTTCTACTTATTTTTTATTTAATTTGAAAGAAACTTATATTCTTGTTGTTTATTAATGAATTGATCATTGGCAATGGTAGATAGCGGTATTTAATCACGATCATATTTGGCTCTTGATTTCGAAACTGTATAAATATTCGTCGTTGCATGCCTTTATTCATTTGTTAAATATTTAGTTTAATTGATGTAATAAATTTGATCATTCTATTTTCTGAATAAACAGGCATATAACGCTAGAGAGCATTAAAGTTATATAATTTGTTGAACAAGCTTGTTTATCAGTATCAATTACCTGGACCATTAATTAACAATTAATCAATTAACGGTTATTAAATAACAAATAATATATGCGGTATATTGTGTAATAAATACTTCCTAAAATAATCTCGCTTCACGTATCATAATTTCGATCGAGCGGACATATTTAATCGGAGCAAACATTTCGTTCCATACTCTCTCTCATCAAATTATTGGTTCTGGATTTAATATCAGCATTCAGTCACGCAAACACATAAAATTCGATGTGAATGTGGTATTTAAATAATCACGGACGGTTCATTAAAATGTGCACGTTATGAGGATTAATAACAAGTACGGAAGGGCATATATTCATTTACCGTACCTAACTCTACCTACCGTAAGAACCGAATATTGCGGTGATTTCCTAGATTTCGCATCTTTTTTTTATATTAAATTTGCACAGCTTATTTCCGTTTCAACTTGTTAAAATTACAGCATTTCTCCCAGTACAATTTTAACTTTCAAATAATCATGAAAGATAATAGATTATATAATGCTCGAAAAGCTAAATATTGAAAATTGGCATAATTAAGAACAATCGTATAAAAAAAAAATCGCGAACAAAAGAGATGTCTCACGGGGAAAGAGATGAGTGAATCACTGTTTGTCAATCATAACAAATCTGAATACAACAATAGTGATTTTATGAAAACAAGCAATATTCTTCCGATTTTATTGTTCACGATTCATCATTATTTCCAATTACTTTATAAATGATTACTTCTATTACGACTTATTCAATAGCAAGAAAAATAATCACTTTGAAAGATTTATAAACCAGACACGTGCACACTCCCGTTATTGACCTCTAATTGACAATATTCGTGTTTGGATGAAGATACGATATGAGCGTCGAACGGTCGCCGACGAGATCGTCACCGAGGAGCGTACACCAACAGCAGCTGCTGCACGACACCTTCCGGACGGAGGGCTTCTTCCCGCAAAGCATCAATGATAACCCACCTCCGTACCTCGAGGAGAATCCGGAATGCTCGTTCGATTGCGTAGATGGACGTCTTTTGAATGAAAGGCGATTCCGTGAGCGATATGCCGGCGGCGACGGCGTCGAGAGTTGCAGGTCTGGTCACTCGACGTCCTCAGATGAGGGTAGTAAGAGTTTCAATATCGAGGGCAGGTGCCCGCGCTTCAGCTCGAACAACGAGACCGAAAGGAAGCATCCTTGTTCATCGTCGAGCGACAGATCAACAAACGATGACTATTGTTCCGGCAGAACAAAAAACAATTACGTAAAAGTAAAGGGCGCCAAGCAGAAGCAGCTGGAAGACGACGAGCTTGACGCGGATACCCGGGTGTATGGCAAGAGTCCGAAATTCGATGACAATCTGAGTGGCCTCGCGTCATTCGACTGTCGGAATCTGAATCGTCGAGCCAAGATCACCGCCGGCGGCGACCTGCAAGAGCAGCGCCGATACTACGACGGCGGCACTGATGACGACGTCTCCTTCAACGAGAGCGAAGCAGCACGCAGCGACGGGGTTGTCTTCAACACTCTCGACGGCTTCGAAAACGAGAACGAGCCTTCCTACCATCAGGACATGAACCTAGAGAATCACGAGTCAGCGATCTACGATGACATACTAGAGGATTCTCGTCGCACGCAGCAGGACTATTTGCGCAAGAACGATGAGAGGAAGTTCAGTGCCGGTCAAATCAAGAGGCCACTCTCGCAGGACGAAGACGTGTCCTCGAAGAGCGGCCGAGTGCTCGAGAGTCCTGAAGTGACACCCGGCGATGTCGGTAGGATGCTGAATCTTGGTAACGCCTTGGACGGACCCAGGCAGGCGCAGGCTAATAAGTACCTAAGTCTGGTGACGTTGCATCTGCCGGTGATACTCAGGCTTAGCGTCAACTGTCCCTTCCAGAACGTCAGGATCAAATGCGCAGAGATTCTTCAGATGGTGAAGGTAAGTGAAAATTATTTCAGATTTATTTCGGAAACTTTCGGATTTGGCTGATGCGCCAAATGATATACGTCTTTCGTGTTTAAATAAATCTGTGTTAACATTAATTGGCAACTATCTCAAATTAGATCTCAAGGTTAAAGCTATTTTATCCTATAGTATTATATTTCAAATTAGTTCTAGTCTTATTTTTTAAAAAAGTTAATTGAAAGAATTATTTTTTTATTAGATTCTATTTATTTCTTTCAACTTCAATTTCAAAATATTAGTCTTCAATTAGTACAATTTGTTTTTGCGAAAGACATCAGAAATCTCATTCTTGTCTCACGTTGATCATCTTAGTTTTTAAGAGGTGCAGCAAAGGAAGTTGCAAATAAAAAGAGATGGTTATCGTTATTGTCCATGATTATCTATGTGTGTAAACTCTGACGAGAATTAAATATCACACTGTGTGTCTTGAGTCAAAGCACACGGAGACATTCCGACATATTCCGGAAGAGAAAAAAAATCTTCGCGAAACGACCGATGCGAAAGATAACGGATAGCCTAGATGTGGCGATGGTCGTGCAAAGTTTCGCTCGCGAAATCTTGGGAGAGCAGACACAGTTGCGAAGTTTACACTCTCGCGTGCACTCGGCCGAAATTCTTTCGCAACGATTCCACTGAAGTTTGCATTTGCCCGAACATTCCTCACTGAGTATCCACGTGCTTGAAGTTTATTAGGTAACATGAGGCAAAGTTGAAAACGTTACAATCAACAAGCACAACGGTGTATGTAGGAATCTCAGAAATATTGCACCTGTTCTACTGAATGAATTATCTATTTTTGTGAAAAAAAATACTGAAATTATTGTTACAGTTTCTAAACTATTGTAAGACTTCGATTTTGTAATTCAATTTAAACTTAAGGAATACGATTGTATGATCTATCCTTACTCAACCTTGAAAAACTTACTTTTTTTCTAATTCAGAAAAGTTTAATTTAAAAAAATAATAATTTTAATTTTTGTTGAAACTAAAGATGACTTACAAAAATTATCGATATAATTCGGGGCAATCGCGATTTTCTTTAGCTCGGAATTCCGGTATTCCTAGCTCAGGGAGAGCAAGTGCAATAATTCTGAGATACCGTGTATACATTCCGCAGCTGAATTGAGATTGTCCAGAATATTTCAAGCTTTATCTCTCCAGCTTTGCGGCAATTTATCCAAGTCCTTCGTAGAGAGTAACTGCCGAGCGCGATTCTTATGTTACTGTGATTCTCTGCTCTTAATGCGTTGCTACTTGATAGTCCCTTTAATAAATAAACTGTGAAATTCGTGTTAGAGATTCTAATGGCAGTTGTCCGAGTATTATTTCGAAATAGTTAGTGACTTTTGGAAAAGATACTTGATTTTTTTGAAGAAAAAATTTTATATATTTTAATCCTATCTTGCCGCAAGTTTCGGGTATCTTGAACATTTTTAACTAGGCTAGTTTGATATACGATTGTACGAAATAATCACTTTAGCTTATAAGCTTGAAGAATAAGAAAATGAATACGTGGGAATAATCCGACGAAGGATGTGCTTATGCATAAAAGATAAACCGGAGTAACCGTCGGCTATATATTAATGGACTTGTTTTGACTGGCTATTTGGGGAGGTGTTTGAACTGCGGCCTAAAAATATCTCGTACCTAGGCAGTTCTCGGTTAAAGTAACTTCGGTCTATCACGGAGTTGCTCTTTCTGTACCTCCGAATTCTATGCCGGTCATTAATCTTATTACGACGGTAGTTTTTTTCACGGAGAGAATCACCACGGATTGATTTAATACATACCGTTTAACGTTCTATGCCGTTGTAAGAGATACTTGACAATTCTAGCAATATAATTTTGTCAAAAGCAAGCGGACAATCATAAATATGCATCATAAATATTGAAACGAGTCAGTAAATTGAAGGATTAAAAACAAAAACATATCTGGTTACGGTAACTTTGTGTTATTTTAGTGTCACTCTTTTTCTCGGACTTTATGTTCACAAAGACATCGCGCGCAAAGTAATGTACTGGGGTCTCGGTCGTCTCTGGTAGTAGAATGAAAGTAGACCGTAAAAATAATCGGTTATCTTTGAGTTTTCAAGATTAAAGTAACGTACTATGTCTCTTTGTTGTTTCTTTAATATTAACTTCAGAAATAATATACACTGTAATCCATACGGATTCCAATATACATCATAAAATTTGAAGAAAGAAGATGAAATATATCTAATATATTGTATATTTTTTGTATTAATCTTAAAGTTTTAATAGTTTTGAATATGCGAATGTATATTACTCAATTTTATAGATTTATTTGCGTAATTTTATTTAATTTTCTACAAGTAACGTAACTGTGGTTCAGATTGACGTTCAAAATTATACATATAAACTATTGTCCTAAATAAATTATATGTAAAAGGAGAAACGAATGAAAGTAGAGTAACAGATGAAAGTAAGGAAGGATAATACGTCAATTTAAACGAATATTTCATCCGTTAATAACAAGACAAAAATGTAGATTGCATACGTAGACACAAATAGAATCCGCCATTCTGCTTACCGATATTGTCACACTCGAGGTCGATCGATACAACTTGTGTGTAAAGCTTTATACATAGTGTAGAATGATTTTCAGACATGAAGTCGGCAGGAAGCCAGAAGAAGAAAAGGAGACAAAGGCTTTACACACATAAAACACAGTACATCGTATCGCGACATTGACAATCACGTATAATTTGCGAAATATCCCTAATTATACTCTACCTCTCTATACATCAAATATACTGTACAGACAAAAACATTCTCCTAACTTTATTTTTTACCAACAGAAAAAATAAAATGTGCTATTTACGAGTGAGGAATTTTAGAGTTGTAATATAATAATTTTATTAATAAACGAACGCTTTCCGGAAATTTATATTTCTTCTTCTATAAAATATATACATGTATATAGGTAATTATAATTAAAAATATTTTTCGAATGAAAACATGGAGCACCAGTTGTGATGCAATCATAAATTACTTGATTAGAGCAATTACTTGATTTATTATTTCTCTCAGTCTTTCATGTCTGACTTAAATACAAATTTTGACATTTAAAGTTAGAAGTAAATGCACTTAAAGAAAGAATTATATTTTAATTAATTGATATCTTAATTAATTAATATAGAAAACGTTAATAAAATTAAAATTTTGACTCACG
The DNA here is from genome assembly GCA_901521435.1 of Crematogaster levior. Classification (NCBI taxonomy): domain Eukaryota; kingdom Metazoa; phylum Arthropoda; class Insecta; order Hymenoptera; family Formicidae; genus Crematogaster; species Crematogaster levior. The sequence continues at coordinate 42,761 of CABEGB010000003.1, forward strand.
AGAGTCAAATTATTGACCGTTGCTAGGTACTTATATTCTAACACATTTTTTTATTTCTATTAAACAAAACAAAATTTTATCAATTTTGTTTTTCGTCGGAATGAAGACTCTACTTGAAAGAACATTTTGTAAAAAAATTAACGAAAGCTTTTTTTTTCGTGGTATACAAGAAGCAGTGCAAAAAATTCGCCCAACGTGGGGCTCGAACCCACGACCCTGAGATTAAGAGTCTCATGCTCTACCGACTGAGCTAGCCGGGCTGATGAGAGAGAGTTTTCTCTCACATGTTTTCAGCCAGAATGAATTAGGCACAAATACAATAAAATTTTATTTTTTTTTTTTTACAGGAGAGAGGACTTCCAGTACCGGTACCAGCCTTCGATGGACCTAGTGCCTTCGTCCCTCTCTCGGAGGTAAGTACTTTTGCATACGTCAATCGCTTTTGTAGATTAGTATGCCAACTCGTGTTTACGATCGTTTCAATGAACATTTATTGAAGTCTTAACTTTCCTGTATCTTTCCGGTACTTTTGGAGAGACTGAGATTTTAATTGCAGTTAGCGTTAATTAATATTTGTGCAGTTTTATAATAATAGGACTTTAATACGGTTTTGATGCATTAAACTACTTTGTTGATGCAACATTACGATTATCTTATGCCGAAACCATAATTTGCAATTTGATGCCACATTCATACAAAATGACATGTATTTTGAGATAAACAAGTGTGTTAAATGATAAAGCGATGGTGAAAAATATATTCAAAATATAAATAGTTATCTCGTGTACAAGGCTAAATGTCTTGTAAAATAATGTGATTATTATTATAATTTATTACGAAATATTCTATTTTTGATCATGTTATTTATCTTATAATAATTTGCCGCAATATTAGATCGTGATCTTTTCTGTTTAAAATTATAAACGTGATTGTCAACAATCGTAACACTTATTGCTAGATAAATCGCGCGATCAACAGTGCATCGGTATTAAAGTGGAATGTGTGGTTTTCTCGCTTTTATTTTTGTCTTTACTTGGAGATAGTTTATTTTACTCGCAATCATTTACCGCAAAAAGTGGGACATGAAAAACGAATCGGTGATATTGCCGCGAAATCTGGGCCATCACATTAGCGCTAGCTACGTCAATGATTTCGCCAGCTGATTGGCAATGGTTGGTAACGAATCGGTCGTGATGATTGGCGTTATACCGGGTGTTAAATCAGTCTAACGTTCACTTGTCCCCGGTGACCTTTAATTTATTTTAACTATTCGCAAGTACTAGCATTGTTCGCTGAATTGTATTCTTTGTGATTTGTCTATGAAGAAATCTACATTGCCGATTGAGTCGACGTAATTTCAATAGATTTTTTTTTTGAAAATATTTTTATTTCTGAAAATTTTTTGCAGGAAAAGAAAATTACACGAAAATTATAATTAATATTATTTGAATAAATTATCTAATTTTCTAATTTTTTATTTTCCGTGTTTTTTAGTTGATCATTATATTCATTAAAACTGCAGGTATTAATAAAAATATTGTTTTGCTTACTTTATTTTATTTTGCAGGAGATAAAATTTTTTTATTTTATCAATGTACGATAGAGGAGAAGATATCGGTTGTAATATCGATTGATAGGTGGCGCCAATGGCCAAGTTATTACGCGGGTTTCAAAGCACATTATAATTAGCAGTTAAATTAATTAACGCCGTTCAATAGATTCAACACGTTCTCAAATATTAAATATATTTGCACGCTTTTAAAAGTCCCAAAATCAACGCAGTTTTCAATGATGAAGAATTTTAATTAATTATCTAATTATCATTGATGTCGATTATTATAATATTATTTTGTTGCCATGAATTTCAATGTATTTCAATAATGACACTCGAATCGCATTTCACGCTCGAGAATTGCTGACGCAATGCGCTGCGTATTGCACACAATTAATGTGAAACTCATTTTGCACTGCAATTTATGCATGTTATGGTTGCTAATAAACAAGTTTATCGCGATCTATATTTCAAGAGAGATCACAGTCTAGCAATCTATGTTATTATTGGATATAGTATTATATAATGCGATAATTTATAGATTATAATAATGATTTTGTTTGTGCAACTTTGCAAAAGAGTTTAATAAATGCTGTTGTTCTCAGTTTAGATAAGATTACGAGTCTGCTGATGCACACGTTTGTATTAAGTGAAGGAGGAGGGAATATATCAGTTTGAATTATAAAAACGTGCGTCGAGCTCGTAATGATTATCCGCACGTGCTGTACGGTATCGGTATATGATTTTTTTTTTTTTTGAGAAGAGAAAGAAAAAAATTATATTATCATTCATAAGTTCAATTACCGCGTATACGTCACGGAATTAAAAACAGTGCGTTCTAGAAAATGTGATGTGTCTTGTTAATCTTTCTTCAACGCGAAAAACATGTCTTAAATTCTATCTCTCTCGAGTAGAAGACTTTAACCTTGTAATCTTGATTACAAAGTGATTAAAGTGTGCTCTCTGAACTGCAACAGCATTCGTGTAATAAATAGCAGGTAAGTGTAAACGAATGTATAATTTTGTAATAAATAAATCGCGCACGATGGTTTTACCGAGGTGGAAAATCATGACGTCAAAAAATAGTTTTGTAGATAGAATTGTTGATTTTTTTATCACAGGAAAAATATTTGACGATATTATTTTTTATTCGTTTGTGTGTGTGTGTGTGTCTACAAAATAACATCATTAAGAAATAAAGTGAGTTGACCAGAAGATAGCTAAAAAATATAGTTTGAGAAACTTCCGATACATAACATTTCTCATAGAGACATTGTCAAGGTATAACGACTATTTTTGCAAGATATTATAGAGGACTTTTCGATTAAAAGGTGAAGAACTCTCTTGCGGATAATCCGATAATCTTAATTTTTACCATAGAAAATTCTTCCGATGATGTATTGCTTATTAATTCCTCTGTCATCTTTATGTTATCCTGTATATTCTCGGCATTGCCGAGACACGAAATGTCTATCGATCATCGAGAATTTGGGTATTAAGCGATAACGTTCGATAATTTTTATCATTTTTTTTAAATTTGCGCAAGATCTTATGTAACTGACATGCGATCCATTTGTCATGCGCATAATATCATGCTAGCAATATCATGCTCGGCATCCTTGAATGCAAACAAGAATAGATATTGCAGAAAGAAACCACATAGTGGATTATGTAAATGCGCGTAACTCTATTTGAAGATATTAATTATAAAAATCATTTTGCATATTGATTACAAGCGTATTTTGTCACGCACATAAAAGTATCATGTTACTCTTTTAATTATGTTTTATCAAGGATAACATTGCAACTTATTATGTTTCTTAATATATTTTTTCTTTCGTTTTTCTATAAGAAATTTTATTGCTTTTTCAATTGTTATATTTCAAAATAAGTACCTTATGAGGTATATCACTTTAGATCATTTTTGTGGCGTAACACATGAGTTACTACCTACAATGGTAATACGTAACACGTTGTACATTCGTTTCATCGAATTCGTAATGTCACTAATATAATGATGATCGTTCTTATTTTACATTCCACATCATCTCCCCTCACTTGTCAATGCAACTGTGTGCACTCATTGATACTTTCATCGAATCAAAAATATATCTTCTCTTCTATAACTATCTCACATCCTTGTCGGTCGACTTTCAAGAAATATTATCGAACATTCTACTTTATAGTAGTTTCCCAGATATCGCGAAATCGGTATTGAGAATGACTCGAATAAACGAAGTTTTACTTTATCCGAAAAAACGATAGTAGCTGCGGCGCAGCGCAATTCGGTCACTATTTCTCGAAACTGAATACGATGTGACCTAAATTTCTGATACCACAGCCAATTTGCGTCATGTTGCAGAGACACTCGAGGTTTTTTTATGAAAAATAGAATAGGATGCGAGGGACGAAGGGAGGGGTTGAAAACTAATGGGAATCTTGATCGAGGGGGAATAGTATTCAATGAATATTATTCTTTGGTCAAACGACTACGCTAATGACTTGTTCGTGTCTCATATACGAGTTCCATTAGAGAGAATTGAATCTTCAATCTCATTTGTTTTCCTTCGTTTGAGAGTAATCCACGCAATCTCGTTGATAATGCACTTACGAAGATAGACAATGAATGCCTTATATCTACGGATCCAATATTTTCTGTTTTCTATTTCGATTCCCGGAATTGGATTTATTCCAAGACGATTAAAATGACGAAATTTTTTTAATAACACAGGATCTTTTTGTAGAATATTTATTTCTACAATATATTATTATATTTCTATTGTACTATCAAGTTTATTCAAGACTAGATCAGTGTAGTTTATTATGTATGTGTCTTGTATTTTATGTCTATAAACGTTATTTTTTTCCTTCGTGATAAGTGACTATTAATTGCCTATTGGAGCGTAGTATTGGAATTCGTTTAACTTAGTCTTAAAGCCTATAGTACCCGAGCCTTTAACTGCAAAGGCATAGCACACAGTTTATTGCACTAATGGCATTAATTAGCTTCTAAACTAATATAGTTTCGACATAAAATTTCGTACGTAAAATTAGAGATATACGTAATTCAATATGACCGAAGATGAATTGTTTTAATCAGGATAGTACTAATTAATACCAAATTTATCAAGATAATGATTTATGAAAATTTTAAATATACATCAGTTTTCAATATTAAGTTTTCATTACTTAGAATGATAATGCTTTATTAAACTATTTTTTTTTCTCATCACAAAGAAAAATATATCGGTTAAGCAAAAAAAAATGAGTCACTTTGTCCACATGGCTCCCTATCTCTTTCTGACGTCACCTTCATCTATATATGATTACGGGTCGTTGACTTCACGCCTCGTCTTAATACGTCAATTGTCGTCGGTGCTCGCGTGCGTTTATCAATTCGACGTAATGATTCCTATGAATAGAAGGTAGCAATTGCTTTAATTTCATGGCCCCGGCGTTTTGGAATATTACGCAGAAAAGCGACGGTGGTGATGGCTATCATGTTCACGAATTATCTTCCGTTTCTATTATCATTCGTATTATCGTAACATGTAGGAAATAAAGTTAAGAGTTCATAATACTCTCTTCTCTGCTAAAGTAACTATTCGTTGTGTACGCGATGTTTGAAATTGTAGTTTGTTTCGGCGCGGCGTGCAGCAACACGAAATCGGCATGTCATGTGCGCTGTCGCTTAATTATGTTACATCTAGTTGCGAAACCAATAAACCATCGTCAAAGCAATTTCCATAGCAACGATGAAATGTTGCTGCAGAATTTGAAACCGTAACTTGCTCACAATAACTGCAAATGACAAATCAAGCCGCGGAATTACGGTATTATAATTTTCGTTGCGACGTTTAATCTAAAGTTTCAGTTTGTTACATTGTTTTTATTTCTACGAGATTGCTATCGTATCTTTTTCCAGAGGCGAGCTTGTTAGAACTTCTCCGACACTTTAGAAATAGCTTATTGAATGTTTTTTTAACAGAAGAAAAAAAAACATAAATTTTATACTTTGGATAGATACATAAGTTATTTAAACAAATAAATTTATGTGGACATAATATTTTCTAAGATATTAAAAATGCAATTGATTATTATATATGATATGTTTGAAACTTGTCTTATCTTCGATAATCGATTGACAATAAGAGTGCTTCGATTGACAACAGATAGCATCTCTCGAGCTAATTTGTAGTATGTAAACAAAATAATATATGTGCAACGTAAAAAGAAAAAACTTTAGAGCTTATTGGACGAACACCGACGAAGTTTGAAATATTCAACGACATTTATCCGATGCATCGCATGCTCTTTTATAAGGTATACACTTTGTAAGCTTTCTCTGGCTGGTAATTTTATTAAAAAAATATTGCGCCCGGCTGCAGCATAATTTATCAAAGGTGTAACGACGTTAGTGCACTGTATAACACAATTATACACGCGTTTATCGGAACGCCAGCGTACGTAATAACTTTTCCTCTTTCTCTCTCTTTCTTCTTCGGATCTCTCTCACCATTTTTCGCTGTCGACGATATCATTGACGCGAAATAGATGCACGCGGTAGTGGGGAGATAACACGGAAAAAAGGGTCGGCAGTCGACGGAATAGCGAGATATTTCATGTAAATTCCACCCCATTTTACGCAGTCCATGCATCGAAGGCCTCCGCACAAATAAATACCCGCCACAAGCGGAATACCTATGGAAATGTTACCTCGGGAATATGTTCGGTAGCGAATTGAAAATAAGCAGGACATTTGATACGAACCTTTTGTGTGGCCATTTATTTAAATATTTCCTATTATTGGAATTCTAGCAAGATATGAGTTGACATTCGATATTTCATTGTTATTTTCAAACTAACTTAATTAACTTTTTATTTTAGAATTAGCTTTCATCAATTAAATGTTACAAATAACACGTCTGTATAATATTTAAAAAAGTGTAGATCAAGTTAGGTTCACATAAAAGTTGTTAGATACTTATACATACACATCGAAAGAATCTATCGAGTGAATGTCAGATTAGAAGGTATTTTATATATATATATATAAATTTAGAAAATATCGTTGATATTGAAAGGAGAATGACATATACAACCTAGAATGATACTATCTTATCATGTCGAATATCTCTTCGCGTGTGGCTGCTATTGTTATCTTTTGGATTATTGTAGAGAATCTTTTGCAATCTCTTTCTATCACAATGTAATTATTATGTCTTTAGGTCGATAGAAATGTCAATACTATCGATATTAATACATATATGGCGTCAATATCAGTCGATATGGTGAACGGCTCTTACATTTTCTTGCCTGTTTTCTTGCTCCTCTTACAATTCTTTCGAGATGATTAAAATTTGAAACAAACGTTAACAAAAGGTAATATAGATATAAACTATTTTGATACTATTTTAATACTATTAGTGATAAAAAGACTGATATAAATTTGATACTAGATTTAAGATTGTTTTTTAAACCGAAATTTAATTGAATTTCGGAGATTTATTTATCTAAAATTTTAATTTTTAATTTATTAAACAGTTGAGAACGATAATTAAAAATTAAATCCTTAGCTTAAGTTCTTTCTTTATTGATATTAATGGCAGTATTGAAATATTGTGGTTGGTTAAATAATAGTGACATCATTAATTCGACAAAATATTAATCAAGAATATTAATCACACTCAACGACTTGAGTTTTATTGACTCAATCGTTCCCGAAGATATTTTCTCGGATTGTAAGCTGGATAAGAGTATCATTGGCCTCCTTCTCGTCGGGAGTAGAGTTTCACTCGTATCGACGTTCGATGTTATACTTTCTGCGGGTGGTCGAGACACTCGAGCTAAAACATAAGTTCTCTTTATGGAAGGATATTGTTTAAGCTCTGATTTCTATTACAATGACAAACATGGGCGTCAGTTTACCGAGACTCTCGAGTCACAATAGGATCGATTAGTTGAAGTCCGACACGCTTCTGATATTACGACTTCTGTCTTAAGTTATCGTTTAAGTAAGTTGTTGATCGCTTTGATTGACTTGTTAGTTGTGTGATTTCATAGCTTATTAGTGTCGATAACCTCTTTGTTAGTTATTCACTAGTATTTAATTTTCTAAAATAAAGATTTCGAAACATTGATATCACGCAATTCGCGATAAACTCTCTGTTGGCAAAATTCAAGTTGGATAATCTTTAAATATTTTACGACATTCGTCCCAGTCCATCTTTCTCTTTTTTTTTTTTTTATAAATTTGATACATATATCTCTAATATAATTCTTTCAATATTTATTAAATGTTCGTCATGGATATAAAATATTTATTTTCTATAAAGAAGAATCATATACTACTCTACAATTGAAATTATTTTAACATAGATGTCTACATTAATGTTTTATATTGCTTTACTTGCAAAATAATTTGGATACATAAATACATTTAACAGTTTGATTTGATCGATGATTACATTTCTCATAACTGTTCATGTCTTCTTACAAGACTCACATTTTAAGGGATTCTAGGACGCCACCGCGAATATTCCTCGTTAAATAGTTTCTCAAGTTCACAAGTCATTAAGTTTGTTGAGAAATTTCTTACTGTATTAGATGTTGTGGTAATAGCTGTGAGAATGTGCAGGAAATAGGTTGTTTGCTGGTCAATAGGATATTTATCAAATGCACACAGAAGATAGTTAAAAAGTTTAAAATTTTAATTATTTGAAATAATGTATATTAAACGTATTATGATCATTCTAATTGTTATTTGAAGAACGATCAATGTATACAAGGAAAGGAAAATTATTTAACATTATATATGTCAAAATTTTATGTATCTTGTTGTGTATATTGCCTGAGACTTGCTCAGGCGTAACGTGTGATATGAGTATACACATATGTAATATAACGTTAATATTGCAGAAGTATATAGAAAGAAATAAATTAAGTTATTTAGATGTTACTTCTTTCGTATGATTTGTTGTTAAAAATAAATATTCTTTTAATATCATTTCTCTCTATTTTCTATCAAGCGTTGCGCTTAAAGCGCATGTTTCGTACCTCATTAAGAAATTCGCTATTCTCGTGAGTATTAAAGTGTACCGAGCGAACAATCTTCTCCCTTGCATTGTTCGATGGTAAAACGACTTTAGTACAAGTTAGCAAAGAACAGGAAGACAAAGAAAAGGGCAAAGAGATGCGATAAGAAATAATGGAAAAAAACTTGTATCGTTGCATGAACGATGCATTACCATAAAAATGATTATCGTTACATAATTCCTGAATTTCTGAATAAAATCGATTTTATTTAAGCAAACGATTTCTTTAAAATAAATATTACTTCCAGTATCTAGTATCACAGATATTACTTTTATCCATTGTAAATTTCTCTTTTTTATGATAATTGATCTTTCTCAATTTAATAATATTATCTCCCGCAATAGTTATTATTTGGAATATTTAAAAACAGTTTCTTGGTTCTGTGATTAAGTTACATAAATATTGCATATTTATATAATAACATTTGATATGACGCAAATTGCGTCCACAAAATGATCTAGACATCATATTATTACGTTGAATATCAATACTCAAATTGAATGAAACTGTTATGATTTCCTGTACAATTGAATGCAAGCTGTACATCTATATCTCGCAAATTATTTTGTGAGATAATATTATTTTAATTTGTTACAGTTTTTTTGAGATTTTATTTTTAAGAATCTCAATTTTGAGTAAAAAAGTAATTTATATTTAAGAAAAAAAAATATATATATGTGTATTACAGAAAGAAACGAGAAAATTTCAAAAAAATTTACCACGTATTTAATGTAAGATGAATCCGAATCGTAATAGTAATGTGAAAGTTTTCGTTTCTTTCTTCTTTCCATAAAATATGAGCAAAAAATATTAGCAAATTTACTACTAGAAAGCTCTTTACAGTATGTATTGTCTATACAGTATATATTGTCGAAAGATAGAAATTATTTAAAATTTTAAAAGCATTTTTGTCTTTTCAGTATTAATTAATAACTATTCGAAAAATGTATTATTTTCTTTTATTTTTACAACCTTCTCCGCGAATTAATCATATTTATAATTGGCTTATTAATTACGAATTTTTTTATTAGCGATAAATTTTTTGATAAATTTTAATAAAAACTTATTTTCTACATTACATTTATCTTTTTCCCACGAACCGTCACATTTTCTATATCTTATAATTATGTGTAACTAAAGAAAAAAGTTATAACTTTGTAAAATTAAATGAAGTTTAATTAATAATAATATAGAAAAAGAGAAAAACCGTGGTGCGAACATTAAAGTATTTTTTTGTCGTCTTTTTTCTAATGCTTAACAATAAGAAAATGTAGAGATCATTCATCTTAAAAATTTTTTAATATGTATTTGTACATGTATTTTTGTAAAATTTTCATAAATGTATAAAGACAAATAGAAACAAATTCTTTCTTTTTATAATCTAACCTTTTTAAAATTAATTATATTTTATTCTAATTAATTTATATTTCTGATTGTCCCGATTGAGTCACGGACATTTTTACTGACAATAAATTTTTTGAGAAATCGGTTGATCTTAATAAAAATTTAATGGTGTCTAAAGTACGTCGTATAATTTGTATAAAATTTATGACATGCGATCTCTATATGAAAAGAGACTAGCTCTACAGTAGAAATTGCGTACGGATGACACGCAGCAAAGTGAAAGCGCTAAATCTTGAAACAAGGTCGCACATAATGTCGACTGCATGTTCTCCAGCACATGTGCCCTTTGTATTAAATCGCGTGTTTAATATACATAGCGTGCCGATGCATGGTACTAACGTGAAGGTGAAAACTACAGTAATTAATATTTCAAAATTGAATTCCGCATAGATTCCGATTAAATTAAATTCCCTGCTCGCTAAACCTCTTACTAAAAATCATATATTTAACGTAGTAGGATAATCAAGTGCAAGAATAAGAGATTAAACTAGTTTATTATTTTATTTCACTTAATTCTCTGTACGTACGTCAGAACATTGAAAATACAGAAAGGAATTTTGGAACAATGGATTTAGATTAGATAGAGAATTTCGAAGGAATTTAAATTACAAAAGACAAATAAATTTTACATCTTCATTGTAACGGGTATAACAGACGTTCGTGTGTTTATTGACACAAATGCCCGCAAGTTACAGTCGGTTAGCTGTGCTCCAAAGAACAACTGCCTTGGTCACGCTGCGCCCCCGAGTTTTGGACCAATCAGCGCGTTCTGTTGGTCGGAGTCAATCGTAACGTACTCACACAGACGCGCGCAGCCTGCCGGCCGGTAGTAACGTTGCGTCGCATCTCGCCGTCTCCCATTTTCGCATCGCACGCCGTCGAGGTAGGACGGTACCTCGTGCTCGTATGTGCTATATTTAACGCTAGACATTTAACGCGCGTGGTCGAATCGGAGTTTTTATGTGATGCCCCTGTGACGTTATTACATATCGAAGTTTGTCGACATTTCGGTCTTTGCTTTAAAAGATTCTTCGTCGCGAGATTGTCACGTGTACAAGGCTGAGATATCTGTTTCCATCTGACAGGTATGTGTAAAAAGAGATAGACGTTGAAGAAAATTCTTGTCATGTTCCAACCATGTGAATGAACTTGAAGAAGTTGAAGAAATTTGACTTATGGTCATTGTTTATTGCTGTTGGATATGCACTTCACATTATTTTTTTATAACATCGCGGAAAATATGATTTCTTTCCTCTTTCTATTTCCATTTAGAATATTTTTGATGCAATCAAGGAATTAAATCTATTTATTTAAATTTATTTTATTTATTGTTTAATATTATCAGTTGTTAATAGCAATGAATTGCATTAAATCGCTCATAATTTTTAATTTTTACAGTATTGCTATTAGCAAAGTCATCAAATTCGAATCATCAATATTCATATTTCTTCCTGAAAAAAAAGAATTTTCATTTGAATAGCTAAGGATATCAGTTTTTCTGTTTACATTACATTATTTCTTTACGCAATAATAAATTATTTATCAATCAGTCATAAATTGCGACCGTCGAATTAATGTACCATATATACATAAAAAAATTTAGATATATGTTAGCATTATGTTAATAAGATGTTGAATAAGCTGTACATGCAAAATGATCTATGATGGGGATTGTTACATTGGCTGCTGGATGTGTTTGTGTACTGATGTAAAGATGCGATGTATGTAAAATGCGCGCTCCGATTTTACGTCACATCATGTTTGTTTTTCTAGGTCAATCGAAGGATGGAAAACAAGTTCTCGTGCGTTTCCGCAACGAGTTTGTAAAGCCGAACCTAAATGACGCATGGCTCAGCCACGCGAGCCTATCAACAAGTTAAAAAAAGAGAGACTTCGTAAAGCAAACTTTGAAAAGAATAAATTGTCAAGCCATGCGTCGTTTAAGTTTCAGCTTAAGAAAAAAGTCTTCGCCTTACGAAAGATTCAAAATATGCAAAATTTGCACGAATAATATTATGGAAATATTTGTGTTGATGTCATCTGGTTACACACACACACAATTTGGAATTTATATTATCTTATACAATAATATCATATACAATACGATTGATATCATGTGGATTAAAAAAGACTAAAACTTAAATCTGAATATAAGGTTTTAATTATTCTTTCTCTTGTCCAAGGTTCAACGAAAAATCGTATTTATATATTTTCATAGAGAATATTAAGGTACATCGTAAAATATCAGGATATATTTTAGCAAATGTGTGTGTGTATATTTTACTTAACTGCGCTATTATTACAATATTTAAAAAATAATATCAGGGAATGTTTCAGTAAGTAATGTTTCTGAAATTAAATTTATCGGGTAAAAATAACAGGAAATACTGACTCGAAAGAACTCTATCAATTATTCGAAAATTTAATTTGTCAATTTAGGGATGCGGGTAAGATATGATTTAATTTTCGTCATTAAATTTAATTAGGTCAGTAATCTTTTATATGGGAAAACTTAAATTGATTAAATTATCTTTCTTTCTATCTATTTTTATTTTACTATATATTATTTTTATTTTACTATATTTTACTATTATTCTCTATATATTTCGCATGTTCCCGATTTTTACTTAACAGGAATGTAATGTTTCGTCGAATTATATAATATTGCAAATATAAATTCATTTCCCGATTACTCTTGAACAGAAATCAAACATAAAAAGTAAGAATTAAGAATAATTTTACATTGAATGGATAACATCACATGCTATTCTACCGGTGTGTTTTCAAAGTTTACAAGGGATTTATTTATTAACGTATACAATCTTGAGATTTACATACTATATACTTGAATTAAATGTTTGTTACGGAAGGAACGTGTTTTAGGCGCACTCTGTAGATTGTTATCCCGTGCACTTAGTCGTATCTGAAATGCTAATATCGAACGTTCGTCGTCACTGTAAGCAATGGTAAGTGACGGCCCTTGTAGCCTATGTAAACGCACATCCGGGCTTTACAGTACTTTACACAGCGTCGTCGCATAAATTCGTGATTAAATATATTGAACCGCGACCAAATTTCGCGCACGATTCGAAGTAGTTTCGCGACACACGATTTAGAAACAAAAATAGATAAAATAATTAAGAAGTGTTATATGTAACTTATATTTTTAGATTTATTATAAATTATTATATTTTGATAGTCAAAAATATGAATAACTTGTTTGTTCGATTTTGTTTTCATGATTTCTATAGGTAAAAAATATCATCATTACATTTTGCCTGTGTTTTATACTAGAATAAATAACTTTATTTGTGTAACAAGCGCATTTTGCATATAACAAATCTATATAGTTTTATAAATTTTATTATACTTATGTTATATATTAACAGCTAAATCCATGATGGCTCTATTTTATATTTTAAAAATATATTTCTTGTAGAAAAATGCAATGTATGCACAGTAAATTATATTTTTATTAATACGAAAACACAATCGTTATTAATTACAGAGTAATAAAAAAAAGGAACCATAAAATTTTGCTTTTGAAAAATGTAACTTCCAGAAGATTCAGAGAGTTTGTCAGAGTGGAAAACTGGCCACGTGAATATGCAAAAATCTTGTATAATCACACTGAAGCAGGTGGTTTAATCTAAATGTTTGCCGAGTCAGCTGATGCTCGACGAAAATTGAAGCGTGAAACCAATAACTCGAGATTAAACATCAAAAACTTGCAAAATCCGACTTCGCCGGTTTTAACGTCAGATTAATATTTATAATTATTGATTTCTTTCTGTTATTGAAAACATTATTAAACTACGCTAAAAATAACCAATGTAATAGTAATATAAATATATGAGAAGGAAAATAGTTTGCGTAACTGCTATAATCTCATTACCTTTAAGGTCATTTGGATTATAAATTATAAGTAGTATAATTGCGATTGAATTTCAAGAAGTTTATTCGTTTAATTGAATAGTTAACCAGATGGTTACTGGAAGCTGCAAACAGAACGATGACGAATCGACGAATATAATTATTCTCGTAACGCAATTCCTTTAGTAACTATTTGTTTTAATACGCAGCCGAGCTTCGAAGAATTTGCATAATGAATACTGAAAGCAAAGCTGTTTTTCAATGGTTTGTCGTTATGGTTTTGTATCTTGGTTTTTAAAGTTTACAATTAATATGGTCTTATCTGTAATATAAGTTAGCTCATCATCGCTCGATGACTGTTATTTTTTTCAAGTCGTACATACAGTGACCGTATTTTGAAGGAAAGACTAAAATACAGGTCGCAGAGGTTAAATAGATGACTCAGCAAGTCATCCTTATCACGCGTAGCTATATTATAATTGTTAAAATTAATTACGTAACGTAACATACATTATTTGTTTAAAGTAAAGTTAATATATGATTTAATTCTGACACTTCGGAAGATATATATAGCGTGAATTCCAATACATTTTTAAAGTCAAATGATAAGTAATTGTAAAATATACTTTGCTTAAAAGCTCTAGGTTTTCTGCACCGTTTTAATCACACCTAGGTGTTATGTAACTCATGTGTATTGTTTATGCTTGCGACGAAGTTGAAACGAATACGAAGCGACGAGATACACTTATTTTGTTCAAATTTAGGTTCTTCATGAAAGCGCCAAAAGTGTCGACGAAACAATGACGTTAATAATGCATTGCGAATTGATCTGCTGGTTGAGAAAGTAATTATTAAACGTCTTATGCTTAATTACACACATAATTTTTATTTATCATTGCATACTTAATCATGTTTATTTGGAATATTAATTTGATTGTGTTTAGCAAAGCATTAGGTATTATTTATTAATGCTACGATTGCCTCGATAAAATTTCTGTGAGCGTGGAATCACCAAGTTCGTTGCAATCCATGGCACAAATATCATGAAATAAAGATAAGAAGTTTTTAAATAATCTCCTTGGTTGACTGTCATGACCTTTATTTTAGGTTAATTTATTTGATAAATAACTATAAGATAGATAAACTAAAGTTGACGTCCATACTAAGAGCTTGGTACTAAAGCAGCGAGATGATTTGTTGGTAGTATATCAATAAATACCTAAAATACAAGTTTTAATAATTATCTCGGTATTAACGATACGCAAATCTCGAATCAGCATTTTTTAACTACTACTATAATTTCTGTATAAAAAAGTTCTTATCGCGTATCTTCGTTTGTACCAAAGTTTGCGTGGCACATCATGTTCGCGTCTCTCAAGGATATTTTTTGTTCGTCCGTAAAAACGGAGAATTCTGGACGCGCGCGACAATTCTCTTTCTCTTTTTCAGTGTGGACGTAGAGATTTTTGCCGCTGGATAAAGAACAATGGCTGGCGGATAAAAAGAATTATAGAACGTTGGCATGAGCGTCGCCAAATCCGTCAGACTTGTCGATTCGGTCGGTCGACAAGACTAGACTTAACCGTTTCAAAACCGAAAATATGTCTAACGAACATGTTTGTTCGCAAGTCTCCCGAAGTCATCATTCTTTTGGACGTTTGCTTATTCTTCAGAAAAAACGTACCTAAATATTGTTATGCATTTAGTTTATATGTATTTTACAGCTAAAAGATACGATACAATTAAGAAAAATAAGAATATTAATTAAAAGTAAAATCTTTCATAATTAAATATGATATAATTAAATAGACGCGATGCACATGTACATTTTTTTATTTTAATGAATTTTTCCCCTGTGATATGTGCAAAATTAAAAATATTTTTGCAAATAATTTTCCAAAATGAAAATTCTGTTAGGATAAAAATCCGCTTGAAATTAAACTCTCTCACAACTGCAGTTACACTGCTGTTTTTCACCCGTATTTCTCCGACATGACGCGCGGCTGGCATTTTTCCGTGTTTTCGCTGCCGTGAATTCCGCGTGCATGGAAACGCGCTGTGCTGCGGCGCTTTTCAGCCAGATTGCAGCGTCAAAGCTACGCCGAGATTTGCCAGCTCGTAGAACAAAAGGCTACAAAGCCTTTGCAAATGACATGATCCGCGAGCTTTTTCGCGTCCCACCGTTGCATTCGCAACATATACGAGCACCTTCGTGCTTACAGAATGGTCCGAAAGTTGCTACTCTAAAAAAAATCTTACATTTGTATCTGCCTCCCCCCCCCCATTTTATTCTTTTATTAAAGAAAGCATCCTGATTTTTATTAAACAAATCGTTGCAAAGTACATATTATACAATTATTATTATTTATAAAAAAGCAGATCAGTTGCTTGATTAATTTATACAATATCTAATAAGTTGTTTTTTTTTCATATAAAAATGTAATAAAGCATTTTTTTTTAATTTTATGGAAATAAAAAGACACAAGAAAGACAGTCGGCATAGGCTTTTTTTCATCATCTCTAGATTGAGACTGTTTGTATTTCCTTGTTTTTACACTTGCTATCGTAAGTTGAAAAGTTTAATAATTATCGTTTTTTACGGAATATCTTATATCAATCTGGTTTTCCAGTACGATTCAACATGTCACGAACAAAACATCCATCGTTATACGTAAGATTATTGAAATTTTCATTTTTACGCAACGGCGAGAGATAAAAAGTTATCCATGGAGATAATAAATGTACGTGAACATTTTAGATAACGAATATCGGAATATCGTATATGAAGTATCTTGTTATCATTTGCGAAAAGAATTGTAAAATTTTATATAACATATTCCATATTTTAGATTATTTAAGGATTTTCCTGATACACCTGTACATTGTCAAGGATAGCGGAAATATTGATTGCAACAAAGTTACTACTTTTTTAACGAGTTTTTTCCGCGCTACATTTACATTAGCATAGCTGCGAGTGGCGTATTTTGCTTTTACCGTGGTAGAAATGTGACGACGCTTCGTATGGATGTTAGAGAAATCGTAGACTATCTCATCCGCGATAGTGCAATTCGATGAATGAATCGCGTCGCTATGGCAGCCTCCGCCGTACATTGACGTAAAGAACATCTACTTATAACGGAACGCGCATTTTGCAAAAATCCTTAATATCGGGAGAAAGTAGTACAAGTTGTGATTCGAAAGTGTATTGTCCTAGAATGTCAGAGGGAGGTATAACGTGTCTTCCGATTTTGAACAGGTATTTTAGAATTATTACCATACATCGCGAGGAGACTTTGCTCTTGTACTTTGTACGCAAATGCAACACATTCTTCGACTTGGACTCGAGAAATGTTATTCTGGTAAAGTGACGTATTCTTTATTTGTTTTATGTAACACTTCTTTGTAACGCTTTTAGTATTTCCAATAAAACGGACGGCAGTGATTGATGATTAGCAAATAAGTTTTTAGCAATATCTTTATCGATATATTGTCACACATTCAATGCTTATTTTATGGACCACGTGTATGGTCCATAAGTGATGGCTTCTCTTTCTTTAAAGAAACGATTCGATTACGTCATTGGCCTCGTAATCTTTCAGGCTACGATAACTCGGTGAAATTTAAAGTGCTGTTTTCTCAAACTTCGATGCGTTTATCACCACAAAATTTTTAGTTGGCTCGAGTCCACATCGTAATTTGTGTTACAATTGAATGAATTGTCATGTGTGCTACCTCTTTCATCGAAAATAATCTCGACAGAACTTGCGCAAGTAGTATATGTTCACACTTTGAAATAAAATAAAGTTTTTAAACAATTGAATCGGGAAAAGAATCCAAAGTCAAGTTTCTAGAATAATACGTCTAAAATTTTGATTTTGACATCTTGCTTTGAGTAAACAATAAAGAATACTTTTAACAACTTTTAAATACTTTTGAATAAATGATTATTTTCATTCCTGCACAAAGTTTTTTTTATAAAATTAATAGAATACTGATATTACTCATGCAAATAGAATTGGCTTGAAATCTGATTTTTTCTTTGTATCTACTCTAGCAGCTCTTTTTTATTCCAAATTCTTTTGTAATTTTTTTTTTACATAGTTATATATATGGAACAATGAAGATATGACACATGAATCGATAAAAAAGTAAATATTGACCTCTTTTTTCGACTTTTAAATAAAAATTTTAATGCTAAAAATTGACTGTATGAAATATTTTTCTCTAGACTACTAGAGTGAAAAAAACAAATACATGTTTGTCATTTTTAATTTATTAATTTTAATGTATTACATGTTTTTCTTGATCAAATAATGAAACAACATTACTATATCTATTTCAATTATTCTTAATTTGATCGTAGTTGAAATGATGTCTTTGATATTCGTCATTAGTAGAAACGGAATTGAACTTTGTTCGATATCCATTGCTTGCATTCGCAAATCCCTCCATTGTTCGAGCAACATGGTTTTGACTTTATTGACTTTATTTAATATGTTAATTTTTGTATCGTAATCTTTTCCTCGAATAGAAAGAGATAATCAATTTCAACAATCAATGGTCTTTGTTGCGGTAAAGTAAAGTAAAAGAAGATCAGATTGTAATGGAAACTCTATTACCCTCGTACTATTAACTTCAAGAGAAATGGTTGTAATACTTTTCAGTACTTGAGCTTCCATTTGCATTTCTCTTGCCCCAAGAATATTAAAAAAACCCGCGGTGATAATGAAGTCTGCTTACAAGTAATTACTTTCAGTTATCGGAATCAATTATTATGATCAAATTTAGGCAATTAAAAGTTTCGCTATGTGCAAAAACTACTTGATGGGCTAAACGATGTCTGTGGCGTGTAATTTCCTAAAATTATGCAAGAGTATTAATATTGTAATAACTATCTCATTATATGCCTATCTCATTATGCATGTCATTATTCACAAAGTTGAGTGCAATTCATTTTAAATTTATGTTGTAGTTTATTATTAACTCATGAAATTATAGGCACACTGATGTGATATTTATTATCTAGCAAGGTATAAGTTTGAATAATCATGAAGAATATATATATATATATATGGATGAGAATTTGTTCACATTATATAGCTTCTAGTGTATATTTAACTTTCTACATAATATTAATAATATAAATATTAATAATTATAAGTATATCAGTTTCATATCAGTTTTTAAATTTTTACGGAAAATAACATCGTGTATCAAAATATTTTTAAAAGAGTATTGATTGTGAAAAGATTCTTATATATATGATATATATAAATAGTAATGTAGTTAACTCAAATTTTGTAAAGATGATTTATTTCTTCATTTATCTGTATTAGATTTTAATTCTAATTTCCTTAATGTTTTTTAAAGTATCTTTCAAAAGTTACTTATATTACATAATATAACTTTGAAAATTACAGTGTTCCAAAAATTGCTTCCGATAAATGTCAATTTGTTAAATATTAAAAATTCTATTTTTTATATAATCCAAATATTTAAAACAAATATATTTATAAAGTTTGTTTTATTTGCTTCACAACTTGTTAGGATACTTATCATATTAAAATATTAAGAGCGATTTGCGCGATCTCGTCTTTGTCAAACAGCGAAATCTTGATATTAATGTAAAAATAGGACTATAATAGACGAGCGTAAGTATATATATTATAAGTACATATTTTCTTCAATAATATTTATACTTGCGAATCCACTTTTCATGTTTGCTCATGTCGGTGTGAATCGTCGTCCGTCTATAATTAGGCATTGTCACCTGACCTATTTAGCTCCGCATGTAAACAGATTTAATTCGACAAACCATAATCATCGACATGGCAAATTGCAGTTTAATTACTTGCAGTGTGACATTGACTATTTCAAACTTTGGAGGAAATTGAGTATAGAAATGGACAAGGTATATAAATATAAAATAAACAACTCGTCTGTATTTAAGCACTTCTTTAATTCGCATTAATCTTCAATGTTTGTGTAAGTATTTAATAAGTGTATTGTGTTTTGCTCTAATAAATAAAAATATACGGGACTAAATTAATTGCATTGATATCGAAAAACTCATGATAACATTTTTTTTCGACGATAAAAAATCTTTAGTACTATACGATTGGCTTCTGTAAATGGGGGAGATTTGTTACAATGTTGTTTTTATTATATTATTATTATTGGAAATTATGCTATCTGGTGCTATATAAAACACACGAGTAATAATTATTTAAAAAAAAATCATGATATTTATTTAGAATTGTGCGAATGGATAAAACGTTTCTATTACATAAAATAAAAGCGGATTTGTTATTTTCAATTTCGCATGTTTTATTTCGCACATTTGTTTTCAATTTGATCAAGTTTTTGATTGGTTAGTTTTTTAGTATTTATGAGATTACTCGTGATCATGAATATGAGTTTGCAATGTGGCGATCGACCGTATTAACAGTGTGCGCTATCCGCTATCTCACTGTCGGAAACTGTCACAAAGTTGTCGAAGTTGCTTCGATTAATACTTGTTCCTACCGACAGGAAGCCGATGAGTCGTCGACGAACCACGATGAATGGTTTCTAGGTTTTTGCTCGGGGCTATAATGTATTTGTAAAACGTGACACGTTTGATAAGCCATGGTTGTAAAAGGTGTTTAGAAACTCTACAATAGTTATATGCATTCGTATGAACAAAAAGTGAATGTAATAACAAGAGATGGGAGGAAAATTTTTAATAATCATTACTTTTGATAATATATATTATAAAATATTGTTTAAGTTAAAAATATTATTGGGCGTATTGAAAAATTATACGTGCGATAACATCCAGCAGCCAATTTCAAGACCCGTCACATAAATAAGAATCAAAAGAAATTCTACAATATGAGAACTTAATAAAAACTTTTCGCGAGGATTGCCTCACCTCTTTGAGCCATCGTGCGCGATCGATGTTATTAAAGTCGTCGTCGTGTGGCGCAGCGCACAATTCACCGATTTATGCTAGAACTTTCCTTTACAGGTATCGACAATATATCTTCCAGTAGACAACGACGGTGCTGGCGAAGATATTGTCTTCGTAGAAGCGACGCGCATCTTTGGAAACCAATAAAATCAACTGTTTCTCTGCGAGAACGTATTTCCACATCGCGAAATATCCAGCAAACTGAAATCTCGCCACCTTCAAGTTCCGATTTACGAATCTAACGAGAACCGAATCGGTTCTAAAGCGTGATTCTTCGGTCGTGAAATACTCGAATTTGACGAGAGAATATAAGATGATGCTGATGCAGGAGCCCGGATGGAAGCTGGAGCGTAAGGGCTCGGGAGCGCAGGTACTGCGCAAGGACGGATCTCACTTCAAAAGCAGTACAGCACGCGTATGCTTTCGATGTGACGTGGAAATACGTGAATTCGTACCCGATGAAGATTATGTGACGGAGATGGAAATGGAAACGGCCGCAAGTCCTTTGGCGATGCTGTCCAGTTGCGTGGCAGCACTCTGCGTCACCATCCTTTTGCCTTGGCTTCTGATTGGAGGTTAAATTGCGTCTCTTCTATCATCGATCACGGCGGGATGTCGTTATTCGAAAGGTTCACATCAGCAATATCATCCTTCGATTGATTCTCAACTACGAGTGTACTCGGGTATTGGTATCCGTCTATTCTTACGCTGGTGAGAATCCCAATAGTCATGGGATTTATATTTGATGGTTAACGATGGTTGTAACATGAATTCTTGAGTCGGGTGTGCTCAAGGAATGTTAAAATATTATTGTATCCATGATCGATACTGTAATATTTTCAAGCATCTTTCCAATTAAAACACAAACTTGCTACTTCCATTTGAATTTGATCATTGGATCGATCATTCGAGGAAAGACATCTGAAATTGCATGAGATTAATTCGACCGATAAATTGAGGTAGAGAGATAAATAGGTTTTATCGTTATGATTATATATAGGATTTATAATTGCGTTTCAGAGACTTATTCTTGTTAATTCTATACTGAAAATTCTCTGGAATTTATGACAAAGCAAAACTTTTTACAAAATTTGAACGTGTCGAAAAGAATTCTGAATATCTTTGATACATGGTGAACAAAGACGTATAACAGCGAGAACTCGAAATTCGGAATATGTTTGAAGAATAGCAAGTACTAGGTATTTTTTAAATATTATTTAATAAGAAAGAGAGAGACATATGATATTGATGTTTGGGTGTTATCCAACATTTTCAATGTTATAAATAATGAGAATATTTGACTGATTTTTTTTGTAATTGTATAGTTGAGCAGAGTTACTTGTATGCGCGATATATGTTGATCTTGTAATAAAATTCAACATGATATTGTATTTTGCTAAATGTTATCAAAATTTTGTAAACATTTTATATATGTAAGAAAAAGACGACAAAATAATAAGTAAAAAACCCTAGTCATCATTGACATCAGTGATTGATTCAACCTACACTTGCTACAGGTGGTATCGAAGTACAAGCGATTCACTTCCCTTCCATCTCCTCTCTGCTATACTAGAAACCGCCGGTTACACCAACTGCTGTTAAGATTTAATGGTACGGCAGCTGTGCAGATTTATTCTAGCCATTTTATGGACCTCGCTGTATCGTTAGGTTTTAGATTAAGAGCCGAGTAACAGCCGGCTACGAATTCGAGACCACGCGGACATGCGGGATTATAAAATCGGGAGGGGGAAAACCGGTAATATTCTGCTTGTACTAAAGTCGTCAGTGAACTCTAAACAACTTGATTTTGCACAGAATATTCCTATCATTTATATTCTATCGATGTCGCGAAGCGATGACCGAAGAGACAGTTTTGCATGGCGGATAAGCCAACACTTTTTGTATAATACATAGCACAATTTCAATATCCGTGTATAACATTATTTTTCTCTCTTCAATTCTCTAATACTCGAATGCCACTCTTGCGAGACGAAACATGGTTATTAAGAACTTTGAAATAATGATGATAATCGGGAAGAGAAAAATTTTAATATAATTAATATTTTTTTAATATAATTAATTTTTATAATTAATTTTTTTAATACAATATAAATTGATATGTACATACATATCTGATTAGTTAGAAAATATAACATAATTAATGATGAGGAAGATAAAGAAATAAAGAATGGGAGAATAAGAATTTAAAATTTTTACAAATTTATTAGATGTACCTCTATTATATGTAAGAGTTTATTCTGTGATAAATTATCCATCGAAGTTATTTCCTCTCACGATAATCCAAGTAATCGATTAAAGCATAAGCTAAATATACGATAGTCTGTAGTTTATGTTATAAAAGATATTCCACCAAAATATGCTTCATCAAATTTACATTAAGAAAACGTCTTAAAAATGGCCAACTAACTTGTCAATAACAGCAGTGACGTTATCGGCAAGACAAAGTCGGTCGAGACTTTGAACTCTCGTAAAATACCGTCCTTCAAAGAGACGTTTGATGAGCTGTCGTTAAAGAATGCTGGCATTAATCGCGTAACGTAATCACTCATCGAACATCTGATCGTTGATGCGTCGCGAATATTCATCGTGAGCTGGCACCGTTATGTTATATAGCGATGGTACTCGTACCTTGCACTAATATCAGATCACTTATGATATAACAATTTCAAGCGCAAGAAATAGATTCTTTTATTATAGAGATGACGTCGACGCTATAATAAAACATCCGTTACGTGACTATGCGAACTTTCGTGCTGCTTTATTTTAAAATAATATTATCGATAAAAAAATTATATTCCATTTCTTACACAATTTGCAGCGTCATTCTAGAAGATTATTATTAAATTATTGTTTAAATTTATAAAATTATGTATACGATACTTCGTTATTTTTCGAACGAAATTTTACAAAATCATATTTGATAATATTTTAGATTAAATAAATTTTATTTTACGTTACATAATAAGTTTACACGAATTTATTAAAATTGTTAGCTAACTTCATTCAATTTTGATATTTAATAATTATGACTACATATACTTTTTAAATGGAGTATCAACGAATTTTAGTGTCCGGCGTGTCGGTATACATATCTTTTTCTCTTACTAATGTACTACTAACAAAGGATATAAATTTTTCAGTTGACCTTTGCAAATTTGTCTATGCATATTTTCTTGACTTTTTACACGATATTGCCAGTACGAGGACCGTCATTACCGTTATATGAACGTCTTCTGTTTGCCAGTGGCCGTAAATTCGTTACGCATGATCTTGCGTGCTCGCGCGAATTTACGTCGGTCGGTGCGATCCTTGGAACGTACCTCGAGTTCTACTTTACGGACCGGAAAGATGGATGAGAGCTTCGCAGGAGGCGAGTTGAAATAAATTTCTACGAGACGAGAGAGGCTCGCGGTAAATTTTTTCGTTTAGCAAGACCGAGAGAACCTCAAAGGAAGAGCCAGTTTCTACCGGCTTACGTGTGTGCGGGAAACTTGTTCCTTCTCTCTTTCGCTCGCTCGCGCGAGAGTATCGGCGAATGCGAAACGAAGGAGGTTCTGCTACGAACGAGGCTGGTAATACTGAAGAGACTCTCTCTCCAACCCGTCTCTTTAACCTGCAACGGTACTGTACTTCGTGCAATTTCACGGAAGACTACAACCGCTCGCCGAGATTTTGTATATTTAATCGACAATGTTGTTCGAAAATGCCAGAATAAGAGAGGAACTCTTAGAGAAATACTCTCTGACGAACGTAACGTGATTATAAGCCGCAGATGTATGTCTAGAAATAAATGTCACATAATTATTATATTTGAAATAAAATAATTTAAAAAGAAGAATTAATGATAATATGAAGTCTATAAAGTGAATTTTGTAGGTATTTTTGACATTGTCGGTCTACTTTATTAATTGTTGTTTTGGTATTCGTCGGTTAAAAATTATCGACGAAAGACGTACTATATGATTTACTATCTGACTTGTTTGAAGGTGCATTTATTCGTGTCTAGAAAATATTATCGTTTGCAATATTAACTCATAACGTATTCTGCAGGTAGAATATTTCATTATATCGTATCGCTCGGAATTGCTCGTTACCATTTACAACGATAAAGGTATAAAGATGTAGATACTTATCTGTAATGTGACTAGAGGTGTTAAATTTCCCAAGCTTGGAGATAAAAGTTTTCTCAGAACGAACAAGTATATTGAGAAAAATTTCAAATTGTGAAATGATGGTCGTCAGATAAAATATATATACAGTGATGTTAATTTCATCAAGTAGTCGTGAAAAGATGAATTTAATCGATGGAATATTCAACATTATACTAATGCGATGAGTAACGTCGCATCTCTCCTCGTTGTGAATATACAGACAAAAATTTCATTCGACGAAATAATGCCGATAAATCGAAGTTTATTCGTTGCGTAAATTGTACGCGTGGTAAAGTGTTGTCAAGCGGCGACAATGTTGTTGCAAAATTTGTGTGCACATATGAGATTTAGGAGTAAACCGTATATATAAGCGCTATTATGCATAGGATGCCATAGACCGCGAGAATGCATAATAATCAACAACGTGCAATTTGTTTATGTTTCTAATAAAACGCAAACAAGATACAGCCATTATTTCCGCGTTAGTTTCCTGTTATTGCAAATCCGCAAATTATTCTCGAATGCATAAACTGTACGAACCTATCTTCACTTAATTATTATCTATATGGTATTTAGTATTTTATATATATATATATATATATATATATATATATATATAACATATTGCGGATATTTTGTTATGTTCTTTTTAGGGAGAATTGTTCTAAAATATTAAATTTATTTATAAATTTTATTTTTATTTATTTTATTTGTAAAATAAACTTTGCTACGAAATATCATATCATTGAGGAAGATAATTTTATCGAAAGAAATTATTATTTCCTTATTATTTAATTTTTTATTATTTATTTATAAAACTATGTATTAAGTATAATTTTTGTAATTTGACTATGATTGATACAAGTTTGAGTTTTGTTAAAAACTAGACAGTCAAAAATGATTGACCTACATTTTTTATTCAAGTTTCTTCGTCGCTTGACCTGATTTATACTTCTTATTTCAAGACGCACTCTCTTTCCATTTTCTAGAATAAAGTACGTATTAATAGATCTTCATCAATCTATTCACTACCCGCGAACAATGTACGAGACGTACGCAATTACCTACTTACAGTTCATTATACTATTTCCCAATCTTAAATCTTGCGCACACGAAGACGCGATGGAATGTCAAATGGATCACAGACCGACAATAGCAAGCGCTTAGTCAATCGAAAGCATGCAAAAATCCCAACACGGATTTTAGTAATTACGTCACATTATGCACATGTAAACTAAATCGTCATGAACTTTTAAAGTTTATAATTTTATAAAATTCTAATATTTTATAATTATATAAATTATTTAAAATTTTATGAAAAAAGATATTTGAGATTAAAATTTAATTTTTTCTTAATATGACAATTTGACGAGAAACGCCAAATTATGTTTAAAAACTTAGCTATTCTACATATATTTCGTTTCGTGCAAACGATTGTTAAACGGAATTGGTAAGACATTAATGTAATATGAGTTTTATCATTAATATTAGGTTATTTGAAATATCATTTGGTTCGTCTTAACCAAATTTTATTCGGCATGTCGTATTTCGTATAATTCGGATTTTATGAATAAATATAAGCAATTCACGCGTCTCGCAGTCCAGAATACGCGGCTGAACGCAGAACGTATACGGGCTACACAAAAATTTTGCATCGCCGCGGTGTTGAATCATTAATGAATCCGTCGCGGCCCGCCCACGCTCGCGGATGTCTTAATGAAGGCAATCCAATTAGTATGCGCGGACAATGGAAGAGATCACGGGAAGCACGAATTTCTTCCGGACTCGTGTCCCTTTCGTTCCCACCTGCCGCGACTTGCATTCTCAGCGTTCCGTCGTACGAAATATGCGCATGCTTTATAAGGCCGATGAAATGTGTGAATTTAATTTCTCGGTGCTGCGGGCGCATAAATATGCATCGCGCGCCGCTCGCTCCTTCCCCGCGCTCTGATTTATGCGCGATTACGCATTTACTGGAGCGGCGACGGATTCCGCTGACCGTCCTCGGTCAGCGGTTTCGATATTGTCCGGATGAACGAGAGGAGATGACGTAAAAGGACCGTTGAAAACTTTAATCGATAGCCGAGTTCTCCCGATAATCCGATCTACTGGCCGGATCAATTCATCCTGCGGCATCCGCACTTCAATATGAATCCCCGACCACGTTTATTTTATATCGTACAGCAAGGATGAATGGTAGTCAGTTTTCCTCTTTCAGAAAGCATACTATACAAATTTTTTTTTATCACGTTAGATATTTTATATTGATTAATTACATTGGCTTAGCAGCTTCATTATTTTAATATATCTTACTTTTATTTCAAATGTTACGATCTTTTTGATAAACAATCAATAAGAAGAAACTACTAGTTGAGGTCAGGCTGGATTTTTTGTGTACCTAATGATATTATATTATTCGTGTGAGCTCACACGAATAATATACTTCCTGTCGTTTAAATATTTGTTTTGACGTTTGATTCCTGTTAAAGCCCTCTCTCTCTCTCGAAAGCTCTCGTTCAACAAATACAGGGTATAAAAATCGGCGATATTAATTTTTCTCGTCTCGCTAAATGTATTTGCATTTGTATTACGTATATATCAGAATAAATCGATTTCCGCGGAAAATGTTATACTGGGCTTCCCGGCATATATGTCCTTTTCTCTTTCGGAGCACGTATGACGACCATGAAAGTTAATCAAGCAGTCCGACGCATCGAGTATTAAATTAATCCCAACACGTTGTGTGCAGGACCCGCGAGAATGTAACCAGCCGCGACGGCTGATTGATACAAATTGGCATCAATTTCCTTCAATTTACGAGGGATCTCGCAATTTTACGACGCTAGGCGGCATCTGCCGACGTTGTCGGGCGCCTCGCTGGCGGCAAAGCATCTCTCTTGTTGTACACGTGCGGGTCGATGTAACACTGGTTGTGTTGTCGGTAAAGCGGGAGAGATATTATTTCGAAATAACTTGGATAGGTGGCGTGTAAGCTACCTCTTTCTCTCGCACCGCGAAGTTTCTTTTGAGTTTTGTTATTTGTATTAACTTCAGTATGAATTCATGTTAATTTATGCTGAGCACATGGTGCATCGGTCGACAATGTTGCATCTGGCTGGTGAGATTAAGCATCCGATCTGGTTTTACACTAATTAAAATTTAATTAAAAGTAGAGTATTTGGTTATTAAAAGTACAGTTTTTGATTTTACATTAATTAAAATTTAATATCTTAATCTTATTAACTTTAATAATATTCGCGATTTTTAATAACGTGGACTGGCGAGATAATTCCTTTTTCTTGTATCGCGATATAATTTCATATAATGACGTTTGATCTCTGATTTGAATTTCAAATATACATCGATTCAAATGCAAAATAATAAGTTTGTATGTCATAATTTTTTTATTTTACTAATACAATTTGTGTTTTCTTTTTCAGTTGCCGGATCTGAACAATCTCGACGAAAAGGTGAGTCTACGATCATCATAACATGTGAATTTGCATGAGAAATATATGTAGTAATCCGTAAAATGAAGGAAAATCACCATTAAACTGTATTTTGTTAAAAAGCAAAGGAATTACAGTATAGATTTTGATATTAATTTCAAGTCATTTGTGGGTATGATAGTTGTTGTCAATACTGTCAATCGATAAATTTCGAAACATCTCTGAGTTATTTGATAGGCGACAAGTGTACCGCGTTAAGTATAGATTACACGGTTTAAATATAGACAGAAATGTTTTATATATACGTAAAAATTACAACGTTAATTTCGCATGGAAAATTACATGCCTACGTGACTATTATGATAAAGTGGCAAGTCAACGATGCAGGCGATGAGAATGCAAAAAATTCTAACGACTCCGACTTATCTTCCGTGTACCTTATCATTTACCTATTTTTGTTCAATAATAACACCTCGAATTAATCATAATACGATATTAGATAGTCTTAACTCTTCGATCTTCGTAATTTTTATGTTATGCTGGTGTACTTTGACTACTTAAAAAAAAACTTACTGTACATAATAACTTGTTATCGATCAGTTAATGTTGAGTTTGAAGCGATGCTCCATTACTTTTTTTTCATCGAAGGTTTTCACATCTGACATTCTTGCTTTTCAATACATTACGGATCAATATCATATAATGCATAGAAACTAAAACAATTTACATTCTACCGCATTGTATTCTTGAAGAATTATTATTCGCGCTATAGATCATTATAAATTTTATTTGCCGAAAACAGTCTCCACCTTTATTTTAAAAATTGAAGGGAAAGTGGAAAGAAAGCATAGATGTAAAATTAATCAATTCGCATCGGAAATGGTACAAAATACAATTTCTTGCCGCGCAACCTATTGTTACTCTTCTCTTCTCGAATTCATTTTTTTTCGGGAGGATTTTTCGGATCTCCTCGAATCTTCATCGATATTGAATTTTTTACGTAAAACGCGAAAGATTCGCGAAAGAATGTACCGCAGAGTCACGTTCACAGTTGCGAGTATCCGAGGAATGTCAGTCACCTCGTATCGGCGATAGGACCACCTGTTCCGCGGAATTGTATACGGCATTTGAGAGGAACGTCACGTAATAGCTAATTATGTATGCTGTTATATCGATTTATTAGATCATCATTACATATGTCGTAGCATAATAAGAATCGGTTTTTCTATAGTTTGAGTCGATTTCTTTTTACATACATGTTGACACTTCTATAATTTAACACATTCTTTTTTTCTTTTTTCATTCTTTTTGATGTAATTAAGATCGTAGAAATAGTTTGTAGAAATAGTTCAGTATCGTGTGTCATGGCTATTACTCTTCGATGATAGGTAATTACGCGAATTCCTAGAATCAAGAAAACAACAAAACACTACGTCAAAATCTAAGTTAATCACGTCAATTAAAATTTTCCTTCTCTTTGAACTCTTTCTCAGTTCTGATGGAACTCCTCCACGTAATCGTTATTACAGTGTTTTTTGTTGCGTAATTTAACTCGAAGAACGATTCCCTTCAATTTTACCACGGCATTACTCATTATCCAATTTGAATGGTCGTCGAACTTCTCGCCGTCGAAAATTGCACGCGTCCGTTCCGGCATACGGAGGCACAATTTTCATATATTGGCACGTGGGTTTATTTGGACATGGATCAGCGGGGGAGTTTCGTTCGAATCGAATACGAGAATCACGTGTGCGTAATTCCGCGTGTTCTGGTTACGACCTTCGTGCGATTATATTGCTACCGGGCGTCCGCACCGGGTAGCATAATCGACTGTGCTCTCTTTTGACATGCAAATGACGCTGTGCAACATTCAAATTGTAGCCTCGTGTTTCGACATAGTTGCACACTGACTTTTGTACTGTACAGCAAACGGTGCGTTACGCGGCTTTATTAGATTGCATTTCGTAGTCGCGTGTTCGCTGCTCTGTGGAAAAGAGAAATAATGATTCATATACTTTTGTTACATGAGAGAATAAATGGCAGAAGTGATTTGTAAGTAAAACGCGAATCCCTTCCTCCCGTGACATACATACCTATATATAATTCGCATTTGCGAAGCAGATTAGAATAAATACGATGGAACTATAAATAGTAACGATTAATAGTTATAATTAAAATTTCAATTACTGTAACAACAATAATCCAATTTCAGTAATTAAAATCATCATTTAATATAAATAAACTCGCATAAAAGCAATCTCTTCCTTAACTTATCGTTTGTTTACTTAAACAGTATATAATTTAGACATTCTGTCGACAGATTGCGCGTAGACTACAGCGGCTATCTGATATAATTAATATACATTTGCACATATACGTACACATCTGTACATATATGTGATTACGCGTGATTAAATCGAGTGTTATTAGTGCTCAGTTAGCATCCGGGGTGAATATTCTATTGCTATCTGCCGCGTGCTGTAACTATTGCGTTTGCAGGTGCAAAGTATCATCAGCCAATGAGGTCGTCGATCGTTCACTGTAACAACAATAATCCGATCGAATATTTTCACACGTATCTAACTCTGATAGTAACACGTTGTCTGCGAGATCGAGGTCAATAAGATAATGACTTTAAAAAATGATACACATCAAGCACGAAAGATCACAATTACAATAATTGTTTACTGAGAAGAAATCAGTTTTTGAATTTTACTGTAAAAAAATCTTGAAGCTACATACATGTTATATATTGTTTATTATAGTAATTTTAATAATTGTGATTTTTAACGTAACGATTATGAGCTTTTTTCAATTAATCACCGAGTAAATGAAGAACTCGAGTTGCACGGTGCGCTATACGTTCTATCATTATCCCTTGTTTCTTATATAAATAGTTCCAAGCACATGTATCCTAATAGCGTTGATACTCAAGCGAGCATCGCTAGACGCGGTTATTCACTTTTATACACACAAAGTCGTTATCGAAGTTTGAGGAAAACAGGCCACGCGTACTTGGTACACTTTGCATGTATACGTATTATATATAAACTGTAGTTTCCTAATGTACTTCTAATGTTCTTGTGCAAACGATTATTTCTAGCAAGGCGAACGACAAGTCAACACTTTTAGCGCCGACAGTCGTAACACTGGTACGACATTTAAACCATTGACAAATTACTGCTTAATGCTTAATGCGTTATTTGCATCATTAATTTAAATTCTTTTATCGTTGATATTGGAGTCATGTGGTGCAGATATTAATTTTTAATTATTAAAAAGTCAAGTGGTTTTTCGCGATTGGACGTAATATTGAGTGGAAATAACTTCGCTTGCGATTGCGTAACGATGTTTTTGCGATCTCGAGTGAAGTTGCTACATGATGGAGAGACCGGTTTTGAACTCTCGAACTCGGAATCGGTTCGAACTGACTGCTCGGAAGCAATTATGCCGATCTGATGTCACTGTGAGAATAATTTTAGTCTTTGTTACGTAATGAATTTGTTTTCAACCGCGAGCTTCAGATCGTTACATGACTAAAGAGCTCGAGTCTGGAGCACTTCCGAGTTCGGAATCGATTGTTAATCGATTCCTTACCGAGTTGGAAGATCGCACCTCGCTGAATACGCCGTTTCAATACGATTTTAATGCAGTAATAACTTTACTCGGCGTTGCGCAACGATTTGTTTTCGAACTCAGGGTGGAATTACGCTGTAAGAAAGAGGGAGAGATACCGGTTCGCGATATATACAAACGCGTTCACTTGGCCGTAGGTGCCTTTTAGAAGTTGAGAAAATATCTGTGTCACTCGTGACGATCGGTCGTCGTCGTTGAGCTTGCCAGATACTTGTTGTAAACAGGATGGAATTCGCATGCATATTCAAGTTGACACGCGCGCACGACGGGAGTATCGAGGTCGCGGGCTTAATTTTCGCCCGGGGATTTCAAGCCGCAAAAGAGTAAAAGCGTTTTTCGGTGAAAGTACGGACGGGCTCTGTAGACTCGATCAATTGGGTTACAACTCCTCGAGTAAACACATTCGCCTTTCTGAACACGGGCTCGATTAACCAGAATGATTATGACGGCGGAGAAAACATCCTTGCGGAGAAAACATCCGAAGTAATATCCGATAAAATTGATATTCATTATTCTTTAACGATTTTACGATGTATCATTTTCCATAATTGTATCATAACATTACTATCGCCTTCGATTATGTTATAATTTATATATAATGAATTAAATTAAATGAATATCCGGTTATCTTTGGATTTACATTATATTTATATAACTATTATATTATAATCTTTTCTCAAATGTTCAGCAATTTATGCATTCTTTATGTTACTTCGACTATTTACTGATTTAAATGACTATCATTTTTCAAGAACTTCGACGATTATTATAATTAAATCACAGGAAGAATAAAAACAAAAAGTAATGTTGCTTGAAAACAAGATAGTTAATTTTTTGCACAGTTCTTAATGCTAATTTTTTTAAATTATTATTTATGGAAGTGACAGTTGTAACTGACGTTTAAAATGATTTACATAAAATGTGTGTCATAACAGACGGCCGTCCGTTTAGCGTAGCGGATAATCATTAATACATGGAGAGTACAGCTTCCGCTCGTAGTTGTCGAAATGCGAAACTCGACCGTCATCGTGCATCTGTCGTCCGCCAGCAATGTCTACTTTGAAATTCCCAAACTCGCTTTGGCATATTATGTGCAAATTTCGCGCACATCACCACGAGCATGCACGAGGAACTCGTCGCCGGCGTCCGTTTACAACACCATCATTTATAATTTGTGGTTGTGCTTGCTAGAGCGAACTGACATATGATTCGCATACATACGCATATGCGCATAACAGTTTTCGTCCTGAAGAAACGATAATTTTTTTATATATTTTTTTAAATACCTAAGATTCTTTTTCTATTTTCAAACGATTTATATCGATTTAATTTGCAGTTAAAATCGAAAGTGTTTAAATCGCTTTAATAACTTTTAATTCCGTTTTAACCTCTTTTCTTTTTACTCTATGTTATTTGGATTATTTTTTCAAAATAAATAATCAAAGAAACGTTATATACAATCATCAAACATATATTTTTTAAATTCTTATATAATTTCTTAATTCTTATATAATTTTAAATTGTCTAGTTTTTGGAATACTATGTCATAGTTCTTGCGAGAGCTTTTACGTGAAACTTAATATTATGATAACGCGATATTTCGCGACACAAATGATATCACGTTAGGGATTCTAGACTCACATTACGTCGACGATTAGCGTCCCTGAACGGTGCTATACGAGAATGTGAACGTATTATATGCACGTACGTTAATTCTCTAGTAACTAGCGTACATGTGTTATGCGCATACACACACATGACGTATATGGTCGAGCTTGATAAACAACAGTGGTTGCCAAATCGTGACTATTAATAAATGGAAAATCATTTGCGTAATAAAACGTTCGACCGGGCTGACGTTTTCACAGAGCGGATCCGAATCTCACAAATGTCGCATTCGAAATCGCATTGGATCATTTATTTCGGATCTTTATGGAGAAACCAGTCGATGAAACGGAACGTCGAGTAGAATCATTAATTTCTCGTAACATGTTGAAACGTGAATCCAGAGGAATGTTTATTTGTAATGACAGCCATGGCAGATTTGATTATATCTAGTTTCGGAAATTGGTACTTCAAGAACTCGATAATGCATTCCGGTTCTCTGCGAATGTTTCTCAAATCTCACTTCCTAATTGTTGAATATTATGTTTACGGATTTTCCTTGAACGAAAGCTTGTCGAACATTGAGCAGAAGAGAATCATTAGTTTCTCGTGATACATCCGTGAGCTTAAAGTAGCGTTTTATCTCGAACGGCAGCCAAAAAGATTGATTACGCCTAGATTCGTTAATTGGCGCTTCAAGGACTTGATGCTGTGTTAATCTATGAGCCTTATTTTTCACCCTCAGTACTCTTTGAATATTTAAATTTATTTCGCTATATAACGAAATTAAATATTTACAGACAACTATCTTAATTAAAAATATGATTTTGATCGATGAGTTCGCAGATGTTGCAAATTTTAGTAATTTACATAAACGTTTGCATTTCTCATTAAAAATTAAAAATTGTTAAAAGAATAGAAATGAATAAAATTATTAATTATCATACTCATATCAAATTCTTGTACATAATTGAAATCGTAAAATGTATACGTATTTTAACGTACTCGTAAAAAAGGCTTGATACTAGAATAAGGAATTAAAAAAAAAAACACTTTCTGTGAAAAACTAATAGTTTCTGATATCAGAGAAGATGTTATGGCTGCGAATGGCAAATGGGTTAACGTGATAATTTAATATAAAGCTCCCCAAGCGGTTGTTAACCTCCAGAGTATATAAAGAGCAAGAACTAGACGTAAAGAGTATACCCTCAGCTACAATGACGTGTATTGCGCGTCACTGCACGTACCTGAAACGATAATTTACCGTGACGTACAATGTGCGTCACTCCAGTAGAGAAAAATCTGTGTATTATGTTGATTTGCGATATCGACGCATATTTCTGCGATACTCACGTTACGTTTGAATGATAATTTTATCCTCATAAATTCAAGACTGTGTTCCACTCATTGCTGCATTTTTTCTCTCGAAAATCAATAAAAGTTACTTTACGAGAAGTTACTTCTCTGCTATTTGTATTTTTTTGTGAGTTGGAAACTTATTTTCAGTTAAGGGGTATAATAAACACGTTCTGAGAGAGATTACTCTAATTACTGTACTGTATACCTACAGCCGTGCAGGACTCGTGATTTCGCCTTGCGTGTCTTTTTGTTCGGGGTGTATAGGGTTTAACGATTATGTGCGCATGAACGGAAAGCCGAATCCCGAATCAAAAGCAGTGGATTTAAATAAAGCCGCCGATTGATCCTCCTAGATAAACGTCATTAAGCCGACGGCGACAAATGTAGAGTCGTCGGGATTGCGTTTAATTAACATTTCTCCGTAACCCATGGTGCGAACGCCGTTTGTCCATTAATAAATACGCTCGAATCGCCTCGCGTAACCGCTCGATAGATAAATAATGTAACCGATGCGGGTTACGAGATCGAAGCAGCGATCGCGGTAAAGTGTGGGTGTATGTGTGTGTTATGTACTGTGTACACGTGGCATGGTCCTGTGTGATTTACATATAGCAATTAACCCTTTGCGGTCGTGGCGTTCGCAACGGCGAGGATTTATGTGCTGGAGGGACGCGAGACTTGCAAATCAAAGGACAAGTGCCTCGTACGGGAACACGTCTACTGCGGGAATCGATCGATTATCCGTGATATCCTTTTGGACATCTCAATATAATAGCATACACTAATTGATCGGTTTTTATTATATTACATTTTACTGATTTTGATAAAGAAAATATTTTATCCAGAACTCGCGATCAAAGAATTCCGGTTAGTTTTTATTTGGAGAGAATTCTGTGTTAAGCCACGGATTGATTTCAATTTTAACGATTAATATGTGATAGATAATGTTTTTGTATTCTTTTTACATTATTCAAACCGGTTCATAAAATCACGCGTATTTGCTAAGATATACTGCATTGGTCAATTTCTGACGCGGGTAGGTAATAACAAACTGATAATAATAACAGAATTTGAATGATTGATGGAAAAGTTAAATAGTATCTTGTTTAAAAAAATACTTAAATAAATTTTATATAATTTTATATAATTAAAATTATTCTTTTATTATCTAAAATTATAAACTTTTCACAATTACTTACATGTTACTTGGTGCAAAAGCTATTATTCTCAAGAAAATTTAAAAAAAATCATGTGTTTTAGACGAATGGTATCTGCATGTATATCACAATTTGAATGAATCTAATGGCAGATTTACTCATGTCGCGTTGGTGAAGTATCTCCCGGAGTATCTAGTGGTTAACAGATTATAAGTATCTCGACTGGTTAACGAATCGCATTAGTCACTTTAGCTAACAATAGCTATTGAAAAAAATAACATCGTCAACCATCGCCAAGGGATCTCGATCTTAAGATCCAGACTGTCTCACATGTACGACTTCCAATATCAATGATTATCAGTCGCGTATTGACAGTGATTACATGTAATGTTAAACTAGTGATATGAATGGAAACAGTTGACATAATTGTTATCAAGTTTTCTATTTTGATATTTTTGCTTTTTAATTAAATTTTTTGTAGAATAGCTTTCCTGAGATACAATATTAAGTTCATCGATTGTTCATCGTTCGTCGATTGCTTAATTTAAGAATACATAAATTAATTAGAAACAAGAAAAAAGAAGAAAAAATGCGATTGAAATTAATCTCTTAATTCAATTTATGTATAACCAAGAATCAAAACCTGAAATTTTAGGAAAATAACAAGATTTTCTCTTAAGAGTTAAAATAAAATTACATTAATGTTAAATTACGATTAAATAAATTTACAATTAATGCAGATCTTAATGCTTTACAGAGTTTAATTTTAGTTGAATAACTTTTTATCTGTTTTATAAGTTTGTTGAATGAGATATTTTTTGCTCATATGAATGTCTTATCTTGTGTATACGATAATTCGACAAAACATTATTGTCGCATGATTATTATTCGTCAAACGAATAATTTTGTGATTTTATAAATTTTGTATAAATAGTTCGAGGATGCACCACTTGGTCTGCACTAAATTTAAAACATATTTTGAAATGTATTTCCATTGAAAGTTATGCTAGCTTGTACATGTTTCGAATTTATTTGAATCTAAAAATCTATTTCTTTTTAAAGATTTTTCGCATGCAGGATACCTTATCTTCAGTAACTTTTATATCCTCTTCGCGTGACAAATGTACACGAAAGCAAAAGAGCTACTTTATGCATTTCACGACGTCGTTTCTTCTATATCTCTTTTCGAAAAGAAAAGGTATTGCCAAACTTCATCAAAAATTTCAGAGATAGATATTTCACTCTCGACATCGTACATATACTACCGTTCAGTTTAATTTCGAGAATCGTCCTCTCGCTTCCCGCTTCCTTCACGCTTCCTGCATTTATTTATAATACAGTAAACTTTACGAGGCTATGCTTCTTCGTGGCCGTAAATATGATTCGTAATACGC
Organism: Crematogaster levior; assembly: GCA_901521435.1. Taxonomy (NCBI): domain Eukaryota; kingdom Metazoa; phylum Arthropoda; class Insecta; order Hymenoptera; family Formicidae; genus Crematogaster; species Crematogaster levior. Next base: position 80,409 of record CABEGB010000003.1, read on the forward strand.
ACGGCATCCGCAGTGAATCACATATAAAGCGAGCAGTTTCTGTAAAGTAAGATAAACACGATCACAGTCATCACCGGCGATAACGTAACGCAACAAACCATGCGCGGTCGCATGGAGAAGATAAACTTCGATCCTCCATCTTCGTTTCTTTCATCCTTTTTTTTTTGGAAAAAATCGTCATAGCAAGTTTTTAAGATTTATTAATTAATTAACACTTCCAGAGCTTAGATCGTAAAATATTTCTCGTTTTTATTCGCTTATAAGCAACTATTTATTTTTATAATCGAAAAGTCGTAATAATGCGAAATTGATGAAGGAATCTGCAGTTGAAATACGATTGTTAGGATATAAAAAATACATTCGAACGAGCTATTAGATTCTAATTGCTGAATCAGCATTGGATAACAGTCGGCTTCCCTTCTCCTTTCCAAGTCTCCCGAGCGGCGCCAAAGTGCTAGAAGGACCACGTGTCTTTTGGCGCCGAAGTATATATGCGTAATCTAGCACGCACGTCGTGCACGCGGTATACTCACGCGAGTGAGACAAAGTGGGGGAAACGCAAGTGAAGAAACGCCGCTGGGGAGAACAGACGCGTAAACTTTTAATAGTCGGTTTCGTGAGATGAGTCAAGGACAAGTCGTCTCTCACTCGTTGAGACCGTTAAACAGCGGCGATATAAAGAAGGTCGGCGATAACGGATTAATGCGAGGTCGTGAAATAGCCGAACAATTCGAGGAAAATGATTTACTTTCACATCTATTCACATGTCTTAAACTCGGTACGCGAGACGATTGCCATTGTACTTAATGGCAAATTTTCCAAAATCACGATTCCAGATGTGATACCAGAATGTTTTTGCCTAGTACCGTAGTAAAAATAGATGAAACATGGTTGAAGTATTTCAGTGCTAATTTAATATTCACACAACATTACGCGCTTGCATGCTAAATTGGCCTTGTAACGAATACAAACTCATAATTGGCGAACGTTCATTTGCAATTATTATCGAAATCAAACATACTCGTAAGTTTACCGGAATCTTTGCTTTTTAAAAAAGACACATTTTACGTTTACTTTTTGCATTCATATGCATTACGCATAAATAATGAACGCAAAACATGCAGATTCTTAAAGAATGAAGTTGAATTGTAGATAAGTCGTTTGTTACGGTGAATTTAACTGTATTATGTCAGTTTAATTTATAACAATTGTATAAAGAATAATAAGCTTCTTCACTTTTTACTCTAGCATTAAAATGCATTTTCTTTCATTTATTTATTTATTTCGCTTTTACCTCCATCCCTTTTCCGAATGCTTTCTCGACGCTCGATATTTTTATTGTCGGCACCTGTTATCTCTCTTTGCGCTTATATTACTTATCACTCATTAAAAGTGGTAATCTGTTATTGCTGCCGTAGGTCATTGTCCCAGAGTATAATGAAACGCTGCTATTCTACTTTCATCCTATCGTTTCCGGAGCGTTGGCGTTCGTGTTTAATATTCTAGTCCATCGCGCATTATTCCTATCAAGAGTGTTTGTTATCTCGGTAGTGTGTCGGTTAGGGTAAAGAGATTATTGCGTCAGCAGTGCGCTATAATTAGAAATATAGTAACATCTTTAGATTCATAATTAAAATATTGTTCTTAATTTCCAGAGATTGAGTTGATCCATAAGTTTGTGTGGATTTTTATCTAGTTGACATTTGAATGCAATTATTAAAAAATAATTAAAAAATAATTAACGTAATAATTATTTATTTATATATATATTTATATTTATATATATTTAATAATTAATTCAAAATTATTAATAAAATTTAATTTTGTTTAAAAATTTGCACAAATTTATGGATCAACCTAATAGATTGACAAAACATTTTGAAAAGATAAAAAACTTGTTATAGAATCTCCCGATTTCAAAATGCAAAGAAAATCAGTTAGTTATACAGCGTTCAGTGTAGCATGCAGTCATTTTTATAAATTGACTCTCTACTCCGTAGGATATAAAATAGTATAGAAGAAAAATAATATTATTCATAGGATCTTGTATTCATGTCTTGATATTATGGATTTCATCTAGACCGGGCTTTAGTTTTGAAGCCTATAATCCCGCGTTAGTAATATGGTATATATTTCAATCTCACTCGAATCGATATTTTTTCTCTCTTCGTGTTTGCTGCGTCTTCTTCCACGTTATTCTTACACGAGCAACTTTAAACGCGGTCGAGGGAGAAAATATTACGTTGATTTAGCGTCGCTGATAATTATGTATTCCGTGATATTTAACGCCTCCGGCGTAGAGGAGGCTACGATACTCTATACAATCAGTGATGCAATCGCGAAAGGAGCGAGATCACGTTCACGGCACGAGGCAGTGTGTGGGATCTATTGTGATTTCCGCCGATGCCAGAAATCATTGGGGAATCGTTCGCAGGTGCCTGGCTGACTATTCTCTAAATAAAAAGCAGTTACGGATAAGTACAAATCTTGACAACTGTGACGAATCTATTCACGGAAAGATTAATGTGATTTCTTAATGATACTACTGTATACATATATAATATACTATTTATAGATTTCTATAATTAGGTGTTAAATTATTAGATTATATGAGATTGAGTTATTGGTAATGTATTGCAGTAAACTATGATGCATTATTGTTATATAACATTTCTAGCGTTTTACATGTCGTCGGTCAGACAGTTGACCATTGACACAATCGTTGTAAAACCATCTTTGTAAAATCGTTGTCCGCTTCGTTATGACGCGAGCATGCGATATTTTGTATTCAGAAAAACTTTTAACATTCATTAACACTGCTTATCTCCGAGCGGTTATCAGCATTTTTCCCTTTGTTTTTCACAAATCATCGTTAAAAGCAGCACGCCGCCTTTTCTTCAGCATCGCTGCCGACCTTCCTTCGGCGACCGACGCGCGTGCACTTCGTTATCATTGTTTTATTTGTTTTTGCTATGAATGATAAGGAACAACGCACCAGGGTTCATCCTTTGCCACATACGTGAACGTACATGTATATAAATTCAAGCACAATGTAACGATCTCAGATTTCTATAGGACATTGGAATCAACATATAGATATTTTATTCTTAATTTCATTCCCAATTTGAATTTATGATAATAATTATCGAAATTTATTGGTATAATTTATTACTCGCAAACTTGATCTTTCTTTCTACTAATAGCCTGATTAAATTACATAGAATTGTGAAAGGAAGTTTATATATGAAGTTTTTATCGAATATATTTTTCACTTCATCTCAAAGCCATAAATTCAGACCTGAAGTTGTTAAAATTTTTAAATAGACTTTTATTTTTATTTGGAACGTAAAAATTCTTACGTAATTGGTAGAAGCAATCTTTAAATTTATGTTATATCTTCAATTTTGTTGGATTTTATTATAATAAATTACATCCGAAATAAAATGAGAATGCTCATTAAAAAAATCGAAAAAAATGTGAATGTGAATGGAAAAAGTGTAAATATTTTTCTTCATGAGATTTGTTTCCTATAAGATTCTTTGAGAAAAGTATATTACGTTATATTACATGAAAAATAATCGGAAGCGTATCAAAATGAAAGATTTATTGAAAATCTCAAATCTTTACGACTATTATCTTGCGACACAAATAGAACGACGTAGATGGCTGGGGACGAATCAATGACGGAGAGAAACAATAAAGACAGAGAAAGCGAGAAAAAAAAAGAGTACATTCGCATGCCGGTGGCTCGTTCATTGTGCTCTTATCACGCGAGGGGATTCGACGATTTATTGACGACTATTGCCTGATAAGGAAAAGGAGAATAAGGAGTCACAAGAATCGTATGAGTAAAAGCGTTCATTGTAGGAATAAGTGAGTCAATCTTTCGGATGAAAAACCGAAAAAGAATCGTGCAATTATCCGACTAATTCTGCCATCACAATTAATCATTTGTGTCTGTTAATCTGTGGCAAGTGACTAATCATGTTTGTTTGGAATGTGTACTTCATGTGTATTTCACGACAATATAAGATTTTCTTTCTTTTTTAAGTGACTTTTTTAGTAATAAGATTATTTTTAAAAGAAAATTAATTTAAAGTTTTATTTCACAAAATATTTAACTGCTGCCTCGGGTAAAACCATCGCTTTAAGAAAACTGCATCTAAAGTTTTTATTTTACAGAATACTTGGAAACAACCACAACATCATTATCAGTTAATGAAATTGTGGTTGAAAAAAATAGAAACTTTTTAAATGGATTCTTTTTGAGCATTCTTTTTGGTTTTACATGCGTTTTTTAAGTTAGTCTTAATTGTTATACACTGATTGTTATATGTTTCAGTGCTGAGTCGATTATGTATTTTTTACATTTTCGTGATTAATTCTTATTAATATGTAGTTATTATGTACATGTAGTATATTAATACGTCATTTTTTTCGTGAAATTACAAATTTTCATCCCTTTTTTATTGAAGTAAAAAATTTCTACGTGCAAAGGATACATCATGCGCCTGTTACGCACTCGCGAATTCGAGATAAAGAATAAAGTGCATATAAAAGCAACATTATTTGTAATGGACAAATATTAATTATATAACGTTAAAATATAATATTATGTTAAGAAAATGCAATTAAATGAAGAAACCTAGAATGTTGCAAGTGCATCTAAATTTTAAGTATGGTTTGACGAAGATATTCTTTCATATTTCATAAAAAGTATATACGTGATTTCGTTAAAATCTCAGGAAATAATATATCATCCCTCCAACGCTCGCGCTTTTATAATCCGCAAAATAAAAAAATCGGAAATGGTATCTCTGTGAAGTTACAATAGCAGCCATCATATTATCGTTGAACGCTCGGTTTGTTCTCCATCCGTTATTCGGCTCCGGTTATGTCCCGGATATTCTTTCTTTCCGTCATCTGTGATAGACGCTAGCGTTGCATGTGCATCCACTTGCAACTGCACACACATGTCGTTATGGCGTTAAATAACACAAACGAGCGTGCAAAAATATTATAGCGCAGCTACGTCATCGCAACGACGGATTATAGTAGTTCAGTTCATGATACACCGGGGTCAAACGCCCCGTTATCACGCTTCGTCACCGTATACGGGAGGAGTATATGCAGTCATATGCAAGTGTGTACACACGCCACTTCGCTATATGTCTTGCGGTGACTTCGAGACTTGCGTGAACGTCAGGTAAGAGATGCTTTTCCTCGTGCGCGGCGACGTTGTAAGCGAAGTATCGTAACTTTTTGTAGTTTTTCAATCTCTTTTTTTATTTTTTAAATTGACAATTAACAGTTTAGAAAAGGATAAGAAAAGTCGATTAATTTAGCGTTTGTAATGTAGACGGTTAATTAATACTGTGGATTGGATTATAGAATGTGCCAATATTAATCATGCAGAAAATTTATCTTTAAATTTGTTTACTGAGCGGATTTCCCCGAATTATAAATCTCATTTATAGTTTATTATACCAATTCTATTGAAATCGGAAATTATCAACGGAAGTAACAATCGAATTCAATCTGAAAAACGTAAATAATAAAGAGCGTGTATTTCGCTGATTAAAGTATAGCGCAATGTGCGCGTCTGCAAGATGTTAATTTATCATCGCCATACTCTATCTGTATATTCCTAGGCTCTCCAGTTTTCTATCATAGGGATCGAAGTAGGTCGCTTGAAGATAGTATCGCGTGCGTTTCTTCACTATACGATTCCGCGATGAAATGAACAACGTCTCTAATCTTCCGTTTTTCGACCGACCATAATGTGTTATTTTCGTTATTATAAATTTCCTCTTTTTTTAACTCGATTATCGCATGATTATCGGATAGACTTACAGATAAATTTTTTACTGTAAGAATGGTTGTATTGTATCGATATTATTATAAATATTTGTACAATGATGACAGAAAAATATGCAGAAAACAGAAAAAAGTTTTTCATAGAGTTTTAAAATTTAATTATTGAAATTAATATTTAATTGTGTAATTCTTTAATCATAGAAACTGTTACTTTTTTACTTGTTTCTTGTTTATTTGTTAACTTCTCTCTATGAAGAGGAAAACAAAGGAAATGAGTTTGAAACATCCAGCGTACATTCTGATATTATGATATCAAAAGATGCTGTACCTAGAATGCGAGTTACAGTTTTGCTCTCCCGTTTCCGCCTTCTTCATGCGATCGTACACGTGACAGCAATTCGCCTCCGCGAATGGACATTTTGCAAAAGAGGCGCGCGAAGAGATATTCACGTCTCTATTGTACTGCGCTCGAAACGTGATTTCCGAGCCTCTAACAGTCTAAATTCCAATTCAGTCCGCGTTGCTTTAGACTTCTGTCGGAAGAATAAATTCTTTTGTATATACTCTTTTCAGTTGTCGATACAGCAATTAGTAAATTAAATTCAGGTACGTTAGTCTAATATTACATGTCATCTAATCTCTAACGTAATGTAACGTATCGTAGGGTCCCGGAAGTGCGTCGAATTTAGCAGTGATGCTTCGCCTTTTGGAGGTGTTTATTTTTGGCAGAGACCTTGAAATGGGTCTACAGCCCAAAGGTCCAGGATAATCCATGCGCCACTGTGCGAGCGACCTCGACCGATCTGAGGCACGTGGCGATCTACTACGCCGTTTGTTCGTCGCACATTCGCGCGTCTGGTGATTCGTGCCTCGCACCAGATACTGAGTACCTTTTAAAGATGATTACACATGCATCACGCGTTATGTGTGTTATGCATGCACACGCGACAGAGTCTGAAAATGCGCGGCGATCATTAAACCAGCTAGAGATGTGAAGTGGGTCGACTTTACTTGAAATAATAAACAAAAATATATTTTTATAAATATCTTATAACAGCAAGACTTAGGACGATGTGTATGAGTTTTGACAACAATACTTTTGGCACGCGAACTATCGATCGAAAGAGACTTCCTCCAAGTCTCAATTCGAATTGAAATAATGTTTTAGCAAGACCTGTTGATTAATTACGAATTCCTTTATCTCGTGACAGAACGAATAGATACGATTAATTAGTTATTGAAGACTGATAGGCGGTGCATCACCATAAGCGCCGGCACGCACAAGTGTGCGTCTACTTGAGCATTATCGTAGCTCATTCTGTGTTGACCTTTCGTCGCACGTGTTGACCTTTCGTTTGTTCTTCGGATATGAGCAAAGGTGTACGGTTAGTAATGATGTTAAATTGAACAGGCGGGAGATCACTATCCGAATCAGTCGCTTTTACCATGATGAGGAGTGTCATAGAATAATCTCATTTCTTGATTAAATAGCAGGTTGATGCGGATTAATTCGTCATGATTTATGGAGATTGGATCGCTTTCAAATTGGATAGATAATCGTTACGATTGCGAACCGAAGGATCGTTTTTCTCACTGCTAACGAAATCTTTGGCAGACCTTTGTATGTAGTCACGAAGTTCTATAAATAGCATCGATGGCGCGATGTCTGCCTAATGAAGCTGTCGCTGTTCTCGCGCATTTATGGAAAGCGATTGAGAATCCCGAGTATTTTCCTATTATCGCTCTTCGTGGAAAGGAACTGACGTTTCATTAAACGATATTACTGAAGTCGTTCGCGGCGCAAGAATTATGATTAAAGTGACCAGACGTGCTAATTTAATCAATACTGTATAGACTTGAGAAATGATGGCACTTTTTTATGATTAATGAGATACAGATGTCGAGGACAGTTGCGTGGCACGATTCGATTGAAGAGAATTTAACCCGCTGCTCGATAGAAACGCAATAAACGTGTCAGAAACGCGGAAATACTTGGGCCCGTGTCCAAATGCGAATGAAAGGCGCGTGCTGTTACGCCTCTAATATAATTCTCCTTTGTCCGTTGTGTGTCTCACTTAGCACGATACTACACGCGCGCGATCACTCTCTCGAAAATACGCGCGTTTGTTTATCGAGCAATAATAGCAGTAGCACGTGATACCGTGCACATTTGCACGTGCACACTTACCGGCGAGAAGTTTCCTCAATGTAATCTTCGCAATCTTCGAAGTCTGTTTATGTTATGCGCTTTTCAATGTGCTTTATGTTTATGCTTTTGATGTAGTTGTGAGGATTATTTTGCTCCTTTTTACTTTAATATTTTATACTATGTACTAGGAAATGTAAATATTCCAATACGTATAGAAAATTATCCAATATCTGTAGAAGTTTTTCGAAGCGAAATTACTGGTTTGACTGAGATAATTTAATTGAACAAGATTCATTAAATGGTTTAAGTACAACGAAATTATTATTTGCACATAATATTATCTGCACATAAAATCCATATTAACGTGAAAATTCCACTAAGAAATGATGAATGTAATTAAAGTAATATTTTATTATTTTATTTTATTATCAAGCAATCGTGAGAAGATGTTGATAATTTAATAATGTAACTTAGAATCATATTTATATCATTTTTATATTGGGGAATTTTCTATTCAAATCTTTTTCGAGCTTTCATACGGTGAAAAATATCAATAATTTAATATTCTTTAATTCTTATAAATTTAATTTTCTTTATAGACTTTTTTATATTGTTTTTTACAGCTTTATTTTAGAAGATTTATTTTTTATTTGAGAGACACGGACACACCTGAATTGGCTTAATGTAGTATTTTATCACAATATTTTATACCTCAATGATTTTGAAAGAGATAAACGAACTTTCACGGCGAAAGAATTTCAGTTACACTACGCGTTTACAAACTGTTTTTATGACGGTTACGTTATTTATATCAGAGGATGTATTATCTATTTAGTTCGAAAACCGTGTAGCTGGATATATCCGGTTTATCGTCTCGTCTTCGACGGACGGCAACGAAATCGAATGTATGAACACACTTATGCGCCGGATTTTTTACACATTGTGTTGCACTATCGTGCGTCCTGCTTATCGCGCCGTATTATTTATCGACTCCGTTCTACGCAGAGCTATGTAATATTATCGTAAAAGCGACTGTAACGAGTTACATTTATCAAGCCTCGTTTCACTGCCTTCCGTGATTGCGCGGCGCTCATTAGCCGTCTTTCCAATAACAATGGATCAAAGATCTCGCGGCCGGAACGAACGCGTGGCACTTTCGATGACTTATTCCATTGTCTCCTCTCTCTTCGCGGAAGGAAGCCGCAAAATATGATTTGAACTTCCAGCACGCTATATTTCACAGAAGAAAACAACAAAATTATTTCCTCGATTAATCTCATCTCTTTTATTATGTCGTGTTACATTTTTGTGACTTTTTGTGGAGACTTAAGTTATTCAAAATTCAGAATTAAGTTATTTGTTTGTCTATTTATTATTTACTTAAACTTGTAATGTTGTATATAAATTTGTGACGAGAGAAGAAAAATTTCCGTACACACGTGTCGTGTTGCGGGATTCGTTTATGCGTAAGAATTACGGATTTTCTGCGGTCAATTTTTTACAACGGACCTTGGGACACTGTGTGGTAATTGCAAGTGCAGAACTACTGCTCAATCGTGCCACCACGGTTCGTTGTGCGAGATGATGTCATGCATCAAAAGTACCATCGCATATAAATACTGAATGCGTGCATGCGTGCGTGCGTGCATGCGTAGTGAGAGAACACGTGCAAAACGCCGACGAGACAACGACAATCACGACTTGTCTTTCGTATGCTGAGCACACGTAGGAAGCGTACATACGTACGCGAGTATCAAGGAGACACGAAGACGCGATTGATTCTTATTAATAGATTTGTAACTTTCATGCCGTCTTGTCAAGACGTGCCGTGGTAACTGTACGAAGATTTTCCTCGCGAGATGCGCATTTTTCAAATTCAAGTAAAATTACGCGTTGAAAGGATCGAAAATATATATAAAATATAAACGCACTATAAAAGCTATAAGAGATTATCGAATCCTGGCTCTGAATGCAAATTTTAGTCACAGATGAGATTCGAAAAATATGAACCATATAAGAAAGTCACGAATCGAAAGATATATTTACAAAAAAAAACGCATGATTAATTATATACACGTGTATATTTATCGCTCGCGATCTTGGAATTTATGTTTGCGATTCTGATGTTTTCATAGGTCAGACGATGCTACGAGAAAATCAAGAAAAGCTATTTTACCGAGCCGAGTGTTTTGAGGTCGGCTGAGGTGTTGTTATGCCAATGTTATATTAAATACTTAATGTTCTCGACGGTGCCTCTTACTACGTGCATCGAATGCATACGTGAAAATTCATAACACGCCGTTGAGTTTTAAGACGCGCTATAGCTGCCATCGTTTTATTACAATAGGTGGGTTTACGATCGCTTACACGTTGTTGTTGATTATCTATTTACAATTTAACGTGTTTGTATGCTGTAAATATCTTGCTGCATCTTCGAATAATTATTTTTTAGAATGATAAATGTGTTTCTTCGACTGTGCACTAAGCATTCGCCACGAGAAAATGAATTCCTCGACAAAATCGAAGTCAATTTCTCTTTAGCGAATATTTGAAGCGCATAAAATGTTTTCTGGATCGTAACGTATCATGTATAATTTATTGTCCACTTAGGAAAACGAACAAAATTTCTCTAGTATATACACGTCCCTCCATATAAGAACTTATTTCATTTTGATTTCATTTTTATTAACACTAAGAACCGTGTGTATTTTCTCGCTTTATTTTACGTGAACCATTAGTTTTGATACGACTCTTTTACGTGATGGGCCCGGCACGATAACTGACGCACGGTATCACTTGCATATTACAAATAGATTTAATTGGTTTGTTCCGCTTTGCTCGGCCCGGTTACATAAACTCAATAATGCGGCGTTATTTAATTGCAGCGTTACGCTTCGCGAAACAAAATACCCGTATCGTTACACGTGGAGAGTTTAATATACAATTCCTCTTCCTGAACATAAATTCGGTAAATAACGCGCGATGCTTTTATACAAACTGTTATCCTTTTACGCCGCATATAAAGCTTTATATTTAATGCTTTATATATATATATATATATATATATATATATATATATATATAATATATTTTATCATCACACACAAAAGTCATTGTGAGAAATAATAGTTATTGTATTAAATTCTAACTGAACAATTTGACTGACTAATTATAGTTATAAATATAATTATAAGTTATCAGAAATAAATATATGAAAAGTATATTAGCAAAGATTTAGACTGTAAATCTATGTAAAGATATAATATATTACGATCTAATGTGTCTAAATATAAGTTGAAGATTATCTATTATGTATAAATACAAAATTTTACACAAATTTTTTTTTTAAATTAAATATTTGTACATACGAGTGTATCAACATGTAGTTATAAATAATAATTTATTTATCACAATCAACACGTGCCGCATTTTACAAATTGGTTACAGTCCTAAATTTGGCTTAAATTACTTTCGACATAAACGATTCTTAACATATCTTATTCGTATGTTTATTTAATATGCTACAAATACGATCAGCCAGGAATGTACATATATGACGAATATTTATCTAACGATATTTTCATCACACGGTGAATGGTGTCACGCGAGACTTCATTGTCACTCCCACTATGGCTAACTATGAGTATCTATCGAGAGGAGCGGTAACTGGGTCAACGAGTCGACGATTCGTTTATCTGTTTGTTTGCTCCCGTCTAGTGCGTGCCGCGTACTGTAAAATGAGCCGCTGGGCGGAATAGCAGCAGAAATCGTTAAAACCGAAAGAGAATTTTACGTATATGTTCTAATTTCTGCGCACAGTTATTTTAAAATTAGGCAAATATCCAATTTTTTTCTCTCTTTATGGAGAAACGCGTATATAAAAATTATAACATAAAATAATTGAATTTTAATATATGTATTCATATGGTTTATATATATATATACATACGAAAGGAAGATAGGAATAAAAAAAGCTAAGTCCTGTTGCCTGTTAATACCGTTTATCTTTTTCTTTTTTCGATTATATCCAAATAATTCATTATATTATATTTTCTTTCCATAAGCTTTTTATTTATCATTAATCATTTCCGCGAATAATTTATATCCCACGACCACGTATAATATTTTGAAGGTATTCTGAAGATTAATTAAAGATAAAAATTTTAATATATTATTAAAAAATAATTATATATATAATTTTTTTTGATAGAAATAAAACTATGTGATACTTTGAAAAACTTGTTAATAAATTGAATTACTTTAACTTAATCTTGACAATTTAATATTAAAAGTTTAACATTATATGTACATATATATATATAATGTTGATTTACAGAAATAAAGTTTCGATCGTGCTAAAATGAATTTAATTCTTCCTATAGATTTAACATGTACGATCACAACACGTTCGAAATTATGTTAAAACAGTCGCAAATATTCGACGTATATTTACATTGCGGTAAATTTCGTTGCAGTGATCGGTGTTGATATACAGCGCTCGGCGCTTATTTTGTATAACGTATATATACGACACGATGATGTGTATGCACGTTCACCTTGCCGTCATTCGCTCGGTGACGCTCGAATCGACAGACGGCGTCGTGAACGTCTCCTTGTGTCTTGTTATCACTCGTGACACGATTTGCTATGAAATATTTGATTATCACCGAGTACAATTAAACCATTTATAAGCACAACGATAATCATTTCAATGATTTCAATTTATCGTTTGATTATTAATAATACATATCAGAATTTAAGCACATCGCGTGATATTGAATTTTATTTGTATATCTTCAGACAATCTATCTCATCTGAACTACCAACTTGACTTTCATATAGCATGATATCTACTGAAGACGCCGATGACATTCAAATTTTTCGATTATCAATGTCGCGGTTATGGAATGGCTCGACTTTCCAATTCGAGCTAAGTGTTAATGTTAAGTGTCAATACTCTCGTATTTAACTTTCTATTCGGTTTGTCGATCACATAAATATAAATTTGACGCTTGCATATTGATAACTGTAAAAAACTCTTCACCATTCCAGATTTGTTTATCGTGAGACGTGATGCAAATCGTAGCTTAATGTAATTGTACTTGATGCACTTTTTTCATGCTGTTTTGACGATCAGATTTTCATGAGCGAACGTTGTGTGTGAATGCCAAAAAAAAGAGGATATTTTTATGATTAAATAATATATTCTGGTTAATTTATTTATATGTACTTATGATAATTAACATTTTTTTCATATATAAATTTTATATTAATTTATCTATCCGTCCATGTCGATAATTTGGCTAGATCATTTGAAACGAAATAAAATGCCTGGTAAAAATAAAATAACGTACAAATTTTACGTGCGAATTCAATTATATGCAATATAAATGATGTTGAATGATTTATTTATGGTGATGATTAAAATGTTGTTTATTAGCGTTCCAGAGACACATTAAACATTTGAACTTTATGCAATATGACGATTAGTCAATTTTGATAGTTTAGTTAAAAACTATTATAATCAACAATATGATATCTCGATATCATATTGTAATTTTTTAAATTTTTATTTTAGAGTCTAATTAATCTCCGGAATACATTATTAAAGTGATGCGTCAGTGTAATCTACATCAATGTTTTATTTCTATCGACTATTAAAACTCATTCTCGTTACATTACAGAGCTATCATGGATGTTGAAACGTCAGAGAGGGCAATTTTATAAAAGCCAGAGTAATGTAAACTTGACTGTGGTACAAAGTACTTTCAACAACTGTTATGTAAAATGATAATACGGAGAGAATATAGCTACATTTTTGCATAAATACAGTTAAAATGTGTAAATTGTGTAACAAACAGTGGATAGATAGAAATAGATATTAAAATTAATCTTTTAAATTACGTATTACAGTTCTTCAAAGATAAGTTTTAAATTTTTATATCATTGTAAAATATTTTGGTCGAGAAGACTAGCAATATCAATTATCTTCCATTCTTCTCTAAATTTTTTTCCTTTATTCAGATTTTTTTTAAATCTATTACCTAAAAATGTAATTATTATTATTTAAATTATTATTTAAGAATTTATGACTAGGTTTTTGACAATTTTTTTCCATGAAGAAATATAGAACTTTACTGCACTAAATATCCATTATCGTGGTCGAACTTGCTAAACTTTTCAAGAATCAATAAATTCTTAAAGTAGAACTTATTGTTAGTAAAATTTTATTCCACGAACGGGTGCGAATTCCGAACGATTTATGGGATTGCAAATTGCGGTTCGCGTACGTTGCACGCGTATTGTATCGTGAAATGCATCTGCGCTGTTGTATGCATTAGCGTGAATCTGCGTATATATTCGTTCACCTAAGTAAAGACACGTGTAGCGAATTTTACAGTGGCGACGACGTCTCGCAATCGCTCACGATAAGATAAATCCACGGCAGAGTTGTCGGAAATATCGCAGTTTTTCGCGGAAAGAACGTCGTTGGTCATGCGCTGCGAGACAACTTGTTGCTTCAGTAAGAGGTAGGAGAAGTAAAAGAGAATGAGGAGGCAAGGGAGCTTCTTACCCGTTGCATAATACTTGCACTAGTCGCAGTAGCGTATCTTTCTGATTTTGTTCATTTGCGAAGTATAATCAATTTTTACTTTTTTTGCATTTTATTTCGTTATTAAAATTTAATGTTTATGTAAATTCTTTGTTGCGCTTGATTCTCCCACGTAATGCCTTTTTCACAAGGATCAAGTACGATTGTTAAACGATTGTAGGGAAATATTTCCGTATTCATAAATCGTTGATTGAAGAAATCTATTAAAATATACATATATTTGATAATATCTAATAATATATATACACACGAATGTGCAAGGTTTCGCAATGAATTTCAGTGGCTCTACTTAAAATGAATAACGTAATTTAAGTTTGAATCAGGTTACAGCGCGAGATTACTAATGATATGCATCAGATTAACGCACTTTACCTACCAGGTAGAGAATAATGAGTGTAACGTGTATAATATTTGATACGAGACTCCGACTAGTTTCTATATTTAATTAATGTTATATGAGGAGATTATCATGTCATGAAAGCGATTAATCGAGGTAAAAAATCCTTGTAGTCGAGTAATATAAATTTATTTCTGGAGTAGGATTCGATTCGTAAAAAGAGTATATTATGTGTGTGGAAAAAATATACATATATTTAAAAAAAACATTTGTTGTAATTATTCAACAAGAACTGTACATATATTTAAAAAAAACATTTGTTGTAATTATTCAACAAGTACTGTGCTTTTAAAAGTAATATTTTCACTAATACAAAAATTAAATATAGGTACTCCATTATCTTGTCGCCAAAATAAAATCATTTTTGTGATTATTTAGTATTAAGAAATTAGAAGATATTTGAGATTTTGTTATTTGTATCATCAATAATCATTATCTGTTTGTGTAAGATTTTTTCGATGATAGGCGCCGATTCATGAATTACGTCAGCAGATGTTGGTTGTCAATAGTCGCTTTTTAACACGAAAACAGTTTTCTCTATTAAATTTAAAATTATTAATTCTAAAAATTTTATTTGTTTTGTAAAAATTTATTTGTTCATAAAAACTAAATTACTGAACTTGCTTAAATAATGTTTATATGACATAAATAAATAATGTTTCTCTCGTCTGACTAAATATTGCGATAATATTGCATTCCCATCGCGTGGACTGATTGTGAGTCTCATTATACGTCAGTGCATCGATACAATAAGGAATTGTTCACCTTATGCAGTTAAGACAGATGAGTAATAATTTTTGTCTGCATAATCATGTAAATACATTTGACTCAGTCATCGCGTTGTCTGTTCCATTGTTCATCGAAACAAAAGATACCAATTGTACGAAAAATTACTTGCTTGTAATGCTAATCAAATGGAAAAATTGAATGGAAAAATTGATGTGTGTGTGTGTGTGTGTGTGCGCTCGCGCGCATTTACAAAATTTTACGCCATGTTATATTAATTGAAGAAATTATTGGAGGGAAGAGTTATCATATTTTTTCTTCTTATATATAATAAAGTCTTCGTGTATAGTTTTTATAAAAATTTTTAGAAATCTGAGTATCTTTTGTTACACGATTAATTTCCCGTCATAAGCAGATCTTTATCTTTCGATCCAATAGAAATTCAGTAAACTGTCTGTCCACATAGTTCGCCAATTTCCTTCCTTATCTCGTGGCTTCGGTGTCGACAATTTAACGAGGGCGAGCAAACGAAGACATTCCAGTTCGTAATTAGCGTGATTAGCACGGCAAAGTAAAGCAGTCAAATACAGTCGCGCTCGAAGCTTTGCCGCCTTGATTAAGGAGACAATAATTTAACGCGACTATGCGTTTGTTCTCGTAATTATCGTTGATATACTGAGCACTGTGCAAGGACAGGGTAAATCAAGATTACTGTGTGATAACAAGAAATATATTTATGTTCATATATGCATATACACACACACACACACACACACACACACACACAAGTTTTATTATATATTTGTTATTTTATTAAGAATAAATAGCAAAATGATTTATTTTAGCTGAAATGAAAGTAATCGCACGAATTCGAATAAAGGCGTTACAAGTATGTAAAATCAATTACACTGAGAAAAAAATATTTCTTGTTGAAAAAAAAATTTTTTTGATTCAACTATCGGCTGTCGTAGGTTTATGTCAAGCAAATATTTGTTGATTCAAAAAAATAAAAGTGCTTCGGTAAATTAATATGTTTAACTTAAAAATATATTTATTTAAACTATAGGAATATTATCAACTATATACACGTTTAATCATATCAATAACTTTTTCTCAGTATACAATTTATGATGATATTACTTGATAGGGACTTTGAAGAGAGATAGAATAGAACACATTATATTTTTAGATTGTAGATAATTCGTGACATACACATACTTAAAAAATGGCATTTCAAAACTAAAAATATCGCTAAGATATGACAATATGCATGATAACACAAAATTGTAGCGCGCAAACAAGTACCTAATCTATCACGTTGGATAAACAGCAAACCGGAAACTGATATCTCGCTTAATCATCTTCGCTTCAATTTCTTGATTGACGAGGGAGAGATCCAATCTAAATTCACTACCGGGCCGTCATTAACCAGAATGTACCCGGTGATCCAAAAATAAAGTCGGGCCGTTCGTTACACTGTTACTTGCGAACGCCACTAGTGAAGATTCTATCTTTACTTTTGTGTGTGGAGCTAACATCGCGCGATATCTTTGGCTTGTTTATACGGGGCGTATTGCGAAACGCTTTTCTAGAATCGTTAGATTCGTCGGGGCCAACTGTTACAAATTGTAATTACTCCGCGTCGCGTTCACTGAAACATACTTTCTCATGAGAATTCCTTGTAGTATGTCTAATTATTGCAATTATTAGCACAATACGCGGTAATTTTTCGCAATTTTTAACATTGATTGGCCGAATACGTTTGTTTGAATAAAGATGTAAGCGCGTTAACAAAGATGAAGCTAAAAATTTAAATAAAAAAAAAGTTAAGATACAAAATACCGAATAATTATCGAGCGTCTAAAAATAGTTTTAGTTTTTAGATGAATATTAAAATCACGTTAAAAATTTACGAATTCGCAACAGATGGACACCGCCAATGACTAATTAACAATTATAGAAAGTGATAAACATCGCGTTAGTAGTGCTTATTTCCGTAATGTTAACTTTCATCGGCATGAATAATTTCGCTCACAATAGAATCGCACTCCTCGTATGCGAGAAAAACGACAGCGAGATGCACCTTTCCGCTCTCGACACTCCATCTCTGTTCCTCCCACATGGTGGTCATTGCAATTAAATGCAGTTCCCGGAATCGCTGAGTAGATGAGCGAAAGAGGAAACTCCCAGTGATTAGCAGGCGCGAGTTTGCAATTAATATGATCCTAAGAAAGCGGATATGAAGCAGTGCGCTCGCTTGTAAAGTATCACGATGGTCTCGACTTATGCTACCAGCGACGTTGCTTTCACTTGCGAGAAGAAAATCATCCGAACGATCGCGAGATTCGCGGTAGATAGGTTCGACAATAATAATAACAACGCACCGCGGGTATGTTCCTTGCATATTAGGCGTGTCATTAATTAAGAACCAGCTTTCCATACATGTCGTTTTTTACAACGGAGCGATTGCCACTCGAACCGGCCGTGAGATAGACAGGAAATTAACCGACGTTATTCAAAGTATCTTATTTATGACTATTTAAAAATAGAGAATGTATAACCTGCTATGATTAAAGGGGCAAATGACCTCTCGGAAATGTAAAACGTTGTTAAATATCTTCTGGACTCACGATCAATGATAATTTTTTTTTCTCAATAATCATTCTTCATTTCCGAAAGATTTATGAGAAGATGTTTCGAATTGAAGAATAAACATAGGAAGTTACGTCATCCTAATATTTTATATTTTTCAACCGAGACGAAAATAGATATTTGTGTTACATTAATGCATTTCTCGTCAAAGGATTGCGTAACGTGCGAATGATTTTTACGGCTCATATTACGCCTCGAATGCAGACATTTATTATTTCTGCTATCTATAAATCCGTCGTAGTTTAACACGCTTCACAATGTAGAGCAACCACTTGATGATGCTAGACATTCGTGCCAACGCAAACAGGAGAAATAAGCACAGCACACCCGGTCTGTCCACTATGAATATTCCATCGTTCTCTAACAGAAATATTATGCTTGTTTGTAATCTTTTGTGCGACGTACACATCTTATTTTGCAACGTATTAGTATACTTGTGCTTTTTATAAGCTTTTTAGCATATCAGATATTTGTGTTGAGAAAAGTAAGCAACGCAAAATCCTATCTTCCATTTGGCCTCCTTTTCTCTTCTGGAAGTGATATCTGCTTTCTCTCTTTATTGTATTTTTGCCGCGACTCGTTCTTGATATAGACACTTGAAAATGGCACTCGGACACTCAGACAAGGTGTAGACACTCAGATATATACTGAAATACCCGTTGCCCGCCACTCACATTGAACGTTGTTGCGTGTGTATCGCACGTGCGTAAATATCTGATTTACTTTATCATGTGACGGCCTCGTGCACCACATTTTATATGCGACTCAGATTCCGCTTCACAAAATATTCTGCGCAAACGTAGGGCGAGATGCAAATAAATTATGATGAAATAGATATAGAGGATGTCCTTCCTCTAGAAGTGCGTAATCTACTTAATGTTAGTTATTGCGTTCGTAAAAATGTTGTTTCGATAGACGAAGCACACAGTATTATATAATTTGAGAATAGGAAAATTGAAGGATTTTCAAACTTAAGAGATTCAAAGCAAAAAATAGCTGAATAATGTATAAGTTCGCAGAATTCTTTCAGTCACACTAGACTAATACGAGACTTCTGTTGTACGACTAGATTAATACGAGATATTTAAATCTCGAGGTTAATAGTTACGCATTCACGAATTTGAAAAAAAAATGATATATGTTTATTATCTATTATATTACTTATGCATATATATGTATTATTTATATATATGTATTTTATATCTTTTATATATATATATATGCGAATATTTACAGTTTATTCTCCATTCGCGAACGATCATAATAAACTTGCTACACGTGCCGCGCGGTTTTCTTCACACTCTCCGCACTCTCCGATCTATCATGTACGATATGCGTGATCGGTAAAGTTAGATGAGAAGTGCTTGTAAAGAATCCTTGTCACTGTCAGTCGCAATTTATTTTTCGCTCAAATACAAGTGTCGAAAATATAAAATACGATTTTATTTTTAGAGTGGTGGGATGTAACCAAATTGTCAAAATTTATACTATTTTTTTTTATGTTTCTATTTCTGTTTATTCATTTTTATTTTAAAAGTATCATGTTTTCCGGAATTAAGTTTTGCAGAAGTGCTTGTCCACGAATTGCACTTTAATGCACAAGGATAAATAGTAAATCGCGTCTCGAAGGCGGAATCAACACATGGATTACTCTCGACTCGACTAAGTTTCTTAAGACGAACTTTTCTTGAGTCCTTGCCATCTGTTGCCACTCGTGTACTCTTGAACTCACAACGAAGTAAAAGAACAAGTCAATAAGCAGCTTGAAGTTTTGCAGTGTGCTTCGTAGCTTCGGGATGCTGTGCAATGTGAATCGAGTTTCAGCCTCATTGACCTAATTTCTTGATATAAAAATATCATGAACTCGACAAAATGAGATTTTGATTTTCTGATGATGTTTATAAAATTTTAAAATTATAATTTTCAAAATGTATTTACTTTACCGGGAATATGTCAGAACATAAAGAAATATAAATTAGAATATAAATATATGTAACTGATATCAATTTTATGAACTGGATATAAATTTTATTTGTTTCGTGTGGAAGAGTCGTCATCGCGACAAAAAAAAGATTTTAGATCTTAATGAAAAAATTGTTAATCTGTTGCTTGCGCATGAACATATTATTATCCAGAAGTTTTCTCAATTCTCGCACAGTTTCTCGGGGCCGCGTTAACAGATTGATCGATTCGCGAATAAATAAAGGCGCGCCTCTGGCATTCGATGTTTACCACAGAATCACGATTCCATCACCTCATTTCAATAAACGCGCAACGGCGTGTGCGCCTGGAAAGTATCTAATCTCCAACGAGATAAACCTAATCAAGACTCGCCACTTCGTATCCTCATAGATGCGTTAAAAAGGTCATACTAACATCACATTGACGATCGAAAGTGGATTAGACTCTGAGACGCCACAATACATCTACGCAATGCATGCAACATCGCAATCTTGTTTATCGATAAGAAAACCTGTACGGTTTTAAATTCGGTAAGGTCAATGATCTACCGAGTTTCTAATGGAAGAGGTGGTCTTTGAAGGCATGCGTGGAACGTAACCGCTTCTCGAAATAATCGCAAGCGTTTGCGAATAGTGTCTGTGAAAATAATCGGTCGAATTTTCCATTCGGAAATCCGTGATATTCTTGGGTGGATCGGGAATGAGATGCGAAGATTATTTCATCTAGAAAAATAAACCGTTCCATTTTTAAGCCGAATAAGTTTCACACGTTTGCGTATCGTTTTATACTGGAGCTACGGAAGTGAGGGGAGATACAAAGGTGTGTTTACTACACTTACGAATTCCCCATTCATTTCCGGCGCGTTTCGTTTTACGCGGGAGGAGCGAACGATTGCTCTTCGTGAACAATCTTTGTTTAACCCCGCCATTCGGTCGATCTACTTTCCTCGAAAACCCCCTAACGCGAGGCGATCCGTTCGAACGGTTCGATAAACATCTTATTTCGGGTCGTGTCGAAACGTCGCGGTGGTGTGCCGCATGCCGTGCGATCACTAAAAATACACGACACCGCGTAACCCGCCCCCGGTGCACCGGCACTCGGTGAAACTGCAATCGAAAATAAATCTCTCCGAACACCTGGCACCCCGATGTTCTATTCTGCACCATTGGATTCACATTCCATTCAGTCCTTTCGGCATCCTTCTCGCTCGTAACGCGCACCTGTATCCCATGTATCCTCCCTGTCTACGAGAGATACGACAGCATGTCTGTACCTAATGAAATGTCGAATTCACAATAATACTAAATATCGAGAGTATTTTACATCGAGGTAATCATACGAAACGAGATTTTTACGAGTCAATAACTAATATTAGATTACTGATGATAGAACATATGATATCTCTTTAAACGATGATGATAACGATATCTCTTTCAACGCAAGGTTTTATTTTTTTCAATTATATACGACAACAAAAGTATATATAATTTAACGCCAACTTGGAACAGCATGTAAAACGATAGATAGATGATATAGATGCGATCGATAATTTATCTAGAAAAAAAAGAATATATGGATAGAATGGATTAAAGAACTTGTAATAACACGTGATATCGATGGAGATGTACGAATATGTCGGTATCATTGGAAAATATACTGCTACGATATTACTCAACGCTTCTCGTCCGCTCCTGGTCCGTCCACGATAAGATTGCGACGCAATAATTTTGATGTGTTTGTGAACTTCGGAAAAATATACTCGTAGATAAGCAAAAATCAATATTTGTCACATACAAAATGCAATTATTTTTGCGAGCGCTCGTTACTGATTACATAGTCATTTACCATCGATAAAATCATATCCTTGTATGACTTTGAACAGGTGATCAATTTTTAAGGTTCACATAAAAAGAAAAATTATATTTTTATGTTATTATTATACAACTTCGAGACAACTTGGACGACTCTGAGATTAAGATCTCTCATGTTTTGAGTCAGATAATAAAGTAGCTTAGACAAATTATGGCTATATTACTTTTCGAGGCAATCGAAAATTTTTAAAATTTATAATAAATTTGATATATCGCATTTAATATTATAATATTATAATATTAAATATATATATATTATAATATTAAATTTAATATTATAATATTATAATATTAAATACGATATATCAATATTTAATATTATTTTATATCAATATTTAATATATTATATTTAATATTATAATATTTTATCATTATATTCTGTAATATTTACACAATAGAGAAGTTGCAAAAATTTAAAAATAGTTTCTCTAATTCTATATATTTTTTACAAAATATTGCATTTTTTAATTATTTTTTTTATGTTAATTACTGAGAAATAACAAAATTTAAAGTGCACATTTAAATTTAAGTTGCATCAGTTCTTTTAATGGTATACTATTAACTTTTTTTACTGTCGCAAAAATTTATTGTCATCCGAAAAGATGTAGAAGAAGAATTTAATTTGGCACACTGGTAATTAAGGTCAATTCCTGCGAGTTGATCAAGTTACGTCACCGAGACTCGGTGTGAGGGTAGCATTAACCACCTATATCTGCGATTCAATGTTGGCATCCTTCCAAGGGATGCTTGTGAGTTTCTTAGAAAGAGAGAGTGACGCATCGGATCTCTTTTTTTTTCTCTCCTTCGTACCTTGCCATCCTCTCTGTGCGCAGGTCGATGTACGAGAAAAACCATTGGGTTTTCTGGGTTAATCACCGAGCTTTTAGTCTTACACACAGATGCTTTATTCGACCTAGCTAGGTTTTACTAGATGTGATAACGTGGAAATGTAACTAGCGGATCAAGTAACACGCAATTATACTTGATATCTATTTTTTACTTTTAATGGAAAAAAATGAAAAAATATAAATTAATTAATTTATTTTTTTTATTCGTTAATTTTATTATAACAAGTGTGAAAAATATATGAAAAAATTTGAAATATGAGAGCATACTTAGATTATGAAATAATTTTTAGATTACTTAATTAATTCTACTTATTGGATCGATGAAGAGATGTTGAAATAAAATAAGCTATTTATTATTCAATAATTTTATGTAATGTAGTTTAAGGACCTTGTTGTATCCAGTGTAATTGTTATCCAAGTATTTTTATTTGATTTTACACGAATCTTACTTATCGCCCGTGTATAATTCTTTGCAAATCATAAATGATGTGATTTTGATATAGTATTGCATGATAATGGGTAAATCCAATAATTACAAATTATTTCATCATGTTATGTTTCATCGATACATTGATATCATCGGAATATTTCGACGTGTTATCAAGTCGTATTATTGCATAACGGAATACGATTACTTAATTCACTATTTGAAAAATATGTTCCTCTGTTTGTGTTAAGTGGCATTTTTCAACATCTTTTATGTTTAAAATTCTTTTATTATATAGATAATTTTAATTGTAATTCTATAACATGTAACATATAATTGATGTATGATGTAAACATGATCTAAAACAGTATTTTCGTATTGTTAAATTAAAAGTTAATGAAAAAATTATGCTTTTTGCCCGAGTTCGATATCTATACGCATATGTACATTTGTGATAATATTTACTGTGATAACAAGATTCTAAAACGTCATTGTGTCCATTATCCTCGATCAATTCGACCATTAGTCATCGTTGCAGCTGTTCAGGAGAGTCGGGAAATTATTTTGAACAAGGCACTATTGTCGCACATCGTAACTCCTAATATTGAGAAGTTGACGCATCGGGAAGTCACTGGCATCGTGCCAGATTACGTTGGGAAACTTCGCTGTTGCTCCTGGACAATGACCCTCGCGAGAGCCCTTATGGTTTACTCACAATGTTTTAACCCTTTACAATTTACAAACTATTTCTCGCAAATCGGCGAAAATCAAATATTTTATCTTCAAATTCACCTAGCTGGTTAATTTCGTCTAATTGGTTTAATACGAATTAAAGAATTTTTATTACTCGAAGAGATTTATGGAGATTCCAATAACATATTTTGTCGATTATAAACACGTCACAGATTCGAATGCTTGAAGGCTTATGCAATCATAATGCATTATGTCGAGTCGATACATAAGATCACAGAGAGTTAATAGTAATCGTCGATAAATAAATTTTTTCAATATTGTGATAAAATATATAAAATATATCTTATAATAACATTATCATTCCGGATAATTAGATATTGGTTATTAAATATTGCCAAAGGCAAATTCTTTAATTACACTCTTGTAGTCACAAATGCATCTATCTTTTAGTGTCTTTAATGTCCGTATTTTCTCGATGGCACTTCGGGTTATCACGAATGTCACAGAGAAGAAAGTGCAGATGCTTTAACTGCTTTATTATCAGAGTATTTAGACTTCGAATCGATCGTCTGTTCACATAAAAACCTTATCTCCATCATAAATCATTCGTAATTTGATTGTACGTTAATTACTAAGAACGCATTTAGCGTACTAGTGAAAGAAAGACTGCAATAGATAAGGCATTGCACAGGATATTAAATAAATACAAAAGTTCTTCTTGTGATATTCTTCTCGTTCTATTAAGTCACGAAACAATCGCGTCGTGAAAAATGTCTTTGTGCAAATAACCAATGCTGCTATTTAATTAGTCGGCGATAATCCATGGCCTAACTCATTCCGGTTTTTCGTGTCAAGGACCATTACTGCGTCTTGATGATCTGACATTGCGGCGAGTTGGACATAAACAATAGCGCGACATTTAAGAATATATGTATAGTAAGAGTGTAAGAATATAATGTTTAATTATTCTCTCTTTAAGAATGTAGTAGTTATCTTATGAATAGTCGATCAATATTTTATGAAATTTTTTCTATTACAAAAACAAGTTTGCAGGCACGATTAATATGATTTCGAATCTGTTGTTTATCTCACGAAAGATAAAATCCGATAGTCATGTAAATTAACAACTTTGTTGCACATTCGGACTTCGATATGTGACGACATGTTTGTAAGTGATTCACGGAGCGTTATAAACGTGTTTTTTTTTTTTTTTTTTTTTATTGAAAGTGACCTTGATTTGTATTCGCAAATTGCTGTACAACGATTATTGTCGTTCTCTCAGCTGTCTAAATTAAAAATCATAACGTCAGAAGACATTGTTCTTTTTTATATTACAAGTAATTGTACGTGCAAAGCTCTAACAAATTAATATCTAGATTTATGATAGAATTTAATTTTATATTTATTACATTTTTACTTTAATTTTTACATGATGAATTACGAACAATGAGACATATTTTAGTACAAAACAATTTAACTACAGAAATATGTTATTTTCGACCTGAGCTGGATCTTGGTAATTTAATACTTTTGTGTAAATTTGTATACTTTTACCAACTCGGTAGACTGCGCGCCGATTGTTTGTCGGTCTTAAAACACAACCCTCCGCTGGAACAGTAAATCCACATACTTAAATCGATTAATCCATTTAACTTTTGACGCTGAATCTTATTTAAATCCAAGACGAGTATCTTGTCGAATTGGTTACGTACGTCTGTTTAATACATGTTTCTGTTGTAAAATTATGGTTATTTATAAACGCGCGTGTAGTAATGTTAATATATTTTGACCTGAAAACTAACTTGAAACTAAATGCCAGACTTCATCTCGAAATAATTTGAGAGATCGATTAATTTCTACTGTTGCTTTGCTTGTAATTTATAGCGGCTCGTGTTTATGTTGCAAATACCTTCTCAAATGTTCTATGAACGTGTAGCGTTATCTTCTACTTGCAGCTAGGGAATTGCTAATTGCTCCAACCCCCAAGATATTAATATAAATCAAGAGATTGCGGCGATAATACGCTAAGCCGCATAATAGGCTATCAATTAATATTTATTAGCATTTCTTAAAGAAAACCTCAAAATTTTTTCTTTCTCTCTCTAATAAAGTTAAAAATTATTTTAACATATATATTATATATATATATATATATATATATATACATTATCGGTAAGTACATACATACATATAAAATTTATTATATAAATTTATATATTATAAATATATAAAAAAATATATAATTTCTAAGCCAAATATATTAAATATTTATTTTCAGGCTATTTTATTAATTAATTTTTTTTATTCCATGTGACTAAACGTGTTACCTTTCTGGGCTATTTAAATTCACGTAAAATGGAAAACAATTTTGATAGATGCATCGCGTGAGAGTCAAAAGGAGGCTCATATATTGATGCCCGGATAGCTCAGTCGGTAGAGCATCAGACTTTTTAATCTGAGGGTCCAGGGTTCGAGTCCCTGTTCGGGCGTTTTTTTTCTTATTGTATTCCTTCGTTACGATCGAATTTGCTTAGTTGTTATCGAAAGAACATTTTTATTTTGTTACAGATTTGGATTAAATTATTTCTGCCTATTCGGCACGAAAGTTTATTCTCTAATAAAGAGCTTGACAAATTTCAGCGACGATGCCGAAGAGAGATCCTATGAGTCTGTCGCCATTCGGTCGTTCGTGCCATTTCATTTTTCCGAATCGTTCTATTATCTCCGTGAATCTTCTCTCTCATATTTGCTGCCGTAAAATGGGATATGCTTGCACACCGCCTTCCAGTCCGTTATCCAGGATAGAGCGATTATTGACGCCGCTCCGTAACATAGGAACGAAATTTTGCTGCGAGAAAAGAACGGAGGATGAGATTTCGTAGTTTGATATACATAGCAGCGAGATCTTTTCAGGATACGAAAAAAATATTCGCTTGATCCCAGCGAATAACTTTTTATCGTCGATTTTTGAATATCACTTGACTTTATCTCCGTTTTATTACCATATAAGTTTATCGCGGACTTCGTGATATCCATATACATGCGACTAGTTATGTTATATTTATTGTGAATATTTACATATGTATATTTCAGACATATATTCTTCAAATAAAAAAAGAGACAACGGAAAACTAACTCGACGACCTGTTAGAAATTAAAATATATATTCCATGTGGATCTCGAAAATAGTTATTCTTAGGTTAATAAAATGCGAGCATAAAACCCTTTGTATAAAAATGTAATTTACAAAACAGCGATTCTTTCCGCTATGAATTTCCATCTTTTGTAAAGCGACGGACGAAACGGGCGTAATGGGGAAGTCATTGTCGATGATTTATACGACGTAATTATTTCGTAGAAATTACACTTTCTGACACGTACTAATAGCTATCTTTTTGTTACTATATCCTTTTTGTTTTACTATCGAATTATGGTTGGCTGTAACTCGATTAACGTCACGTCGTAAAGCGCTCTTTTTTAGGAGCGACATCTAATTAGTCCACAATATTGTTCTTTCACAAGCACATACCTATATTTGAACAAAATAATTTAAAAATTTACTCAATCTAGATGAAATTGACAACAATTAAGGAATTTACATTAGCTTTAAGATAAGCTGTCCTTAAATTTTATCTTGTAAAATTATTGGAATGTGCACGAATTTCTGTATCGATTTAATACAAGGAAACGAAAGTGTTATGCGTTTCACCGATTTCTCCGGAAAATAAAAAGAACATTTCGCACAATCGGTATATTCTTTTAGAATCTTAGGGTTAACGGTTAAGAGAGAAATTGCGCGGGTTTTTTTTTACGAGATTGTCTCGCGACAGTTCTCTTACATCGGATGCTCGTATATATAAATGCATTGCATGTGAAGGGAATCTATATATATGTAAATTAAATGCACACGTGCGCCTCATATTCCTAACACAGCGCTTAGGTTCCGCATGCAGCTCGCGAGAATAATCCGATAGAAGCATACATTACGCACACAGATACTACACGCATACATAGATGTTTCGAGGTTGAGAGAAAGAGCCGGATAAATACGTGGTGAGTGCTCAATTAAGGACTCATTCAAGACTCGTGTAAACTTTTCCTGCCGGCAAATATGGTTTTAACGCGAAATCGCATATTAGGAGACATTAGACGATACTTGTGTAGCCATTATCGAAACGAAGCTAATCGAATCTACAACAGCATACGATTTTCATCATGCTGTTATCGCTGTCAAAAACATTAAACATTAATTAACTGTCGTATTCGACAGTGTGAAACTGTCGCTTACATCAGATTTGATTCTCCTGTAAGTGGCCGTAACTGTGTTAAGTTCCTCGCGATATATGTTAATTAATTGTCAAGTAGGTTTCTCATTTGCATTGCTATTGTACAAATATCAATCGAATGTTGCAGACGATACGACCTGAATGCAAATTTCAACAAGATTGATTTGTGAATAGTACATGATGTTTCTACCTAGTATAGTGTCGATAGTATAGTGTCGATAGTGATTTTTTTTTAAATTGGAAGTAAAATAACATTCTTCCTTAATTTCGAAAGGAATTGATGGATTCATGTAAGTGTAGAATCTGAGAATTGAAAATTTGTTAAAAAAAAAAAAAAAAAAGAAATGTACCTATACTTTTCTCTTGCTCAACGATTTTACACATTTAATTATTATCATTTCCTCTCTTTCACACAAATAGGACATTTATCTCAAGATACTTATATTTAAAAATCGGATATAACAATTTACACGAACTATCGAGTAGCATTGCGAGCGTTATCGGGAAGAGATAAAACGACAAAGCCATTTTTTTTCCTCTTGATAAGTTTATTCCATCGCAAATATAAGGTCGTGTGCGCAGAAAAAATAGATACTTTGTTTCCGTCACGTACGCGGACTATGTTTTAATTCCTTTATTTAATACATACCGCTTCTCGATGTACTCCCACGTTTTTTTCCCCGCTACCGCTCACCCTTGCGCGTCGGTTTTTTTTTATTTCTCTTAGAGAATGCCGTGCACATGTCTCTCTCTATCCATATCTCTGTCGGTTTGTCGAGCCGAGATTCCCCTGAACTCGTTTTCCTGTCCCTCATGATGCACAAACTGCACCGCGTGACTCCATGTGGCGTCGTGACGGCGGTTGAATTAAACTAGAACTGGTTTATTTTCCCTTTGCCAGTGTTTTTCCAACCACACACATTTCTCTATTTTTCCGGTTGATCCTGCGAGAATTAACGTCTTCCTGAAGTCGGTTAAAAGATACTGTATCGTTTTCCTGGTTTTACCTGGTTGAGATGAGTATATCGGAATTCTTATTTGTCGTAATTATTTCAAGACTTTATATCAAGATACACTCTCAAAGCTGGACAATTTTTTACTAACATCTTTATTTTAATAGAATAGAATAATATTTCTCTTTCATTCGTTTGTTCTACGATCAGGAAGATACGAGATACTGTCTATAAGAGGAGATAGTTAAGGACACTGTTCGTTACTTTAACTTTCAAATATATCTTTTGCAACAAAATATAACATATGTAAGACACACATAGTTTTCGGAAACACACAAGTCGTTCTCGTCATTTAAAGTCAAACATTCTATTTATTATACAATTAGGACTCTTTTAATACAAATGTCTTATCATCTTATCATTCGGAGAGAAAAGATCTATCTCGCTCAGAGAGAGAAGTGATTTTTATGCAAAAAAAGACGTCAACTAGTCTCCCTTCATTTGAGAAAAAAAGACTTGTTTTTATTGTCGATGAAATCAGTTGTGAACATATCAATTATGCCACAATTATGTTAATTGTCCTTGGTCAAGATCTTAAACGCTTCAGAACGTTGTCCTTGAAGTACGCACGATCGATTTCTTCGTAAGCCTTTCGTTCGACTGACATATCGATTTGAGAATCGACATGCCTGTCTTCATTCGCATCGCGATTCTTCGACGCTGCTAAACTCTTCCGCATTTCGATTATATTCGCAGAGACGACAGCTAACGATCGCCCATAATCTTGAATCAGCATCCTTTACCGTTATCGTGCGCTTCATCCTCGTTAATTGTGGCATTCAGCAAGAAGCTGCTCTGTCGGGCAATGTCGAGTCCATTTCAATAAATGGACATCGTTGAGAAATAATGTTCGTTTGCGCATTTGATATGTAGACGGCAGAGATTCTAGCGTATGTTCCGACATTTATGTAGTCGCGACGGAAAAGGAGAAAAACAGATCGGTGCTATCGTGGAAGCATTGAATTTATGACGGATTAAAGTCTTGAATAGCTCATATTGAAAAGCAAGGACTGAAACGACTGCAATTTTGATTTTCCGACGCATGGACAGCAAATGACCATACGGCTGCCGGCTCGTTATAAGTAAAAAGAAAAATTCCAGTACCATGAATACGGGAAAATGAACCTGAGTCCTTTTCACCGTTACGAATAAACATAGAGATTATCTCATCTCGCGTGTCCTTTACAGCCTTTTGAAGCCTGAACTCATCGAAATGATGATTTCGTTCTCTCTGCGAGTCATAAAAGGATTCATGTATTGTAATAATATCTGTATATCATGTAATAAATACATATATTTTGCATAATAAATTACGTAAAACAGAATAGATAATTTAAAAATATGGTTGGGCCAATATATATATATATATATATATATATATATATATTCACTCGTGAATTTGAATAAACCAGCCACGAAAATCAAATAATTTTGCAAATTAATATCGAAAGTCACCTTCTGCCTTTTGAGCCAACATTTATACTTAATAACACTTTAGGTTATTAATTTTTTTGCAGTAGTATCGCATTAATTTATTTCATGACGTTTTTTCGCGGAAGTATTATATGAAAAAAAACACAGTTTCACAATTTAATAGATTCTCACGGACTCTCGACTCTTCGTGATCGCGCAAATAAACAACTCGCCCAATTAAAGGTAAACCGAAGACGCCTACATATTGTATACCTACAACAGCGTCATGAGGATCACGAGTGTTCGAGCGTGGGTATCATATCGGCCAGCGATCAGTATTCAATGAACATACTTGTTTATTTGCGAGCGTGCGGGCATTTAAATGCGCGTCCCGAGTGATTCCCAGAAGACACTCCCGGTGATAGATGCATTCAGTAGCTCATGCGGCGTATTCTCGTTCTTGATGCCTCCTCGATATGCCGACCGTATCGGACCGCGATGCAACAGTTCGGATCAACGTTGCGGTCGTAAAACGGAAAACGGTATCGGACTTCTCGTCATGGGAGAGAGCGTCCCTGGATTTCGTCAAAATTAACGTCGAACGCAATCGAATTTTCATTGCGTTCCTTTAGCTTCATTAATTTTATTATCCTTGGCAAAATATATCTTATTACGCAATAGAGGACAACAACAATAAGAGAGAGAGAGAGAAAGTGAGAGAGGGAGGAGAGAGCGAGGTGTAGTGAAAGGCTTCAGTGAGAGGATCAAACGGGTCAGGTAGACTTAAGGGTCCAAGCCTAACAATTCATTGCGATTTTGTTGTCGACCGAGAATAAGAGTTGAGCGAACGACCAAGGTGCGTGATGGTCGTTCGAATCTCCGAAATGGTCCTTCCAACATTCCGTTTCCTCGGATCCGTAACGAAGGTCGTATCCCGATTTACGTTTTCCTGCCGGCTCGTAAAACGGCTTCCGGCGACACCTGCATCTCTTGAGATCCGGGAGGGGAGGAGGAGAGGATTTTATGAGCCGTGGCGAGAGCCAAAGTCGTCGCGCGTAAAACATTAACTACTCCCGTTCCGGACGAGCGAAAGAAACTATTTCTATTTAATTCCGCGATTCTCTCGACGCGCGTTCCTCCGCTCAACGCTAACGACCATTCGGAGAGTAAAGCGTTTTCTTCTTCCATCCCTTCCCCTCCCTCCGGTCTCTTTATTTCCTTTTGTTCTCTCTTCTTATTCTTAAGACTCTTTGTTGAAACATTATGCGCGTCTAGATTTAAAAGTCCAGGCGTGTTTTCCTGTTTAATTAGATACTAGCGAATTTTATCACATGACATAAACACGCGAAATTACGATCACTCTCTTTAACAAATATTTAATTCTTATGTAATTTTATATTCACAATAATTTCTTTCGTTTTCCTAGTGGATGATAGTATTGTACAATTAACGATAGCGAAACGCGACTGTTCCTGTTTTTATTCCTATCGCGCATAACGATATTGATAAATTGTCGAGAACAACGATAATTGCAGCGATGATGTAATATTATGCATGACTCACCGGCATGTTTCGCGAAACGATATCGTTTTCCGTTGAAATAATGTTAATTCATCAACGCTAATTCATCATGGAAAATAATTTGTGATTTCTTCCTTTTTTTTCTTTTACGTAACCGGTGTAATTACCGGTATCGACGTAATTTTATGATTTAATCGCGGTTCTACGTGATTTTATCGTATTTTTTTTTTATATCGCTTATAATATTCTCTGTTTTTATAATAATTAGATCTTTATTTATGATTTTCTGCTAATATAATACGATAAAAAAGACTTAGAAAAGTAAACTAAAAATTTTCATTAAAAGATAGAAGATTAGAACGTCGTCTCATGACTTAAATTACGGAATATCTGTTCTATTTCTATCGAAATAAATCGAAAAGATACAGATAGATAAAGAGTAAAAGTTTTTAAATAAATATACAGTGTGCAGACGTTTTATAAAATTTAAAAATAAAATTTAATTTAATTTTTTATGTTATGCTTATTTTATGTACTGTAGACTTAGTGATAATATCGGACAAAAAAAGAACCATCCAATTGATTAAACTAAAAAAAATTGCTTTTTAAATAACAATGAAATGGTCGCAGCTTTAAAATGGCGAATTAGATATGAGTATTCAAGTTCTATGACACATCACTATGTATAAAATAACCTGTAATCTAAATGCAAATGTATAGTGCGATATTAAATATTACAAATGACGTCTGTCATGTTGTGTTTGACATGTTTATTCATTTTCAAATCAAATCTGATTAAATATATTGACTTCTTAATTATAAAAGATAAGGTTTTATTATACAAATTATTATACAAATGTTGAGACAACTTGCATTTTTAATATTAGAATTATCTTCGGTAAATTAACTTGTTCCAATTAATATTTAATATTTAATCTCCATTTAATATTTTAATCTTCGAGAAAGAATAGCGTCATTTGCAATAATATTAAAGCCTTTCGCTTTTATCAATTTGTTTCGATCCAAGGATCGGAATCCGAGGATCGGAACGAATTTATTCCTTTAAATATTCACGACTCGCTTACGACTGAACGATTTTTAGAACGGAGACTGGGCAGGTGAATTTCCAACTCTAAATAGAGAATCTCTCTTTGGTAATTTTTTCTATCCTTCAAAAGTATCCAAACTATCGAACTAATTATATTTGGATTTAGCGAAATAATTAATATAATTATTTAATCATTAGGAAAAGTAATAAAATTTTTTATAAATCAATTCTAATTATTTTGCAATTATTTCCTAATTTTTCGATTACTTGTTTACGTTTATTAAATTGCAAGGAACGATTTGGAAATGGAAACATCTCGGTAAGCCCTAAGTTACTCAGTCTATCTCTAAATCGCCATCGAAGATCATGCGAAGTACTCTTCCGGTATTCATGCGCGCACACGTCATTTCGATTTGCGCGATTCCGAGAACACACACACGTACACACGCAGTACTCGGTGCGAGCGCGAGTCAAGTACCGAGTCGTAATCTTGGGCTCTTTCGCAGAGGCCTGGCATTGGTCGAGGGAATACCGAGTCGAGCGTAGTAGACTGCCTGGTGCCAGCAGCGAATCCCTCTCCTCACTTTAGACCTCTCTGTACCCTCGCTTTAGTCTACGTTCGTCTTTCTTTTTCCTCTTCTCTCTTCTCCTTATGTCACTACTTATTCTCTTCCAAGTTACATCATCGTCTCTCTTTCCCGACACATCTCAGAGTTTGCTTCTCCTTCCCTCTTAAGTTTGTTTCTTTTTTCTACTTCTCTTTTTGTTTCTGTCCTTCCAGGCTCTTGAAGCTCTCGAGTTATCTTCTATCCGTTTTTATTTGCGCAGCATATTCGTTCTTATTTTTCGTCCTCGTACCATTATTTTTATCTCGTTATATTTTTAAATACATCTCGTTGTGTGGTTCTATTTGTTCAAGAAGAATGAATTTTTTTCAATAAATTGCTTTTCCTTTTTCCTCTCTACCTCATTTTGATATTTTTATTTCGCCTTCCTTTCTACATTTCTCGCTTCAATTTATATCTGCAATTCTTTTTCTATTTTTTCCCTTTTTTCCCTTCTTTCTTAATATATAAAAAGAAATCTCTTCCTCTTTTGTAAGATTTTGCTTTTCGAGTGTTCTTTCTTTTTTCATAAGTATGTGCACGCACGTTTCTACGTTATTTCTTCGTCTTTTCTCCTTTACTGTGCCGAGGTCGATCTAAGGACAGCCAAATTGTCGTTTTATGTAACTGCGATAACCGTTACGCTTTAGATGCATCGACAAGGACGCCGTATTCAAACGAGCTATGAAAGTACTTGCGCGATTTACATACATGTACTTTTGGCTAACCGCATTTTCTTTCGTCGTACTTGGTAACCTACATCGAGATCGTGTTTTATAGGTCAAGTGCCAACAACCCGGTTTCATTTAAAACTATATTTTAAAAAGCGATTGCGTCATTCGGCAATCAAACCGATAGAAGCATTGCAGCTTGGATTACAAATGTATTAGGCAATTTAAGGAGATAAATAAATTGAAAATTTTCTGTTAAAATTAGAAAGGTAATTTCCTTCTAAAGAGACATTCAATTAGACACTATATTTTTTGCAGTTTTCAATATTGTGATAATTATATTTCAATACACATCACGCTTGTTATCGAACACGCAACTATATATTATGATTACTCAGAAACGCCACTGCGAAACTTCACAACTATCATTTGTGTTAGTTAGTTCAGAAGTGATCTAATACAGATCATCTCTTTGACTTTATACAGCTCTAGGATCTCTCGATATGTTCACATAAATATACTTCAAGTCAAGATATAAAATACATAAATCAGCAGACTGAAATTGACTGCATTGATTACGTCGAACTTGTGTCTTAATATTACGTTCATTTATAAAATAATTCGATTTTTTATTAATTTGAGTCATCAATTATATATTCGTCTAATTTCTTCTTTTTTATCAATTGTATGATTTGAACATTTCCAAGTCAGCTATTTATTCATAATATAAGTAGTTCATCATAATATGAATTACGAAAATAAAAATATGAAATACGTGACTTAATAATGTGTGTTCGTACCTTTATTAATTCACAATAACGTATTCATCTACAATATAAACCGTCTATTTCCTCTTGCATCACTTATATCACTATTTTATTCGTTCTCATAGCGACATTCATGATTTCCTTTGATCAATTTCTTCGACTCGAAGTCAAAGTCGCAATCGGGGCACTAGTGAACGCGACTTCATCGCACAATGAATATTGAAACGAGGAAAGATGCTTTCTGTTCGTCTTGTGATGTTACAATCAAACACCTACTATAATCGAATGTCAAAATCTTGATAATCCTGATTGTCGACGATAATTGCGATATTCACTGTGTCAGAATAAATTCATAAAAAATTAATTTTAAGTCGGAAAAAAGTTAGATTGTCAATTATCTCGTTCGAGTTTCGAAGGAAGAAAGGGAATTCGTTTTGTAGAAAAAAATCCATTTATCTTTAGGCAAAAATCGGATTGCGCCGCCGCACAGTGAAACTGTTCGATGATAGATTGGAAAACGATTCTCACTTTTCACCAACGGAGATTCTCATTATCGGGAGCTGCACTCGAGAGTAAAATTCTCGAGTGGGCACTCAACTTAAATCGACGACACGTCAGGGACATTCGCGCGCCAGATTTTCCGAACTGCTCGGTGTATATTTGCGCAAAGTATTTTTCCGATACTATATACGGCACCTGCTTTCGCGCGCGCCGCGACGCCGTGTCGAGAACTTATGGCAATCTCTCCCCAGTATCTCGCGCAGCAGGGAGAAATTTCTGCCGGGATGAAATTTCTCCGGGGAAGCGCAATGGCGAGATATCGCGCTTGATTCCCTATGTTCATTTCCATAGTAACTGAAACGCATACCCATATGTAACGCCTGCAAACTGCCGTTTTCACATATACCGTCTTTCTTAATTTATTACAGTTGGAACTTCAAGCTAAAGCGTTAACTCCAATCCACGTAATCCAATCCTCATAAAATTTTACTACGTGTAATATAAAAATTTTTTTAAATTTGCACTTTTACGTTATTCTTTTTTTATTTTAATTTGTCATTTTGTTTTTGTATTTTATATAATTCGAAATTTCCTTCGCTTTTCTTCAGGTTTTGCACCGTGTCCTATCATGTTACTGGCTCATGAACGTGGAGATCGGAGAGTCGGCAAAAAGAATAAAGAACACAAGTCAACGAACTATATATATACATATACATATAAAAGAGTGACAGATATTTTTCGCTTGAAGTACACCGATTGAATATGAAAGTTTTCTCTATGCTTGTCCAATCTCGAAATCTCTATCGTTGCGACTAGCAATACCAATGCGAAATTGAAAATGTAAAATCTCTCTCTACAATCATACACTTGGAAAACGAAACTACTTCGAAAAACTTACCTCTTACTTTTTTCAAACGTAACTACAAGTGTATGGATACCCCTATGAAACTTATGAGCTCTTATGTTCTTATTGCATTTATGATTTTATTTCTTATTTTAAGAAACGGGGGAGATTTATGAAAGCGTTTCAACTGCTTTATTAAAGTACTTTTTTCGTATTGTAATAAAATGTTGCCGGATTAAAATACGTTCTTCAGTTTCTTTTATAATATAACTCTCTGCAATATAGACAGAACAATAGACAGTTTAATATTTAATAGTTACCGTTATAGATTATTTAACGGTTAACTGTGTCGTACCACTAACGACAATCAATCAGATGTCAATCAGATGCGTTTTACTCTGAGATATTGCTGGCTCAAAGATATATGGACGTTGCATATATCGGTTCTCAATATTCCTGATGCAGTCCGCGATCATCGCGAGCGCCTTCGAGTGCTCGAAATGACGACTCGCTCTCGGGAGATTTGTTCGACTGCTGCAAATCATCGGCAACGACACGTTTGGAGCAGGCAGGCGAACGACGGCGCTGTGGTTTCAAGCATGTCTGGTAACACACGACGAGAGGCAGACCGCGGGGCTAATTTTGCGGTCGAGTAGACGTAAGCGTATATACAATCGCGTTGAGATACGATCGACTCCAGTGCACACGCATGTGGTGCGCAAATGCAGTGCACACGCAATCCCGATTCTCCCGTGAACGATCGATGACTTTTCGCGCGTGTTGTGCATCGCGACGGCAAATTATAGTATGATATCGTTTATCACACGGATCTCTCTTGAAACAATTGCGCAGTCTCGCTAAAATTTATGCCACGTTAACCGCGTAAACTAAGCGTAGAATTATATTGGCGAACTATAATATTAAAGTGGTTCTACGCGTGAATTGAATTGTTTAACGGTTTGACATTTTCATTCGGGGAAGATTATCTCGTACTTTACGATAAGGAACACCGCCAGGTGCATCGAATGCACCTTTTATAGGATACCCAATGTAATATAATTATGGTAAACGTTGTTTAAACAGCGTCCAATATTACGCGAACGTTAGCGAGAATAAATGGAAAGTCTCTCTCTCGAGAGAGAACACGCTACAAAATATATGGCAAGCATTTTGTGCAAAATACATGTATATATGCACATGTATATATGCATATATATCAAGTGGAGAGCATTGTCGATGAGCAATGACGTAAGAGGCGAAGCATCACAAATTCGCGGTGAAAAATAAGCAGCAGATGTCTGTCAGCGAGTGTTTACAGAGAATTCCTACGCGGATTCCTCTGACAGGTGCATAAATATTCTTGTTATTGTTACAGCGAAAAGAGAAACGTCTTAGAATTTTCTTTTTTGAGGCTTCTCTATTCGCAAATTGATACTGATATTAATACTTTTCTTTGATACGGATAATGTTAACATTTACCCGATATCTGTCTCGGCATTTTTACCTCCTGTAATGCAATGTATTTGCAAGAACTGTACGAATATTGAAAATTATTTACGTAAAATATTGATACAAAGAAATTAGTTCTTTTCTGCATTACTTTTTTTTCATGCATTTTTAATGCATCAGTTTTTTCTGAACGAATTAACTCTTGCCGATATTCTTTAAAGTTCCTTTAAATAATCGTGCGTTTGTAATTCGCGAAGCGCATTGTCGACCAATTAATATACAATACATATATTGCATAAAAAATATTATATATATAACCGTGGTGCGATATAAATTTATCAGTTTAATCTTATTCCAGTTTTGTTTCCGATGGAAATATTAATAACATACAAACATGCTTATTTTCCCTTATTTTTCTGCTCGTTGGTATTAAATTGCTAACGAACCGATTCATTATCTTTAAGCATAATTATTATGTTATACGAAGCACATCAGAGCAGAAAGTTAATTGTGCAGCCGCTATTTGAGTGGTAGACAAATTTTCCTGAATGATTATTAATTTTATTATTGATCGCCTCAACATTGATGTAAAATATAAGTTAAAAATTTATCGAAGATGAGGTTTAAGTTGAATGAAGGATTCTCAGAGATCTTATATAATATGTAAAAATGTACTATTACATCCTCTTACATTTTTTAAATATTCCTATTCTTATATAATTAATGTTACAGACCATTATTAACTACTGTTACTACAAAGCAATGTCATCGAGTGCACATGTAAATGTAATAGATAATATCTTAATAGATAAAATCTTTTTTTTCATCAGGCAAAAACGGAAACTAGTTAACGACAACATTCAAAGGCCTGCGACGAGTTTCGACTGTGGGTGACTTTCGCGATTAACCGCTCGTATAATATTATTACACGCTGATTACCACTGTACAATGCTGGCACGATTATCTGTCTGTTTGGCCTTCATTCCACGTACAATTATATCGCCGGTGTAAGTGACGCGCCGGTTTCCTCACTTTTCTTTACTTTGTTCTAAGCGCTCCAGGCGTGAATATCTTGGACACGTTTTCATAAACATAATGCACAGCTACTAAAATAATAGCGCGCGTTATAAGTCTTAGTTTCATTGAAACGTTATTAAGAAAGTGCGACGGTGTTATTCATTTTGTTAAATAGGGCAGAAATCGTCGAATGTCAGGAATGTGACATACATGCTTAGTGGTTTTTATCAGAGATCGTTGCTTATCGATGCCGGATAATCGGATAATACTTTGTCGAGATAGTTTGTATCGATTCAATCTGCTAATGGTCTAGACGTCTAGACGTCGGTAACTCGAACCGTAAGTTCGAAGTGGTTTTTTTTCGCGAAGCTTCCCAAGCATCCCGCGTGCCTGATCTTGGTATTGCGTTTATTTGATAACATTACGTAATAACACTCTTATTTTC
Organism: Crematogaster levior; assembly: GCA_901521435.1. Classification (NCBI taxonomy): domain Eukaryota; kingdom Metazoa; phylum Arthropoda; class Insecta; order Hymenoptera; family Formicidae; genus Crematogaster; species Crematogaster levior. The sequence continues at coordinate 120,144 of CABEGB010000003.1, forward strand.
TTGAAATAATATTTTATTACACAAGTGACCTGGCACTTTCCGCGAGCTGCACATAGATACACATCGGAACTAATTTTATGATTTTATCTTTATTTTTTAATTCTTCTTGCTGAAGAATTGAATCTTTACTAGTGTAGTAATGTGTAGTTATGAAATTTTGCCGAATGAGATAAAAATCGAATTCGAAATGAATCGAATTTCGCAACTTACATGTTTACCTAGCTCTGGCAACACCTTTATTCTTTGACAATTATCATTTAAGATTTCTTCTACGTAAAAACTACGTAGAATCACTAAACGGTTATTGAACTTTGAACGTCTGTAAAAATTAGATAAGCTTTTTTCAGTATCTTTGTGTTGATTTAATTTTTAGCAACAAATTACTCGCCTGGACACTAAAAGATAGGTAAAGTACCTTAATTGTACACGTGTGTTTCGCATAAATGTGTTTTATGACAGGCAACATGTATTCCGTCATACTGACATGCTCTCGCGATATTGATCGTCGATCCGATGTTTTCCGAGTCAGTCAAATCTACATGAAATCTTCGCAGCGAAATAACCCACACAGCGTTCCGTCTCAGTGATATGCAAATGCGCATTATGTAAACTGGCATCATAGATTTGACGGAATTAACGAGTTTTGCGACCACAAATTCTGACTCCCGGTTGTTTACGACTATCTGCCGACTATCATTATCGTGTTTTGTGAAACAAAGGAAAATACTCGTGAATTAGCTCACCCTTATCTCCTTTTTTTGTGCAACGCGCGATCGTTGATGCGCGGCGCGCGGGAAGTAGAAAGAGGGAAAGAATTCTAATTAGCTATTGTTAATCACCCTCGCTGACGTCCGTTTGGCCGGACTGGATTTCAAGTAACCTTGTCGCTTTTATCTGCTCCTCATCCACGCGAGTGTGAATCATGACTAATTAAATGACAGCGGGAAATGCATTCGCTTCTCACATTGTAAGCGTTCCACTCTGGCAAAATTGGTATTTACCGTAGAGAAATTGTGGATTAATTTCGTATGGCGTTTTCGGAATTGTATTAAAAGAGAAAGTGATATTTTCTTTTTTTTATTATTTAAAAGCAATTATTCTTAAATATTAATCCTATTCCTAGTAGGGAGTAAGGTCCTTCACGCTCCTTGACGAATTCTAATACAAACTTAATCGTAGTTTGACATTCGCTTTAGCGACTCTAGACTTTAGTAATTTGCTAATTGAAACACAAACATTATGACTTCTTGAAGTAATCCTAATGTTTGTATTTTAATTAGCATATTACTAAAGTCTAAAGTAACAAAGAAGTTGCTCTTTCGATGCAAGTGGAATGTTTATAGCTTCATTTTTAAGAAATTATCGGTATAAAATGTTAATATTGCAATAAGTGACAAATTATGTTGTGAAGATATTGAATTGGCGGATTAATGACATTTTATGTCATTTTATTTTTTATTATTGCTCATAAAATAACACTTTCATCCAATTCAATCCAGCTATGGATTATTCTGTCAAACAACTGGGCGGTCAATATTACTGGCATGTTATATTTCACTAGCGCGTATCATCTGACTGGTCATCCTCCGACGTTAGAACCCATTCGTTCGACAATGAAAGCTGTAAATCGACACGGACGGAGAGCAGGAAGTGTCGCGGCTACGTTACGACGACAAGATTAATCGACTTGACACTTCCGCTATTAACGAGGGGACCTTCGTACGCGGTCGCCGGTGTGTAACAGCCGTGCGAATGAAATGAAAATTCGCTTCGAGGTATTAATTATTTTTCTGGTTCGCGTCGCACGAATGAATGTTTTCAAGCCGGCAAGGAAAGCCGGCGATCTTCTTTCACCCGGATGTTGCATCACTTTTTATTCTTTAGCACCTTACGCGATAGCGATGATTCATTGGCAAAGTCGACGTTCTCTTCGTCTCGTCGCGTGTAACGAAAACAGGAAATACTATAAACCCACCAACAATCTGATCTCATGGAATATGCTTTAATGATTCATTTGTAACTAAACGAAAAGAAATGTCAGTTTTCTGTATAAAATGCTAATTTATAAATTCTTCGGGAGAATCTGTGTTGTGTGTTGTTATTAAAAGTTTATTATCGATGAAAGCTTTATATTGCAATATTCAAGATTTGTTCGTGCGATTATTTGCGAATTAGCGTGTACAAAACTTTTCAGGATTATTGAAAAAACTCTACGCGGATGAAATATTACTTTATGCGAGAGTACTTTGTAAAAAGATTCGAAAATGTCGAGACCTTAAAGAGAGTCCTAGCTGTTTCCTATCTTTCGTGCATAAAAGACCTGGAATGAAATTTTCCAAGACAATTGGAAGAAAGATTAGCTCCGTAAAGATTGCTTGGAAGACGCCAGCACTCCCGAGTTATCACGGGAATCAAAATCCATCAATTATTTAACCATCTTTCTCTCGATAATTTTTAGTTTAAATCTCAGTCTTTTTCAGCAATAATTTGTTAGTAGTAAATTTAATAGCATTTTGTGCTTTGTTTTCGAGTTTTCACTTTGAGAAAACCCACGCAGTTAGGATATAAGATAAAGAAGACTAAGATAAAGAAATCCTTTCTTTTTCGCGATACATAGTACTTCTTGACTGTTACTAAAGTAATTTAACCGTCATAAGGAAATCTAAGATTAAATATAATAATATAATATAAATATAAAAGATTGTAAATATAACTTTAAATGCAATCTATATAAGACATAAGATTATTTAATAAGATGCTTTTTTATGCAAAGTTATAGTTTACAAGCATTTTTGCAAACATTATTACTTTTTTATCTAAAAGTGACAATACCTTGTGAATTTAAATATAAACTACATGATTTACATTTATTGATAAAATGCGATTCGTATTTTGTGCTAATTTATTTAAAAGGCACAACTTCTGATGCCGTAAAAATAGAATAATGTGTTTTATTACATAATGTTTTCCGCAACTGATTCTAGCCGTGATTCTAGCCGCGATCTCGGCCCGTCTCTACTTATATAATCCTATTAATTCATAACAAGGCAATTGCTGGATGACAATTATTTATAATTTATCGCACGAATTAGCAATTATCGTGAGTTGTCGCACAATGAGAATTTTTTTTGCGATATTTTTGTCGATTATTCATCGTGTAAACCGCAGATTGAGGCGATTTCTAAGCGCGCTCGCGCGATCCACGAATAGAATTGTCTGTTAATTTCATTGCGTTTTCCGTCAAGGCTCGCTGCCGAGTTTAGCTATTGGGTGCTGGCGACCGGTTTTGCCGAGTGACTTCATCATCTCTCCCGCTCGTAATCGGGACTCGTTGCTCTCTGCTACCGGTCTGAGCTTCGTACAGAGGCTCTTTGTTCCATGTGAGTGCAGTCGGGGTGCATGCGTGTACACGTATGTACTAGTAACTGCGCGGAATTCTCCATTTAATTAGTATTATGATTCCCGTCTGCTCGCGTGGATTTAATGAGTTGCACGCGCGCACTTAACGTAAATCATTATCTCGATATTAATTCAATAGCCCCTCGTTTCGCTTCGCACATACACACACGCACACGTGCGAATTTTATTCTTTTCTTGAGAAAGAAGATTGTTCAATTACTAATTGCATTATAATAAATGTCGACAATAAATAATGGTGTTAATTCTATTTCGGTCGTTCATATTTCCCCATGTTCTTTTTTTATCCAGTAATTATATTATCGCGGTAATTTGTGTAAAGTAGGTTCTTACTTGTCTAAGAAAAAAAGTTTGAAGTCTGTTGCACTTCAATTTACACGAGTGCATAAGTGTATCGCATAAATGTTTTAAGGTACTTCAACATTGAAACTATTTCTGGCTTCAAATGGCCATGGTTTGAAGATAATGCTGATCATCTTTCGCCTTTTCTCAATAACTTTTTTTTACACCTGTTTTGTTTTTCCAATACGGCTGTTAGCTAAATGTAATTTTATGCATATTGAAGACGGGAGAAACAGCTTTAGACAAGACTTTCGTTGAACAAGAACTCTGTATGGAATTTTGAAGGAAACTGCTCGGAGAGCTGACGGAGGAAAGAAAAGAACGCCTGCGAACAAGCGAGCAGAAGACAGGGGACAAAAACCGTCTAATGATTACAATTTTCCTCGGGGCTTTGTGGATTACAATTTCAGCTTAAGGCTGAGTTTTACATTTCTGACATTTCATGGAGTTTCCTCTCCGTTAGAAATCGTTTTCTTTCAAGCATGCGGCGATTAAGCGAAGAAATATGTCATATATTCTCGCTGACTTTTTATTCTGAATTCTTTTGTTTTCAAAAACAGACTGAAAAAAATTGAGAAAAAGTTGAGTAGAAAAAGCATGAGAAATTGTTTAATCGAACGATTTTATTAAATACTATTTAATGTGCTAAGAACAAGTTCAATTTAGGTTTATATACTGTACCATCGATAGAAGTTTTTGAATAGATCGCTATTCTTCCCCAAGTATCAAGTTTCTCTGATATATATTCTGCTAGAAAAGGGTCTTTATAGAGCACGTTGGACTCAAAGCGTTCTCTTTCGCTATACTGTAACGTACATTTTATACAAGCTATCAATACATGTTTATCTTGCTCTCCGTTTCTTAAAGGAAATATTACTTGGTTGATTCGCGTTTGATATCCTTTCACATTTAGATATTGAAATATTTGAGAAAAATATAACAAAGGAAAATCGGATCCGTCATCAGAATGACTCTTCTATATCAAAGTATCATTTTTCCACTTACATCGGACATCATGCGCGCAACGTGTGGGGTTGAAAACGTGTATTCAAGTTTATCGCGCAGGGAGATTTACCTCCGTTCTTATCGTCGATATTTAAATGATTGTGAGTCACCGTGACTCCTGAGAAAAAAGACTTTAGAGTCTCAGATTATCGGATCATTATCTGGCTTTTAGTCGGAAAAACGCAACAATTAACGAGTAATCTATCAGTGTTATTGTGTGCTTCATTTGACGCAGCTGATGAAATGCACTTCCGCGTTGCGTCAGACTACCGATAAAACCAGGCTTGTTTACGATCTTCGACAATGATTCTACACTCTCCGCCGCGTTGCCGTTTCTTCCTCCTCTTCTCTTGTCTCTTTTTCGCGCAGGATCGGATATTACGACGAGACCTTGATACTCCATAATTAGCATGTCCAAAATTCTATAAACACGCAAACACGGCGCCGTGTTGATTCAACTGCTCATTACTGGTCAGGATTCGGGCGCGCTGCCACCAATCTCTTGGAACATAGCCATAGCAAAGATATTCTTTTTTGTTAAAATTCCACGATAGATTGAATAGAATTGATGAAGAAGTTAGAGACATTACATTGAATCGTTCATCGTTGAAACAATGTTCTCTCGTTACGATTTTTTCTGCATTGTAAAAATAATTCATAATCTATAAATCGAATTTCGAAAAGTATGAATAAATGAAACTTTATTCTTCATTTGCCTCTGAACGGATTTTAATTCAAGATTTAATTACGAAAGTATCTATAAAGTTGTGTGAATATTGAAAAGATCCAATTGAAATTTCGCGATCAGATTTGAAGAGAAATAGATTATTGATTTTGATGAAGAAGCTAGAGACATTACATTGAATCGTTCATCGTTGAAACAATGTTCTCTCGTTACTTCGACGAGGGAAGGAAATATGAGCATAGGAAATGGAAAGGCTAGGCGTGATTAACTGTCCTTAATCGTAGTCGTTCAGATAATTAGAGAGCTTGTGGAGGGAAACGATGACGGGATTCAGTCGGGAGCGCCTCGAGAGCGAGCTCGATTTGGGACCGAAAATGCCGGAAATGCACATGGACATTCGATGTTCTTCGAGGACGCAGCGTGAAATTATTCCTCTTTGTTGCAGCCCCCCCTCCCCCGTTCGCTTCATTACGGATTATTGTCTAGATACTTCAAATATTGTTAACATTACGCGAAACTACTTCGCGACGTGCGCCAATGCAGCTTTCACTACATTCTCACCCGAGCGTCGTTATCGCGATGCAGCGAGATTTCGACAGGCTGCCTCATTCATCTGTAATTTCGCCCCCTTGGTTCTTCATTTTCTTTGCGTGCCACCCTCCCGGCATACTGCGTAACATGTGCCAGTCACGACTCAGGCCGCGCCCTTGCAGGGCTTGGTAAGCGTTCTTTATGTTTTTCGTACGAGGAGGAACGTCGCGCGCTACCATGCCTAACGCGATCTCTGCCGCGCACAAAGGAACGGAAACGAAGGGTAGCTGCTTGGTAGCCGTATTGGACATTGAATTTATTTTTCCTCTCTCTCTCTTTCTCTCTCGCAGTTCAACTTGCGCTAAAGGTAGAAATTACGCGGCTTTTACGCTGCATGTCGCGTGTTCAAGTTGACGTTCATTCTTTCAATTCAACATCGAGATGGAAGTGGCTCTCGAGCATGATAACGGATTTTTCTCGGTTCGGATTGATATGGGGAGATCTTTTCACAATGTAAGCTAACTGTTTATTTACTTTTCCAGTGCTGTTTAGCACGGAGCTTTTAGCAACTCTTACAGGAACATGTTATTTCCCCGGCGGAAGAAGAATAAATTCACGATAGCGGGCTGATTCTGTTATTTGTCATCGGTAATTTATAAATCGTATCGAAGATAAGAAATCGGATCAACATAAAAGAACAATAATCCTAATTTCTTATCTTCAGCGAGGAGAACAAAGAAAATATTTTCTGGGAAATACCTTGCAAATAGAGAAAGCAAATAGCTTACGACTAATAACGACATAAAAATATGTGATACGTTCTTCAAATCTTTTCTATCTCAAAAATATTTTCTTGTATTATTTTAACAAATTCTTTGCTAGAACGATTCTAAATTTACTCTAAACCTCGCGTGAAACTATCGTCAATGTCAAACATTAAGCGACAATGTATTACTCATGCGACTCATGCGTAGCGAGGATAATCGGGGAGCCTGACGGAACAATGAAACTTATTTATCATGTGTCTCTCCTTGGCCGGGGAAGTGTTACGTGCTCCTGTTTACATTCGGAAGCGTAACGCGGATCGTAAGACGACGGCCGGTTCCCTCCGGTTTTTACGCGCCGTAAACGAAAGCAGACCGATTAAATTCCTTTTCGAGGTTGGCTGTCGGGGTGTTATTACCAACGAGGTACGCAATTTCGGACGCGTCCCTCCTTTCGGGAGACCCTTATTACACCGTTGACACATGAGCGACCATCACATCCTCCCGTCCTCGCCCTGCTTCAAGGTGCTTGACTTCGTCCTTCGTCGCCGAAGGGACGCTCCCAAGATTTTACCTACCAACCGGTCCCTCGATTTCTTTTCTTCTCTCTCTCTGTCTGTCGTAATGCAGGTACTAATCTGTCAGAAAATAAATCTGTCCCTATCGTTCGAGTCCCACGATGATTTTTTGAGTGGATAATACTGTGCAGGGTTTATCGTTGCATCGAGGTAGTTCTCTATACCGCTGGATTTTTTTATTAAGATCGATTTTATGGTCTAAGCGATTACGAGAGATTACTCGAGTGCGAGTTATATGTCATTTTAATCATTCTACAGTTGTAGGATTTTCTACAGTTGTAGGATATTGAGTAATTCTTTTGTCAATGTTTGGAATCAACGTTTCTTTAAAATTTCACAGTATTCTTCTTATTATTTTATGTTTATCTGAAGAAACATCTGATAAATCTGCGACAGAGCGTATGAATGTCTCGCGCAATTAGAAGCGGAAATCAATTTTTAACGCCAAATCGGAGCAATATAATTTCTCGGCGACTTTATCGTTGCCATTGTTTGACCGAATTTATAATTCAGCACGACAGCCCTCCTATATGCCTAGGTACCACACCTATAAAACACACGTATATGCTTAAGCTATATACATATAAATCCCTAGAGACATTCGTCCATAGGTTTTATAGCTCAACGGAATATAGTATACGAGGCCCGATTTAATTTCGTGCGGATACCCTCGGCTCCGCGCGCGCAATCCGACTAATTTATCGCGATATAAAATTCGTCCGCGCGCGACTGTGTGATCGCGATAGATCATTGATCGCGCCGGCCGAGGGGAACCGGCCCGTTTGGCGAGGGGGAAAGAAAAATACATTGTTGATACAGCTCCGGTTTTACGATCCAACATCCAACCGCTGACGTTCTCGTCACCCCGCGTTCTTCACGCTTCCACGGAAAAGACACACGGAGATGCGTATTCGACTTTTCTCCCCCTCGTCTCGTACACTCTGACGCGTTCTTCTCAGGCGAGTTTCTCTTAATTTATCGGCGCATAAAAGTCGGAGAGCCGCTGTTACGAGCCGCCCGCCATTGATCCGCCAATGATGCTCCGGAAGCAAAAGCGTACGCGCGTACGAGGGGAGAGAAATACGGCGATTAGGATGCGATACACAGCGTCTCATTGTCGCAACGTAGAAATCGCGATTGCCGATTTGGACAGTTTTTATTTAGGGCGTCGCCAGGTTGCTCCATTTCCTTTCATTTTAAGATACCTCGAATAGCCTGGGATTTTCTCTCAATCTTGTTTCAGGATTTTATCAAGATTTCAAATATCTCGAAAATTGTGCTTTAATTCCGAACCACCTTTAGCATTTTAAAATTATCTGGCCATTGCAAAGCAAGAAACAACTTTTCTTGCTTCCGAATAATCATGATAAAAAGAGAAGAATAGAATTCCATTTTCTTAAAATGAGATTCTATTTTTACATTCTGAGAAGAAGTAGTATATATGTCTTTTGATGAATTACATTTTTACCAAAGAAATATAAGAAAATACCGGTTTATTGATTATTAAACAATCTTCTGATGTATGAATAAATATCTAAAAAATTACGGCTCAAATGCATAATGCTACCGGAAAGAATTAAGGAATGTGTACGATATATATTTTTTTACGCACATACATATATAATTTTATATATATATGTATACGTATCCTATTTTAATTTACCCTCCTAAAAGCTCTTCTATTTTTGATTGTAGAAAAAATGCTTCAAAGAAAAGTTGTTTGAAGGGGGACATACGATTCTGATGTGAGTCATGTCGTCATTTTCAAGAAATTTTAAAGGAAATTGATTTCTTAAATGGAACTTGATTTTTCTTTGAGATTTTAGATTTTGTCAAGATGTTTTTGTCGCCGAAAATTATCTCTTATCAAGCTGTTCCAGAGATATAAAGCTTTAAGTTTACAAAACTACTGGCTCCACATGTATATGTTTTGTACAAAAAGTTTTAATGGTTGTTTTATAATTTCAATATCACGAGAGATTTAATAAGATTTCTACAAGAATTAATTATGAGTGAAACATTTATTCTACATGTACATGTATAAAGTTTTTAATATCGACATGGAAATTTGAAGTTTTGTAAGAATTTTACTAATTGTCGAGTTTTTATATTTGTATTTTCGAAATTTACTTTGAACATTTTATAAATTCATACATTTACAAACATTTTTAAAAATTTCATAACTCAGTAATAGCTCAACTATTTATTCGATTATAACTAATTATGGGGGATTACAGTCCAGTAGAAATAGTCGATATATATAATATAATAAAAATAGTCGGGTTGTGCAATGACAACTTGAAAGCAGTGGAAAGGATATATGTTAAGTTTTCTGGCAAATACGCACAGGACTCTGACATTATTGCATCGGACTCAACAAACAGTTATTTAAAACTTACTAGGAAGAAAACTGGCCTAAAAATAATATTCTTTTTTATTTTTTCCTACAATCAAAAATAAAAAAGTTTTTTAAGGAGATAAATTAAAATGGAACACCTTGTATATAATTTTCGGTGTTTGGTAATTCGGGTAGACTGGCATAACTACGGTACACGAACAACGGGAAAGCTAGTCGCGGATTTCCTTGGCGAACCCTACCCTGCATCCTCCTTTCTCGGGGGAGAGAACGCAAGTTTTCTCGTTAACCAGCCTTTTGCGCAAGGAAGGCAAGGACGACGGCATTGTCGGAAGAAAATGGTACGAGTGAAATTCCTGCGAGTTTCGCCGGCGGAGCGCGGAAAATAAAGCCCGGAAAACTTGACAACACAAACTCCTCCGTCAACTTTTCCTTCTCTTCTTCCGCCTCTTGCTGCTTAGTATCTCATTTTCTCTCTCTCTTAGCTTCTACTCGCTTTCTCTCTCTTTCTGTTTACGGACTCGCGAGGTGCTTGTTTGCGGCGAATTGCGCCAGTGGAAACCTCGAAGCGACGTGCAGATAACTCCGGGTCGTTTGTTAATCGAGTTGCAAGGTGTGACGAGACGGTCTCTTTTCCTTTTTCTCATCTTCACACAGACGATTTTAGCTATCCGATCCCGGCGGCAATTCCACGTTAAACGTGTTATGTGAAAACATGGCTTCGGGAATTACGTAATGTTCGCGGATTCTCAAAAAAAGCATTATTGTACAGTGGTATTAAGCAATATAAACGTATAACTGATAACAGAGCTTGCACGTTTAACGCTATATTGTCTTGTTTGCTTGCCATTAATATCGCATTCAATAACAACGTGAATCAACTATATTTATCTAAATGTTCGGTGAGAACGCGACTCTTTATCAGTTACGCCTATTAGGATCATTATTTTTATCTCATTATTATCTCATAATTGCTTTGTTTTTTTTCTAAGATTCAAAAATGTTTGTCTCCGTAACGTTTGAGAGTCATATTTGTGTCATTTTTAACCTGTTACTTTATATCAAATCCTAAAATTATGACATTATATCGCGACACACTCTTTTTCGAGCATCTCATGCCGTCCAATTTACATCATTCGAGACTGGCCGATGAAACTGCCTCTTATCATATTTTCCACATAATTTCGGTACGATTATTTCTTCTTTTTTTGCTACAACGCATATTTATATGCTTGGATTATTGCAACATTGCAATAAACGTGTTTTTTAAAATTTACTGACGCAATGTATGTTTTCTGTACAGAACATTCGATAATTGATAATGCATTTAATAACAATCTAATTTTTTTTTGCAAAAACATATCTAAATACCAATAACTTTTTAATTATAATATTATAATTTTAAATATAATAAAATTAATAAGGAAGCAGAGAATAAATTTCACAATAAGATAAATTTCAGATCTGCGAATAAATAAAGGGACTTATCTTGTAACTTTTATTTTAGAAAGAATTTAAAATTATAATTATTAAAATATAATTATTGAAATGTAGCAAAAAGTTGCGAAATTACAAACTTACGAAAAATGTAACGTTTAATTAAATTCCGTGGTAGATAAATTCATTTTCAGTTTTCAACAATCGTGTTTCATGAAAACGTATTCTCGATTCTTAGTTTCTTTGGAACATAAGCGTAATGTTAGAATTCTGAAAATGTTAGGTAATTTACAGTGGAGGGTACGTGTATAAAGCGTGCGATCGTAGATTCGCGCGGAGTTTGCACAGTTGCATTCCGTAACGCTGTCTGCCTGATCGTCTTCGCATTCGTCTGCAAATTATATTATCAGGTGTTACAACAATGCTGCGGTTCATTATCGGAGCCAGAGTGCAGTAATTAAACCGTTGGGAGACGATACGTTCGTAAACAGATTATAAATACCCGCTAGCTCGCGAGGTGTGTACGCGTAACGTTATGCAAGCAGTTATTTAAGAGCCTCTTAGGCTGCAACTGCGTTGAAAAATTATCTACGATCGGGACATCCTACATGTATTGAGACGTCGATGCAATCGGGACAATCTCAAATCTTTCGGTTTTTTCCGACGATGACTTTTGTCAGAATTGCCTGTCACTGCTCGTAAACATTGTGACAAAGCTCTGCTTGCAATTCTGGCAACATTATACAATGACACGGTGACCGCCGTCAAATGCATTCAGAGAGCTCCCCAACAAAAAATTATAAAACTAAATGTCACGTTTGAACGACGATTTATATTTTATTTTTATTGTCGCGTCATTTTTTTTAATCATATTCCAAAATTTAATCATAATATTAAAACGTAGCTTCTAGAAATATATTCGTTTAATTTTTTTTCAACTTCGCTTCGTGTCAGCTTAGTTCTTTAAATTCCGTTGCGTGTATAATTGGAATTTTTATGAATTATTAATTACGATAATTTTTATAAGCGCGATAAGTGGGAGATATCGTACGACGAGGATGAGCGAGCGAAATATCGAGAGGCGATAACGCTTTTTGTTTCACGCGAATGTACAACAAGAAGCACGTTTATTTTTGACGTCCATCCTCGACTTCTGTCGTCAATAGAGATACGGCGATAATATGTATAGTATACGCTTGGCGCAAGAGATGGTGTCGGACGTTCTCGTAAAGCGTCAGTGAGAACGATCGGCAGCCCAGCGCATCGAGTTGACACGGATATCTCCCGCTTTATCGGGCTGGCGTATGCATTGTTGTAAAAGTTCGCCGGAGGGAATCACATCCGTGGATCGCGGTACCTGCAATGTGGTCGGTGATGCTCGCAATCTCGTGGAATTATATTGTACCGTTACTGGATCTCTCTCTGTCCGCTACGGCATACCTCTCTTCGGCTTCGCAGCAGGAAATTCGAATTGTGCCATTTGGGAGCGATTATCGTCTCCATTACGACGATATCAAAAATGGCCGGGAATTATCCTCGCTCGTTATCGAAAACTAGCGTCCCCGGTCTTGGCGTCGTCCGAGATAATAGTATGACCGAATTATACGTATTGGAAGTGATAGTTTGCAAAAATTGTTTATTTTTTGGCTTCTAATTCTTACATTTATGTTTCTTTACGTTTCTTAAGAATATCATGATGCAATCTGTTTGCGGGTGGATGAAGCCGTGCGCCGCCTAGCGGTGTAGTACATCATTGTACTACACGGGTTAATACAGCCGTAAATAAAAAATGAAAACATCAATTTCTGGATAACGAAAATATTTTTAGACATGCTAATATAGCTTATGTCCGTCCTAGTGTATATGAGAATATGGTGTCAAAATTTGGAGAAAATCGGTTCAGTAGTTTTTGAGTTATGTGGTAACAAAAAAAACAGGTTTTCTCTTTATATATTAATATAAATGTTACAAGTTACAAAAAAAACCTTGCCTGCGATAAACATTTCTTGTGTAACTTTTGCTCTTACTTTTTCCAGTCAGCAAAAAGAATCTTGGAGGCGCCGGGTATCGATCCCGGTACCTCTCGCATGCTAAGCGAGCGCTCTACCATCTGAGCTACGCCCCCTTGATGCAGGAGAGCGGAAGGCTGTGAGATGTTCAGTGCAGAGTAACATGCGATGTTACACTTTCTCCGAACAATGCGTCTCGCGTCTCGCAAAATTGAGGAAAATCCGTTATTTAACATTTTGACTGACGGGCGTAACTGACACTGCAGGCTTCGTTCTGCCAACGACCAGATCCTCATTTAATTCATGCCAGTTCACGCCACGGCCAGGTGTTTCATTTCAGACACCTAACGTGTCTCTTTGAATTCTGAAGACTATAAAATAATGTTTGAAAAAGAAACACTAAATCCGACGCTTTCGTATTTATAAGATATGCATCATAAACATTGCCTTATCATAAATATTGGTCGTAAAAATCTAGTGTAAATAGCATGTATAAACATGATTCTATTGTCTTTCCTCGTTTAATGGACTCATCGCTTCTTTTTTTTTTTTGTATTAGTCATGAGTGAATCATACCGATAACATGTGTCAGATCGTTGCACCTGCAACTAACCATCGCGGTGCAAAATTGATGCAATGAGCTTGCGGTTGCTTTATATCGTTGCGAATAGTAGGCCAGTTTGAAGTTTCTTCTTTTCGATTTATCGTTGCGCTTAATGAAGAGCGTCGATTTCATGCTTTCGTTTGATTGTTTTATTTATATTTATCATCAGAGTTATCGTATATTTATATTTATAGTTATATTTTTATGGGTATATTGTAATCATTTTTTCCGAGTTCGTGGTTTTTTCGATCTTTTTTTATGAATGTGAACAACTCACAAAATAAACATCCATTGTCTTAAGTGAGAATAGGGCTTATTGGCGAAGAAATAAAATCGTGCTAACATGTGCGCGATTCAACTTCTTGGACTATAAAAAACGATATTGCCGCGATAGCACCAAAGTCAAACAAGACACTTTATACAGAATGATTCACTCATATTGATTTTCTTCCCTGGGACCTTATTTGATCCGTAAATTATCCACGCGAATTAAGTCACTTAACCGAGTCCATGTACACATCCTCTTCTTTATGGGAGGCTCTTAAATAAATAAATTTTTCTCCGAAGAACGAGTTAATTCGCGATCTGACTGGCTGATCTGCAGTCATCTGCAGTATCAATAGCGCTCATTCTTTCTCGCCGAACGAGAGGAAACAAAGCGGCGCACTCATTACGGAGTTTATCTCGGTAGTGGCTTTCTTTCCCTCGATAAATGAAGAGAGGACCAAAATAGACGATTCATTCGGATTTTCTTTTTTTTTATATTCCTACGAGGAAATCTCGCGTCGCATGGAAATGCAAAGATCCGTTCACCCCGCGGTGTCGCCCTCTTTTACGATATTTCCCTCTTTCCCCGCGATGCCCTGTCCTTCCTGCCCCCCTCCCCTTATGTAACGCGTGTAAAAGGAGACAGCAGACTAGCACTAACGAACCTTTGTTCGCGTTTTTACGATTCCAGTAAATAGCCGAGCCGTGAGTCTACGAGCTCTCGGTGTAGCGTGACGTTATTGCGGCCGTAACAAAGAGACGAACCGACCACGTTTTCCGACGGCAACGTCGAAAATTGTGTGCCGACCCTCCCTTTTCGTCCCTCTGACTTCTTCCGGAAAACCCCGAAATGGCTACACGGGTCTCTTCTGCAGCATTGCTTTCCCTCATACGCGTGTCTCCGCCACGTGCACGTCTGTCATGTACACGCTTCGCACCACGGCAGCGGTTCCCAAATTGCTGAAAGTCTCGTAATCTGCAAGACAAGCGCTCTATTATTACATTTTACATTACGTAAATGGAAGTATTAAGATAATTGCTTACAAATCTCTAGATCTCCAATTTGCGACTCCACATTATTCTCCACATATTTAGCTTCCATTTTATTCCCCGATTCGTTCGCTGATATGTTATTCTTCTGTACGTATTACGCGACATATATTTATATTACATTTCCACATATATAATTAATTCTACATTATTTATTTACTTATTTATTTAATAGCAATGCGTGACGATGATGTGGAATTTCTGAAATATCTTGATTGACATCGAGACAAAAGCCGCGATATGAAGTGATATCATGCTTGACCTATATCACGCGTTTCGATAAAATGCAAATCATCCAAGTGTCCATTGAATAATTCAGATTACAAAGACAAATGCATGTTTGCTTAATGTTTTTTCTTTTAATATTAATAGAATCCGGTATAATCTAGTACAATCGTTACACGTCCATTTCAATTTATTACAGCGAAAAAAATTTCTATTGGATAGAAACGAATTCGCTTCAAATCTATTAATAATTTATTCACATTTTTTTCTCGTTACGTATTCAGGAGTCGTTAATGCATTTATTTACTCAGCATCAATGAAGAAGCTTTATCTGTGTTTCGTAACGTAAACAAGATACGAACCTTCGATCTTAATTCTAATGAAAGACTCTGGGGTCGCCTGACAAACAAAGGAAGTTTGTGTATCGATTGCTCCCCGAGTGTAAGCTCCTAGGCCAAGTAGGCGCCGTAAAAATTACGCAACCTACTGTGCTGGAGATGAACGATTTTAGGGAGCTTTTATGCTCGATGGTTTTTATGAGCTCGTTTGATGGAGATCAATCCATTTCGTATATTTTCTCCAATAAAAAATATTGCCGCAACGTACGTTTTTATTTTAGCAAGTTTATCGAGAAAAAGCATAAAGATATGTACAAGATATGTCGGAGACACAAACATTATAGTCTGGATTGGTTAAGATTCTTGAGAATAAAAATGAAATATTTGTTTTCATACAATTTTCTTTTATCAACAAGGCCACATCTTAAATTTGTTGTACATATGCATTAAAAGCTTTTTACAGATATATTATTTGCAGGAAACTACATTTACTAAATTTACACATAAACTAAAAAAAGTTATAGCTCAAAATTTGCAAAGTGTTTTGCATAATCTTGAAAAAATTATTTTAAATAATGTAATTCTGTTATGTTAAAATATTGTGTTAAAATATTTTAATTATATATTTCCATATTTTTGTTACTAATATTTTAAAGACTTATTATAGATTTAAATCTGTTTATTAAAATTCATATTAATAATTAATTTGTCTCCCTCTCTTTCTTTCTCTCTGTCTCTTTTTCCTTCTTCTTTTTTCTTTTTCTTCGATATTACGAGATATGTAATGTAATGTAATGTTATGTAATGTTATTGTCTTTAGCAATATGTTTTCCGAATAATTTGTAAATGTTTTGCGGCGAAAATTCGCGGTATTTTATCATAAAAATCATATTTAAAATCCCATTTAAGAACATCTGCGCGAATGGCCGCTTTATGCAAAGCAGTCTGATCTTCGCTTAGCGATCAAGAGCAGACACGCTGACATTATTACGCAAAGTTTTGCAGTGTAGAGCGACGTGACTCATAGTCGCTAAACGTTCTTAAACAATTTATATTGGTGTCTTTTAGCAGAAGATTACGTGCAAGGACATCGAAGAATAGAGATATAGACAGTCACACTACGCGACCATGCGGACTGCATCGCGAAAGTGAGTCACACTTTTGATACCGACATTTATGAGAATCACAAAAATACTCCAGCAACGAGTTTCTTGCATAACTATACGTAACATTGCGTTGGCCACTGACTTTCAAAGAATCATGTTTTATGCTTTGTTTCAGGCTGTATGTATTTAATTTTATGTAATCACATGATTTCCCATGTGAGCACGCGCGCGTGTGTTATCGTAATCGCTAATGTGAAATTTATTTTAAAATAGGTTTTAAATTGAAGTCTCTCTCTCTCTCTAATTCTAAAGTACATTTTTTTTTCGTTTCATATAAAATTATTGTTATTAAGCATTATTAGTAGTATTATTACTATTTTCGATGCTAGAAACAGATTCTTGACTTTTCTCGATTTTGAAATCCTGAACGTGGTTTGGTAACGCAGAATTATTTTATATTATCGTATCGTGATTCACCAGTTAGCTGACCTTACAACTTTTTTGACATTTAATGTCGCAAGATATCTGCTCTTAATGAAAAATAGCTGGATGTTACAATGTATAATTTTGTTCGCGTGAATAACAAAAACGCATGATTGGAATACATATGTGCTGATAAAAACCGCACCTTTCTGTAAGGTGATCTTTTGTGTCTGAATTATCTGTTTTGATGTTAATTCTTCTGGAAATGGTCGACACGCCCAAAATTGGCAATTCCACGATCCATTCGTGATTCATTCGTTGAAAATAAATACGACGCACTTCAGTGAGTTCTGAAGAACTGCAGATTTCTGAGGAAATACAGAGCATTGTGAAAATAGCCTCAAACCGCGATAATATTATTTCTGAACAAATGGGCTTTTTATTGCGGTGGTGGACCTCTTTTTAGCTTGTTATTAATCACTATCGACAAACTATCTTAAATTACATATAATTGAGTTCGACAATTGTTCCAAAAGTTCTCTATTTTCTTAGATAAAGGATGTCCGATATCCTTGACGTAATGTAGGTTTACGGGCAAGCCTGCTGACCGATTAAGCGAACGTCTTCCATTGATGGTCGCGTCGCGCAAGGTAAAAGCAATTTTCGTCACTCGAGCGTGGAACCGGTTATTAGTCATCGCAATTGCGATAGACAAAACTTTCCGATAGTTTCGTAGCAGTTAATCGTATACACCGAACTGCTCCAGGCTTTATTATAACGGAACATTGTGTATGTAAAAGAGTAAAAGAGAGAGCAACAGAGAGAAAGAAAATCAGATAGATTTAGGATAGAAAGCGGAATATATTGGAGGAGGATATGAAAGTAGAAAGACGGTTAGAGTAAACTAGCGAAAAAGAAAAGAGGATAAGGAGGTGAATGCAAGAGAATAAGAAGAATCGATTGAAAGCTTAGAAAAAAGACAAGCCCAGCGGGATAAACCGATATAGAGTGATGTTATGACAGCCTGAGGATAGCGACGACAGACTGACAGTTAACACGAAAGCAGAAGGAAGGTAGGGAGAGGGACGTCTTTTTTTCGGAGGTATTGATCATTTGGTACGTTGGGTGAGTATTAGCAACCGTTGCTATACCTGGTGGACAGGTATATTTTCAAACTCTCTTTGTCGTGTTTTTGTATAGAGATAGATGTCATGTTATTGCATAGATTCGTCCGTTTATTCTTTCACGAGTAAATATAATCACATTAATATATATTTGTTTTTACAAATGTATTATTCTTTTGCGGGAAAAAGTGAATGGTGAAAAATTACGCTATAAAAGCAGAGTGCAGAGGTAAAAAATGACAACTTTAATCAGTTGATCCCTGAATCATAGATTTTATAACATAAAGAGAAGAAGACAATTTAGCTAAGTGTGGTACTTAGCCCAGCATTGTTCTAATAAATACCATAGCCAGAATAACAACGGAAATCAAGAGAGAAACCTAAACGAAGGTGGGCTTTTCGGATCGAGCCTTTGTCATTCGTACGGGATGAAATCGAGCGAGGAAAACGACTGGAGGGCGACCAAGAAAAACGAAACTCATTGTCGTAAGTGCATACAGGCAGGATGATCGAGAATTAGAGGAAGCAGAAACGAGTCAGTCACTCGAGTGTGATAAAGACAGAGGCGTAAAGGAGTGAGAGAAAGAGAAACAAAATGAAATGGACATATGTACATGGAGTAATCGCGTCAGGACTATGAGGAGAACAGCGATATTCAAGCGACCTGGTATGGCAGTGCCGTAATGAGAGGCGCTTTCCCGAGCGTTGACCCCTTCACGCTTCCAATACTAACCTCGGCCAAAAGTACGTCCGCCTTCTCTCGGGAATACAAAATAATAGAAACCTCACAGCGTCGAAAGAGAGAGAGAGAGGGAGAGAGATTCCTCGTCTTCGTGGAAATCACGATTGACCGGGAGTTCACACGGAGCTCGACTAAAATATCATTCGCTTGAATGCTGGTGTCTCGTCGTGATTACCGTTGAGCGAAATTCTTACCACGAATTCGAACAGATGCTTCAGCGTACATACATTTCGTGTATATATGAGCAAGTGCTGTACTATTCGGAGAATGTGACTAGAAAAGTATAAAGAAAGTAGAAAGTGAAAAAAATAGAGACACAAGAATTCGTTAATTCGACCATCATAAATTGGATATATTAGTTTATAATTAAATCCACAAAAAACTCTCTTAGTTTATATATTAGTTTATATTTATATAAGTCTTACGGTATTTCTTATCAAAACTTATATATAATATCACTGTAACGAACGATCATTTTCTTTGCCAGTAGAAGTTCAAACTCAAATGAAAGGCGATTAGTTGACATCAAACTGACATTGTGATTGGTGAGCTGCAAGCCGACTTGGTTTGTCAGACTTTAAACCGCAGTGATTCACCAACTTTTTGAAATCTAAATTCGATTTCCATTTTAGGGGTTTTAATAAATATCATCTCAACTTGTGAGATGAAGAATTTATTGCGAAAAATATTACCTCAGCCAGGATTCGAACCTGGAATATATATAATATCTTATATATAATCTTATATATAATATCTTTAATATTTAGTTTAAGTTTGTAATAGCTTAAAGATACTATGCCTCTCTTGTATCTCGAGATGGAAGCTCTTTGACAGCGTTAGCTCAACTGCGTAACTCCCGATTGTAAGGAACTGAATTCGCGGAACGCTTTCTTTCGGCGGCTTTAATCTATCTGTCTATCTATCCAATAATCTAGCCTGTCAATCCACACCGCACGCGAAACACGTTTTCTAAAACCAGTATCTGTTTTGCGACAGACAGGTTGAAGCAACTGTTATCGTCGCTATTTCGTCACGTCGTTTCGTCCGAAAGCAGGAAAAGCCGACTCGCTGTTGCGTTTCACACGCCAATACGCACAACTTGACATCGCGACCGTAATCATCGAACTTCCTGTCCGTTCCACCGATTGACGTCTAATAAGATTCGATCCCGAATAGGGAAATAATCGAATCGCACAGCTGTCCCGTCAGTTCCACGAAAATCCGTCGATAATTGATGCATGACGCTGGACCGACGCCTTTTCCTAGTTGTGACTCCCTCGTGGCTTCTTATCTGCGTTTCGTATCCCAGCGTTCGGTTTCATGAAAGTCGACTAGGGTGAACTGATAAAAGCTATGCGTAATGTTTGCAACTACTTATCAAGATTATTCAAGAGTCACTGATCGCAGCAATCGAATTGGACGTGATTTAATATTGTGCATGCTCTGTTGTGACGCTTTACATATAACAAATACGTGAAAAGCGAATAATCTCTGCGCAGTAGTTTATCACATAGATTACGAATGTATTTTACACTTTGCTCTCCTTTCTCTCTCTCTTTCTCATTGTATATATATATATATATATATATATATATATATATATATATATATATATGCATACTCTTGCTCCGTTTTACGCGACATTTCATGCGCGTAACAAAGACTCGTTAAAGGGCTCTCGCGGAAATGAAGGGTCGGTCTCTCGGTACCTTCATTTTGTAGTATCCTTGGAAGACAAAGGAAGAAGGAATCGGAGATGGTGGTAGCATTTCGTCCGCGATCCCCCAATCCGCGCAAGATGTGGTATCATTGACCTCAACATTTACGACGCACGAAACTGTTATGTCACATGATTCGTTTCCTTTACTTAATTAAATTCCAGGAGCTACTTCTAGAGAGAAGCTCTCAGATGTGTTCATTTATCCTCTGACCTTTGTTTCTTAAGAAGTAGATTTAGAAGTCTGATTTTTGTTCCAATACGAAGTCATTTCTATATAATGCATTACCTGCACAGTTCGACAATGAGCAATATTAATCATCATGTAGTTTTAAAATATCAAAAATGTGATGAAAGTATGAGCGAATATGATGTATGTTGAAATAAAAGTTGAACGTGTTTTAATGGGATTATTCGCGATTGCGAGTCGCAAGTTCGGTAGTGCGAGATAACTTATCAGCAATCTAGAAATTACTTTTATGAAAGTTATTCAGGTCAGATTACACTTGTGACTTCTTCGAGGAGAGGAGGTATTTACAAGAATGTAATCAATTATTTTGATATAATAAACTTATCGCTTGATAAATGTAACATAAATGTATTACGTACATTAACATAAATGTGTATCAGTATGATTTTTTTCTCTAAAACGAGACAAATGTACCAATGTTTATCATTGCTTTCTTTACATTGTCGCAGATTGAATTAATATTTGACTCTTAGCTTGTGAGTATTATACGAAGCAATAGTTATTTTTGAATTCACGCTAGAGAATTTTCTTTACGCTATTTATATAATGTTCTTAAAGAGGAAGGATTATTATTTTTATTATTATTTTATTATTATTTTATAGTATTGTTAGAGCTGTATTGTTATAGTATTGTTACCACAGTTGATTTTATAGTTAGATAAATTACTAATAAACCTAGGCAAATATTAATTTTTTTAGCATGGGCGTTTTTATTTTTCCAGATATGTCTTTGTCAATTTTTCTTAAACCATGTGAATTTCCGGGATTCTTTCTAATGTAATAATTATTATCACGATCGGGAAATTGTACTCGGCGAAAGTTTTGTCCCTCGCATTTCGACCCTTAAATCGGTCGTCGGCGGTACATCATTTACGATCATGCATTTAATCGTATGACGAAATTATAGTTATTATTTACAACAGTATTCTATCCTTCTCTTCCTCTCTCTCTCTCTCTTTCGTCATTGCCGTTGTTACGAGCTCGCTTTGTGCCGATAACCAGATGCGACTGATATATTTAGCATGGTTAATACCACTGTTGCTAGGGCATCAGCTGATCAGGCCGGCCGCCTGTGTGCAGGAGCGTATCTTCGATCTTTCTACCGTATATGTGGGCGGAACATATTATACGTAAATATTTGTAAGTTTGATTTTGGATTCTTTGAAGAGATTAGTGAATGAAAGCTCCTGAAAAGTTTGATTACAATGTTCAATAAAGTGAAGTTGAATTGAAGCTTTCCAAACACGATTATTTGAGGCTCAGTGACGTAACCGACAGAAATTCTCGCTGATTTTGTATAAATAAATAACAAAATGGAAGCTATTCAATTAAAATAAAGTAATTTATTATCTCGCCACAATATTAGATCGTAGCTATCGTAAATGTTAGAAGTTACCGAGGTTTAACTGATTTCTTCTCTTCCTAGTATTGCTTCGAAAGAAAGCGAGCGAGCGAGGAGGGTGACTAAACTTCAGTTAATTTCAACTAACATTTATCAGAACGTATATATTAATTAAAGAGAAAGCGGTGAGGGACGCGGCGGAAGAAACGAGGGGAGTCTTTTTTTAGAATCGGAGTCGATTCGAGTTGCCGAAAAATCTAAGCCCTCGTCTCGCACATCTCGCCCTCGAACGTCGATAGATCGACGGCGGCGAGCGTTACAGCCTCGCGAACGTTACAGCCCTGCCACGACCAATGACAGCCGCGTAAAACCGGCGTGCGTTCCCCCACTCCCCGCGATCTGCCATCCACACATCCCCGCCATCCTGCTTTTCCGACGCCCGGCGGCCGGCCAGATGATTGCGGCCGCTCGCGGCTCGACTTGCTTGGTATCGCTCGGCGTCGTCAGTTAGCAACCGGCTTTCATCCGAGGTACGTCATCTAAGTCGCATCCGTTCGCACGGCCGTGCCTGTAATACTCAGCGTAACCTAACTCGCGTTTTCTCAGACTTTCTCGCCGTGGTGTTGGTACGTTTACACGCCTCTCCGGCACTCTCGTTACACCGTCGTTACCTCATCTCCGAGTTTCCGGGAGACGCCAGGCCCGCCCTTTGTGATATATTATGACTGGTCATAGCTGCACTACGTTACACCTCGTACACGTTACTTATAGTGATAACCGACGGACGTGTCACGCCGAAGCCGGCACGCCAAATATTGTTCGCTGATTGCCGAAATCGAGTCTCGTCGCCGCGTTCGCGGAAGAGAGATAGGTAGAGGGCCACAGAATCAGAAACGATCGTTAGCCGGGGTGCGCCCGCGAGTATCTTTCATCGTCAGTGCATTTATCGAAAGGCCTTCAAGATTCCCATTGCCAACGAGGACGACCCGCAGCCGGTGGCGGCAGATACGACCGCGAATCGTGGTGCCACCAGCATGGGCAGCATGGGTCAGATTGGACTGAATGACGTAAGTCTTCACTTCTTTTTTTTTTCTCGGTTACTTTTCCTCCCGCTCGTCTTTTTCGGGGGAATTTCCGCTTGGTACGATAGGTCGCATGTCGTATCGGGTCGATAGTTATCGGTTGTTATCACCTGAAAGATGAGTGTCTGTTCGAACTTTCTCGACCTCTTTCGAAGCTTTTTTTCCGTCCGAGTCGAGAGATTGCAAGGAGCTTCGATGAGAAATCGGAGCAAGCCGAGCGTCAGCGGTTCTCCCGAATGTTGCGAGTGCCGGTGCAGACAATGGGTCTGTTCTTTTCAGCTACACTGTTGAACTAGTGCAATAAGTTAGAATGAGACATAAATATATTTTTTCACTCTAACTTATTGCACTAGTTCAGCAGTGCAGCTGAAAAGAACAGACCCCATGCGAGCTGCTCGCAACAAGTGGAAAGTTCCTGCGATCGAGAGACCCTTTTTCCGAGACCTGGGAACGCGTCGTAATCCGACCGATCGGCTTCCCGGCTCCTTGGAACTTTCCACGCGAGGTGCATTAAGCGCTTTGTTACTGATAAACACTTCCATCGCGGTGAGTACATCGCTGATCGCGTTCCACGAGTTTCTTGCGCGCGCATGCGTGCGTAACCTCAAATATGTTTGTACAAAATGGTTCGTGTATCTGTAACAGTCGCACGTAAAAATACCTTTAAAACTAGATAAACATCCAGAGTGATAAAAACCATTGCTTTACGAAAGTTGTCACGCTCGTTTCGTCAGCCGTTACACATTTCGTTTGCAACGCCGATTAATCAATCGTCGTCGCCGTAATTGACCGCGTTATTCCGTCCCCTCTTAAAATCTCCCTTAATTTTCCTAGAGCAGCCGGCTGGAATTTGATAAATACAAATGCCTCCACGCGTATATGTGCATTTAAAACGAGACACTGAGTACCAGAAATGCTGCTCTTTGCAAGTGCTACCTTTGGACGAGCAGTCCAAAAAATTCTCACATTAATTCGGGTGTAAATCTTTCTCCGGGGTGTGAACCTCGCTTAAATTCTCTTCTTCGGAGAAGCAGTATTATCATTGGACGCGTTCGGCATGCGATGTTGCGCGATTGTCCTCAGCGTTCTACCTCTCGCACATGCACACATTCGGAAAGTCATCGAGACCTTACTCGATTCATCGGCAGAAATAGAGTACAATAACGACGCGCTGGTAAAGGAGCGACAAAACAGCCGGCCGGTCTGCCTGCCGGTGCAGGAGCGAGAGAGAGACACGAGAAAAAGAAGGTATATTAACAACAGATAAAGACGGAAGGCCAAGAGTCGCGTGATCGCGTTCAACGTTGCCGGTTGGTCGGCAGGCCCCGGGATTTAACAGCGACGAACATGTAATTCCTCTTCCCTGTTTACATACATTTGTTTTACGCTCGCACTCTGTCGCTCCTTTTTTCTCGTTCTCTCTCGCTCACCTTACCTGATTAATCGCGCGCCGATCTCGCGTCGAGATAACGTCACCGCGCCTTTGCGCGGGTCGTCTTTTTAATCTTTTAGAAACGCCTCTTGTCTCTCTCTCTCTCTTTTATTTAACGGGACTGATCTTCGACGAGCGGAACGATCAGTTTTATGGCTTCGCTAGCGGGAAGTCGATGGGGATCGAATGTGAAATTGAATGGCGATACGTGGAGATTTTTTTCGAATAATTAACTTTGTTCTTATGTAACGTGATAATTGTCCAAAAGGAGCTTTAGAGTAGTGTGTGTCAAGTGCTGTAATTGGAATTTGGCATGTGTTAAAAACAAATGATCTGTGCGAAAGGAAGACGAAGGATCCTTTTAGGAAAATTGATAGTTTCTACATATATAGTACATTTTACAATTTTTTTGGAAAAATGTAAGATTTCTTATTATTATTTTTTAAAATTAATATTTATATATGTATTTCTCTCAGTTAGCTCTGTTTTGAGATGCTCTAAATTGAAAGTTAACCTTCGATTTCATCCTCAGGCGATCAGTGACGATTGCGTGCGAATCACTTTCGCATTTTATTATACGACTTTCATGATGATTCTTATGACGTGCTTTTACGGGATGTGCGAGTATCATTGTCAATAACGATATAAGCACACATATAAGAAGTATATTTGCGAGCTGTGTCCCAATAAAGTTTAAATGTCTTTTTTACTTTCTTTTCCTCTATCTCGCTTGCTTGCCAACCTCGATAATTCCAGTTCACTGACCAAATGGCACGGTAATTAATTTATACAAAATTAATTTTACCCATATGAGAAAACTTTTGTACCATCACAGTTGAATTGACCTTCGATTTTGCTCCGCCACGTGCCCCAGCTGATAAGAAATCGTTACTTGTGATGACAATGTATCAAATGACGAATCAGATAATCTAATTTAATCTTCACATATTTTTTCCCCGACTTTTGAACTCCAACTCGTCGATTATAGTAACAGCGTAAAAAAAATCGACAGCCGACAATTGATATAGTTGGTTTCGCGATTACGTAACTTGTGAAAGTGGCAAACACAAATTCAAGCAATTTCAAATTCTCTTTCATGTACAATAAGTTCGTGCGGATTTTTATCTAGTTAGCATTTGAATGCAATTGTTAAAACTAAATTAATTAAATCAATTAATAATTATTAATAATGTATAACTATTAATTATTAGTGTGTGTAATTATAATTAAAAATTATTAAAATGCATTTCAATTTTGTTTAAAGATTTGTTTAAAGTTGTGGATCAATGAATTATAATATTATTTTCTCTCCATAATTTCTAAAGCTTGTGCTGCGCGCGCACAATCTTTTATCAGTTATCTCACCAGTTATACACATGCTTTGTTGTCAGTTCGGCGATACGATGATTAAATTATTGGCGAGTATAAGAATAGTCTGTTAATTTATATTAACGACCGTTCCGAGCTACGAATTTAAACTGTTTTCTAGAAGTCCCT
Source organism: Crematogaster levior (assembly GCA_901521435.1). NCBI lineage: Eukaryota > Metazoa > Arthropoda > Insecta > Hymenoptera > Formicidae > Crematogaster > Crematogaster levior. The sequence continues at coordinate 146,467 of CABEGB010000003.1, forward strand.
AAGATTTCTCGTAAACAAAGTCGGCGTGAATATTCATCTTTGTCTATTTTTACGACTCTGTGCCAAGCATGTCATGAAATTGCGAACCACTATTGCGTGCTTTCAAGAAAACAGCTGTGTTTTCGCATAACTTGTCCTCCGTAGGAGTAAACCGCGAGATAGTATTTTTGATGAGTATTCTCGATCTTACGTCAGCTCCATCCCTCTTTCGTCAGCTTGAGTCTCAACATCGAATTAACAAGCGTCGCGTCCCTGAACATCCCACAATAGAACGTTCACAGCTCGATCACGTGCAATCATTTTTAATCATAAAATTCTTAGAATCTACATGTACAATGATTCTATCTTAAATTAAATTAATATAACGATCTAATCTCTCAAAAGACTAGTTTAGACTAATTTTATTTAAAAATCCAAATTATTTTTAATGGAATTAGTTTTATTGAAATTTATTATAATTTGTTCACGAAAATTTATTTTTTTATTTAACGCTACTTGTTTTTGCGTCGCTTAAGTTCCAATGTCTTAAAAATAGAAATTAAATTTCGAGACCGATTAAAGTAAACAAATTTCTGATTTAAAGTAAACAAATATTTTTTAAATTTATCTGTAAGATAAATTATGTAAAATAGAAAATTGTGTATGTGCGCACGCGTGTGTGCATGTCGTTTACTTTCGCACCTTTAATGTTTCCTTCGTCGCTTACTAGTTACGTAATCGAACGTCGTCAGCTTAATTTTTGCGAAAAATTGGAAATTCGCGTCTATTTATATTTCGTGCGTCCGCTGTTTTCGCCGGGAGAGACGGAATTAAGCGGCTGTCTTTCCACAATATCTAACGCGGCTCGTCTATTTTTATGGAGCACTCATTCGATTTCCCTTTCCTTCCCTTTCCTCCTTTCTCTTCTGCTGGCACTTCTTTTTCTCCTCCCCGTATCCTTCAACACACATTTGACACTAGTCCCATCGATGGTGGCTCGGTATTTTCTCTGGGACACGATTATCGAACTTTCTTTTTCTTTCCCTATCTTTTTTCGCCCTGTACTCGGCTATCTCTGTCGAGATATGTACCTGTCACGATTACTCCGTATGTACGGTAGCTTCTTTCTGAAATCACTTCTCTATATCGTAGAATCTCGGAAGACCTTGATTGTTGGGATGTTGTAGTGTCGACGAACAAAATGGATTCTCTATTGAAAAACGAAATAATTTTACCATTGTCGGAATATTAACAGAAGTCGTATCTATTCCTTTTATTGTTTTGAATATTTTTATTAAATATATCGATGCCGAACGCCTTGTATGTGATAGAAATTTCGCGCTATTATTCATAACGCAGAAATTTTCCACATTTTTCACCGTTTTATACATACTCGGAGAAACTTGTATTTCTTAATCTACGCATATTCCTTCGCTCGTCCTTGGAAGACCCTTCCTAAGGCGGAAATAAACGCCGCTCAACCCTCCTTCCCCCTTTTCTCCTTTCTCTCTTCTCTCTCCCTTTTTTTTCAACGCTATGGCGAGCCCTCGACGTCGTAAAATTGTTTTCGTTGGAACTGGTTTTCGACGGAGCTCTGAGTTCTGGTTTCCAACGTTGTTTATGTCCGGTCATAGGCTTCGCTCTCCTCGTTCGTGTATCCTTCTCCCCGTCTCCCACCCCCGGACAGATTCTTCCCGACTTCTCTCTTCTTTCTTTTATTTTTTTCTTTTGCATCATAGCGACGTAAAACCTTTTGCTGAATGAAAGATGAGAGTTCTTTCTTCGACACGAACGATTCAAAACCGGGTACGAGTCTTCGTTTTTTTTTTTTTTTTAAATTTTTTATGACTAGTGCGCGAACTTGTCATGATAAATTTTACCGCGATAAAATTTTGTTTATCAATTACGTAAATTAGTGTAAAGTAAGAGAGAATTTCGATGTATGATGATGAAACGTGTTGAATTTATTGACGGTAATACTAATAGAAATTCGCGCGGCTGTTATTAGGAGTCAAGTTGGCGGTACTCCATGTAAACAGATTGGGAAGAATTCAAGACAGAAGTCTGCGTCTTGATTTCGGCGTAGGACATACAACTTGGAGAAACTCCGGCGCCTCCCATATACACATATCGTTATCACCTATCGTTATGCTTGAGTTAATTCATGAAATTACAATCAATACAATTTGGAATGAAGTCTCGCAGAGCGAAGCCGAATGTGGAACTGCGACGAGTGTAGATAAGAGCGAAGGTTATCGACGCTTCGATTGCATAGGATTTTATTATTTATAATCTGAAATCCGGAGGAATTTTTAGGAATTTTATTTTGCAAATTGAACATGAATTTTGTACTAATAATTTTTTTTGTACTTAAACGCATCGAAATCTCGACTCGTCGCAATTTCATGGCTAAACTAAAACTGTTCGCGTGCTTCCTGGTTCTGGAGACGAGATTCTTTGTGTGTCTCGGCCTCGAATCGGCCAGTAGGACACAGATGTTTCAAGTGTGACGGAGAAAACAGAGAACACAGGAGAGAGAAGTATCTGGCTGTCACGTGGGAAACCGGCAATCGATACGATGACGTCGACCTCGCCAACGACCAATGAGGCTCTCGCTGCCTTGACTATAACAGTGCCATTTTACTGATAAGAAAGGGGCATTGAACTCGTGAAGTTTCCTTTGTTCGCGACCTCGCTCTTCCTCTCCGTTGTCCCTCCTTATCCCGACTCTCCAACCTCCTTCTTGTACTTTCCAGCTGAGTTTATTTTCTCCCTAGCATTCCCTCTCTTTTTCTGAATCTCTCTTTTTTTATAAGTTGTTGAGAAGTTTTACCCTTAATTCTTAATGACAAATTTTTTTCTTTCTTAATCTTTTTACTGGAAACATTTTCAATTGTTATGAAACTTGGAGACATTATTTCAGATACTTTAGCTTGAAAAATATACCATGAAAGAGTTAAGAATGAATTGGTTAGGGAGCACTCTATATATTCGCAGTATCTCTCTTCGCGTTGAGATATGCTTCTCGAGACGACAACTATGGCGTCCAGAGTTCAAGAAAGATCGAAATAGACAGGGGGAGGAGAAGGAGTATCTCGCTTCGAAAATTGACTGACCAAATTACTAAACTAAATTGTCGGACTTTATCCGAACGACCTTGGGAACCCGCGTCGATATCGGCAGATATCACCCCTCTCCCCTCCCCCCCCCCGAGGCACAGATCACTCGCGTGACTCGGCTCAACAAGGAGAAAGATGTCCGCTTCCTGTTGATTAATTTGTTTGCTCATGTCGTTAGGTAATTCGCAAACATTCTGACAGTATTGGGCATTATTATCACATTTATTTGCGTGGCATCGGCTGTATCTGCAGGTTCTCATCAATTTTAAACGTAATACTCTGTACATTTGCAATTAAAATATTTTATTTATATTAATGTGTGAAATGGAAAGAAAGGTCATGTCTATATATTTTATTTCTATACGACTAACTACTATTTTTACACGACTTTAGTAGATTAAAATAGAGATAAGATTATTTTAATAGTGTATAATTATTATATTGTTTAATCTAACATTTATTATGTAATTATTATATAACACAATGACATATAGATGCAGAGAAAAAGAAACAGCGTCTATTCCAGACATTCTTTGTTTTTCTATAGTTCATAATCGTTTACATTGTTTTCTTCTAAAATAATAGATAATGAACGAGTATACATAATAGGTCCTGGACTGGTTCCAGTATTCGAAATTGCGATAAAAACTTGGGCATAACCCAGGTCGAAGGTTTAAGTGGCTGAAAGAGAGGAATTGTGTTGATAATAATTGGCCAATTCCTCTTTGATCTTTGTCGAGCATATGACACACAGAGACAGAATTTGGGCGTCCTTGGGAGTTGTAATACGAACACGTGTCAAGCCAAGACCCACCTTAGATTATTCAGTCGTGGATGGCATTTACACGATCGAGCTGATCCATACAGATTTCAAAACGACATACGATGACGTACATAATTCAAATATAAATATAAATGAATATAAATATAAATACAATAAATATAATAAATATAGTAAATATAATAAATATAATAAATAAAATATAATAAATATAAATAAATGTAAATATATTTTTAAGATAAACAGATGTGTTAATTTAACGTATTTTTTAAATTATATAGACAAATATGTTATAGACAAATTTGCTTGTCAAGCTCGTCGCATATACTTGAATTACGAAATTTTTTTTTGATTCAACACTTTTTTTCTATTTCAAAATAAAAGACCCGGACAGTAAAAAGAGAGGTTTTCTTTTTTCTGATTTTAGAAAGAGAACATGAATGATATATCAGAAAAATAGATATTTTTCATTCCAATCTTATTTAGATGTTTATTAATTTGTCCGTCGAAATTAGATGAACGAGTGCATTATTTTGATACGCTTGTTTATCTTAAAGAACTTTGCAGTAAGGACTTTGCTCTTATTTATTTGACGTTATCTTACACGAAATGTAATCGTAACGGTGGCTTTTATCGGAATATATTAAGAAAATGCAAAGTTGACACTCAATACTTGTAAAATTAAAAGAAAGATTCATTAGTTTTTGTTTTATCTTTTTCGGGATAATAATTTCTTTCCGCAAGAGATTATTTGTATTTACGCCACTTTCGAATGAGTACCTTACGTTGGACTATGAGTAAGCGGAATTCCTAGCTTGAACAAGTAAATTAAGAGAAATCATTTCCGTGCGTGTAAGATAATTATTACTAAATTTTTATTACTAAATAAGCTTGCATAAAAAATTTATACATAAAAAAATTATACTAAATTTTGTTTGCATTTAAAATAAAATACATGGTGTTGTTTATCAAAGTATATTCATGAATTTTTGGAGATTTTTTTGAATCAATTTAAATAGTTGAAAAATTACATGGAAACGAAAGATCTATCATGTTTGTACAGGTCGGGTGCCGTTTTTCATGATAGGTTAACCATTGACGTGAATGAAATAATAATGTGCGGAAAATTTTTTATTGCGCAAAGTAATATGAAAATAATGCCGCATTTTTTACTAAAAATTTTTACAATCGCTATTGATTGCATTCTTTTTGAAGTAATTTCAGCAGATCCGCGGAGCTGTTCATATTTTCCGTCCCTTCTAATGGAAAGAGTCTTGTAGTCAGCCCTGTTTATCACTAAATCGCGGATATCCGTCACTTTCTCCACAATTCTTCATCGATTGCTCCAGATTTAGCGCGGTGTTTCGCGCCACAATGGTCGCAATAAATCTCGCACGAGATTAATTTCTTTATCGTCACCGTGTTGTTTTTCCCCGAAGAGGAGAGGTATTTTTTACACGTCCTTCGTTATCGAGCGAGTCGGTCTAGCGTCCCATGGTGGCGATAATTGATCCGCTTCGCTTGAAATGGCCACACTTCTTCTCGGACCGTCGTGTGTGAATATCCAAAATGTATAGCATATAGTTCACACACATATTAGATCTGTTATAATTTTAATTACGCCTCGTTCTTCTAGAAAGCGAATATTTACTTATCTAATTTCAGTATATTCGAATTTTATGTACATTCGAATATATAAATCATTTGTTTGCCTGTTACGTACAAAGTACGCGTTAAACATACATCATTTCATGCCATTTAGCTTCTTGCGATTCAGCGGAGTGTTTTGTGTGTTAATTACAGTTCGAATAAAATTGCTGGGTTGGCCAGACTCCCGAGAGATTCGTACTTGAGCCGTACGTGAGCCTCGTCCGCGTGTCTTATTTCGCACACATGCACACGCGTGTGTGATAAGACCGGCCGGCACGCTCTTGCTCACACGCGGAGAAGACTTGTTGTTTTAGGCCAGGCAAACAAGTGCCATAACCCGCGGCGCACTGCCGTCTCATGCCGTGTCTCATCGCTCGATCGTTTCGCTTAAAAGGATGCGAAGTCCTCTGTGAAAACTATATCCTCGTATAAGTAGCAGCGACAGGTAGGATATATATATTTGGACATTACACAGCAGGATGTGTGTGTGTATGTGTGTTTTTCCACGCTGCGATGTATGACGTTGACGTGCAATAAAACGTGAGCACGCGATTTCAGAGGTCAATATCACTTTCTTATATACATTTTGATGCAGTCGAAACACCTGATATATGACATTTTTATTGTTTGCAATAATATAATGCTTTTGCTTACTCCCGATAAGCGATGTCGAAAAGTAACATTATCACAATCGTGGCAAACACGTTCTAAAAAAAATGTCGATGACCGCGAAATGCCTCGGTTGTTCAAGGTGTAGCTTTTTTTTTTTTTTTTTTTTTCGTATCGTTATATAAGCGAGATCGGCGACCTCGTAAATAGGTGATGAAATAGACATAATTTGACCACAGATATGTGATATTCCCGGTGAATACGGTCGAGATTCTCGCAATATATTTTAATATAAAAAATTTATATTATATGTTGTCAGTGAATGTGATATATTGAGAGCTTATTTTGAGTATTTTTAAATCATTTCTCTATAATGTTACAGTGATATATCACAAGTGAAGTTTTATTATTGTTTATGTTCAATAAGGTCAGTATCTCTAATAGATTTGTCTGCTACAGCCGTTCCGATAACACTTCAAACAAGACTTGAAGATTACGTGAACCATATAAAATAAAGCACATAAAATAAAAAAATTGCTGCTGCTCTTATCGAAGTGAATGCTTCGAAAAATGAGATCTTAAAGTAATCGCGAAGTTGAGACGTTTGTTTTAGTGAGTAAAGCACTTACAGAAAATATTGCGAAATGAGTGGTGAGACACACATACGTTTGTTGTATGATAATTCTGGACATATTATTGAATTACTTATTATTAATTAAATATAATTAAAATTAATTAGATATAAAAAAATGATTATCTTGACATCAATGAAATTTACAGGTAAATATACTTGATTGTATACTGGTTATTTCATAAATATAATAAAAACAAAAGGTTATTTATGGAAGATATAGAATACTCTTTGTTTCATACTTTCACTCTAGAATTGATACTTTCGCGTTTATTAAGAGAATTAATTATTTTACGGCAATTCTAAGTATACAGATGCACGATATATGAAACGTCTTGCTTATCGTTTTCGCACTTGAGTGCGCGATAAGACATTGCACGCTCGTTGCAGCAATGAGATGTCAATATCGAGGTATCTCTTTGACATTTCGATTTACCGACCTGTGTAACAACCGACACACCCATAATAACGGCTAATTAGAAACCATTGTATGTATGCATGTGCGCGCTGGTACATTCATTACGCACAGTGTTCTAGAAATCGAGTACTAACGAGAATAGAAGGGGACGTAATTTATTACTAATACGATTATTACTAATACGAGAAACGTACGCTACTTCGCAAGAGGTAGCTTTAAATTGCGTGTCGCGAATTCCGGGACACCCTGTGCATCCGCAGACACGCGAACCGGCTCATATCGCGGTTGCATTGTTATGCATACTACGTCGGCGCATACATTCGTATCGTTTGGACCGTGCGGTAAACTAATCGGCCGTCTGTGGGAAACGGGGAAGGTCGGACAAGGTAAAGAGAGAGAACAGTCGCTAATTGTTGGATACGTCCAATTGTCGGACACGATGAGCGCGAGTGTACGACACCACCCGCTTAATTGTTGATCTTAATTAAGCCGTATCGCGGTAGATTGCAATTAATCCCGGCGTGGGTGACGATTCGCGACATCATATTCTATCATTCCCTTCCGCTTCTTACGACACTCTGCCTCCTTCCCCTCGCCATTCGTTCTTTTCCTCTTTAGTCACGTAGCGCAGCAGTAAAAACCCTTCGTTTCTTTATGACACTTTAATTCTCGCTTATGCCCCCGCACATAATTGGCACGTTGCTCCATATCTTCGATGGAGTTACTTCTCCGTACTCCGTCATCATTACCGTCATTAACAGTCGACCGATTTCGCGAATCAACTGTCATTAACTCTTCTTTTCATATCCATTCTCCTACGGCATTTCTGTATGTAACACTTTTCGAAAGGCGAAATGAATATAATTTATGAATAAATTTTCTGCGATGTAAAACGAGATATTAAAAGTTCTTGCAAGATCGAAGAGCTCGAAGAACTGGATATTATTAGGCAACACCGATGACGTTAGATGCAAAAAGCAGTAAAATTTTACTCTCCAATTTATTTTTTTCGATCTTTTTATTTCCAATAGATAAAACACATATAATAAATAATGACCGTCATTTTAATAATTCCTATGGGTATCGATAAACGAGAATTACTGCATTTTCATAATCATCGAAGCTAGAGATGATTGTCGATACGCGCGGTGCAAATTTACGTCGTTATAAAATAACGTCATTCGGACAACCGTTTTGCATTTTATGCGATTACAATTTAGCCGTCGAGTTTAACGCTATATCTCTCAACGGGCTTCTCACAACGTCAATTCGAGTTTCGCTTCCTATCGAATTCAACGGCACTTCGCATATTTTACTCGCTTACGGATATTACGATAATACCGCCGTTGCATTGGCGGCCGCCTCGCGCTCGATTGCACAAACGGCGCGAATAAATTTAACCGATACGTCGGACTCTCTCATTTCGCTCTACGTATAGTAGTCGATGAAATCGGGCGTGTCTGTCGTTGAGAAGCTGAAGTATTGAAGTTGAAGTACCGCCAATAGTCGCGATTCAATCAAACTTTCTCTACTAAACATTTAATTCCTTATCTAACGGCGAGCCACACATAATAGAGTTTCTATCGTAAGGATTTCAGTTTAAATGCAATTTCAATTTAATTAATATAAATTGTATTATTAATATAAATTATATTATTACATTAAATAGTATTATTACATTAAATATTACATTAAATATTAATTATTAATTTATATAATTAATTGTACTTTTTAACACGCAAAACTCCTTTCTGCTGGTGATATGAAATATAACACGCAAGGCTTAATTTAATAGGAGATATTTTTTGTGACCGTTGTGTAAGAGGAGAATGACCTCCTCTCCTAATGCCAGTGTTTGTAGCACAGTTAGGTGAAAAAAATTTTGTGCGGCTACACGACGATATATGTCGCGTGGGAGTGATATACGCGATACACGATGTGGCACAAGGCCTTCTTCCCAATAATCGTCTTTTCGACCGTGGACGTCACGTAAATCCCTCTCGGAAGTCTCCACTCTTCTCCTTCTTTTTCTTCTTCCCGACTTTCAGTTACCCGTGCGGTCGTAGCGTCGGCTTGGAAGTTTATTTTTGCAATTATTTTGACGCTTATAGTCTGCTACAGAGTAATGAAAAGATTTTGTCCGATGTGAAACAAGGCTCAAACAATTAATTCGAGCGGGGTTTGAGAGAATGCGACGCGAAATCTCTTCGTTGTTCCCCCCACAAGAAAATCGAGAGAAATTATGGTAATCTGCTCACCGACTCGAACTTTTCATGAACAAAGGGTGTTGTCGAGCAAAAAAAAAACATAGTCAATAACTGCGAAACGTTGCGTGTGTATAGCACGAGAGAGTGGGGTTTTTTTTAAATGACGTGAAATATGTATTCGGGGAATATTGTCGCGCGTGGAGGATATTCTGCCGAAAATATTTTTATCCCGAATCACATCCGCGATATCGAACGATTTCTGTTTGCAATGATTGATTTGGCGCCATTTATACGGCAGTCGGTTAATTTTTTCTTTTTTTTTTTTCGTTTCAAACCGGAAAGGTATAATTCATTATGTAACATCTCACGGGGCTGTTGAAATACGCTACTAAATATTCATGCGCAGAATTTTATAAAGTTCACCCGGGATCATATTTTTCTCATCCTCAGTATTTGGTACGCAAAGTTACCGTCCTGATTTACTCGGTGAAGGCAGCTCCATGTATAAAGCTTCTACACAGCGGCATCACAATTTACGCTCAAGCGAGAGGGATATCTCCGGCGATCGATAAAATTTTCATTTCATGCGTCCTAAGCGGGCACGTCAGAATCTCTCCCTTTCTCTCTCCCTCTGTCTATCTCTCTGCCTCTGCTTGCGAAACCGGGCACGCATGACCGAACAATCGAATCGACTTTTAAACAAGCGTTACCACCCCACCTGTCGCGTCGCGCTGTTTGTCGTGTTTTCTGTTCTCTCACTTGCGTCGCGACGCGAGAACAATATATAACGGAAAAATATATGATTCATATATGTATACGCTGAATAAGCATTACGTCCGCATGGTGAAACCTCAGTCAGTACTTTACATTAAGGTTTTTCGGCTTACTTCGACGAGACTCCTAATCTTCACTTTCGATTTCGATTACGTAATCGTCTTCACACTGGAGGACCGTTTCCTTTCTGACCGGCACAGACCAGAACGAACAACATCACTCATCGATTAAGCCTGTTGTGTTTAACGTAAATTGAAGTTTAACGTTACATTTGATGCCTCTAAACGTGACGAGAATACGACTTCGAATTTAACCCGACCAACGTGATGAGGGTTACGAAATACGCCAAGTCCGCCACACGTGTGACGATAATTAACGGCGCCGGGACTACGAAAAATTGGGGCAAGTTTTCCAAACCTCCTCAAAGAACGTGTGCGGAGATACGAATCCGAATACGAATCGTCACAGACGTGGTACGATTTTTACGACTATTTCGTTTTCGTCCAGTCGACATCTGGCGAGCAACGTTGTTAGAGTTCTTTTTTTAAACCTTCCCATTGGGAACCAGCGAGTTCGCTACAACGAGACGAAAAAACATACTTCAAGTTCTTTGAGCGATTTGTTTTTTGCAAAACAGGTTCGTTAGTCATCGCAACATATAATTGAAACTGGTATATTTTTGATAGTGTGCAGTTAAGCTCTTTCAAAATTATATCCTTTGCATTTATAAGTTATTAATTTATAAATTAATTGCTATACGCATTTCTGCTACTCTATTTTTCAATTTTGCAGAATTGTTCTTTTAGCTAGTACGAAAAATAATATTCGCAAACACTTGTATTGTCACAAGTTCTGAATAATGTATAATGAGAGATAATTAAGCTTTTTACCAGATACGTATCAGTTAGTTCGGCATTCGTGCATGTCGAGGGGAGCTATTAATACGAAATCTGCGCGAGACTTTGAGTACGAGAGGACTAAAGGGGGACAAAGGAGGACCATATGGACGCGAGTTTGGCATTACGGTGGCAATTTGCGCGAAATTTTGCGAATAACTCTGTCCGTATTGTCTTGGGAACAACTTCGTTAGCGTCGAAATGGGTGGCGAAGGGCCTTGTAACCCTCCAAAGCAGAAACCGACGGCATGAAACGTGCGTGCGTGCCGGTCGACGACGGGTTTCCTATAACGGAGTCCGCTCGCGTTCGCGTTCGGAGCAGCGTCAATTACCGGACAACAAAGCGGAGCGTGGATAAATCGCGAAGCTAATAGCCCCTTTGTTCACCTGGATCTGGAGCGCCGTCGCGCGAACTCGATGATAAAATAAACGGCGAACAGTTCGCCACGGCGCGTTTTATCGCGCTTAACGAAGTTACTCGACGTTCATTGAATCGTAACAGGGCGTGTAAGTAGCGCAGTCGCGAGCCTTAGGGAGCCGTCTTGAAAGAACTCGTTGACTCGCGTTGCATAATAAAGACATCTTTCAGTTTTAACAATTGCAGATCATGGTGAAAGGTGTAAACGTGCCACGGGCGTTTCGGGACGCTTCTCACGGAAACTGATATAACTGACGGTGATGGTGGTAATTCTGATAAGACATGAAGTCTAGAGGCAACTGTTCGATAAGATTTATCGACAGGAAAATATGTTTAAATTTTTTTTTTTTTAAACGATTTCAATGATTAACGACTAACGGAAAACTCGTTTGAAAGACCATTGAATAATGAATTGCCTTTGTGTCAGCTTTGCATTATTTGTGTGTGCCGCGAAAGATAATTCACTGGTGTGACTTTTGATTAAAAAAATATTATGTGACTCGCACTACGTGACAATACGCTCATTCGGTGACGTGATTATATTTTTTATTTGCAACGTCACGTCTTCTGATTTATAGATAAATTCCATCTGCCAATGATCATTAAATAATTTTGTAACGATTCCGGCGCGACACTGAAAGTAAGTATTTGCTTATTACGAAGATTATTGCTCCTCTCGTGTGCCCCGCCCACCACCAATAATCAAACCGCATTCGTGTACATGATCAGCCTCCGCTGACAACCACGGTTGATTAATGGACCATATAGAATAGTCGGTAAAATTATGGCAATTGAAGGCAAGCAGGGCTGGAGGCTGTGTATAACATATAAAGCGTTTTAAAATTAAGCTAATGGTCACTCGTGACGTGAACTAATATTACACGGTGGCACTGTTGGATTTGTATACAGAGTGCTTTGTGAGGTTTGAACTCTTCTTTACGTTTGGCATTGTTTAGTGTTGTCATATTTTAATGCATTAATTAGTAATTAAAATTACCATAATTTTTTATCTTTTTTTTTTATCTGTCGTTAATCTTTTCAAAGCTCTCATCTCGCATCATCACTTGTTCTCAAGATAGACTTAACAGGTTTGGACGACCGTTCAATGACGTTTCATTGCACTTTGCTTGCGGCAATCGAAGCGAAATGTTACGTTCGCGTGGTAAATAACCGCGTGAATAAAAAGACAACGTAAATATAGCGATGCGATTGGCAAGGCCTCATGTTTGTGTAGATACGCGGCAGCACGTCATTCGCATCTTAAGCTGTTCGGAATATGACAAACATACGATCCCCAGTGCCGGTATTTATTCGCACGATCTCACGATAAATGACGCTCGTGGCATTTTATTCTCTCTCCTCTTGTTTTTTTTGTTTTTTTTTTTTGCGGAGCGCGTTACCGCGAGATAACGCCCACGCGGAATCATGCCATTAGCGTCATCGAATCTTGTTTACGCTAGACAGTGAGATTCTGTCCAAAGTGCAACACGCGTCTCGAACATCGCCAAATCAAGCTATCACAATTATAGAATATTGCAACATATTGTCTAGGGCCACCGATCCAAAAATTCTCCAACGTGCTCGGGCTAGTATCGTGCGCGAAACTTTAATCCGATATGCGATTCTATATTAACAAAAGTAAGATAGAAATTCGTACTTTCTGAACTGAAACGTTACTATTCTATGTGCGCAATTTGCACTGTAACTTCGCACGAACTTGACACGTGAATTATAATTTTTTGTATTACGTTATTGCGAAATTCGTTAATAAGGTACCGAACAATCCTCACACGAGACTCTTGCGCGAGCACGGATTTTTATCGAGGGAACGGCATAGAATTTTAAAGAAGTCTAGCTTCGAAGCGATGCATCTGAAAACAATGGGCTACCGTATTATGGACGTATTGATGAAATCTATTAATATATTTATCGAATGTTTTAATTTTATCTACTTTATACACAAGATTATAAGTCAAACGTGCTCTTCTGCTTTTTCCTCGTGAAAAATTTTTTTTTATGTCCTTAATAATTTTCCTAAATCTCCAGTTTTACGACTATGCTTTTCTCGTTTAACAGCCCATAACGGACGAGCTCTTAGCTTTTAGACATAGAAAAAAGCTTATCTTATCTTGGATTCTGTATGACGTAAATTCTTAATTTCTTGATGTAGTAAAGAATTGATCACTACCTAAGAAGCTGTATAAAATATTTAAATAATAGGACACGTTTTTTTTCATATTTATCAATATTTTAGAAATATGCGTTCAAAAAGTCTTTTGATGAATTATCGTCTCTTTGGAAAGACAAACATGTATTTACCGTCATTCCGTTTCATTGCAATGAAATTTTCAACTAGTTTTTCTTAGTTGCAATGTCGCTGGATATTTTCATGCTATACCCTGAGTATGTCGCATACATAATTTACGCGGCTTTGTTCCAATAATTATTGTCGCGGCTGATAATGGACAATAGCGTTTAATGTATCATTATGGAAATAAATATTCGCGCGCGCGCGTGCATTGTCCTCCGTTACGAGAGACGTGCGACACGGCACGCCGGGCATAAAGTACGGGTATCGCAATACAACGATACAATACGAATGTAGGAAGAGAGGAGGAGATGCGTTATCTTATATATCTCGCCATTTATCGCCCGTTTATTATAAAGCGGCTGTCAAGAAGATATGTGATTCCATGTGATAAAAACAACATACTAACGGCAAAAGACACTAACGGCAGCATTTGGTAAATTGCATTTATTAAGTAGATATTGTTAGAGCAATTGCATGCTCCTGAATGAAAAACGGGAGGGAGATTTGCTACATTATGTAGAAAATTTATGTTTTTCCTGTAATTTCTATATGCGATTATCGTGTCGTTGATATATACAAAAACCGTGCATTACGTTTACATTCATGAAGTTTTCATTCATGAAGCGACTTTGGGGATTTTTGGGGACCGTAGCACGATTCAACTAGATCGACCAGTCGTCCTAGACCTGCAGGTGCTGTCTTTCTTATTGTTTTAGTCACGTACAGAAAAACATGGCCACGCGATTCATAAGCTGAACAACGTCCAATCGCAACATGCGCGTACTTGGCGAAAGAAAATCTCGACGTGACGTGAAATCTCGTTTCTAAAAGCAAAGAGGAAGAGAAGGAAACTCCCTGAAAGGAACTCGCCATGAAGTCTCAGCGATTCTCGGGCTGATCGCCAGGAGTCATCGCCAAGAGAAAAAGGATTCTCGGAAGTAGAGGTAGAGGCCTGCCACGCTGGCTGCGCTTTCCGAGAGACATTGTTTGCCAAATCGCGTGTGTGAGAGTCAATTGAGTAATATCCAAGTACGCACGCGCGTGCGCGCGCGTCTGTAGCCGACTATTTTCGCAAGGCGCGTCTCGTCTGGTCCGTGAATGATCCGCTTTTATTTTTATGTTATTAATATATAATATTACTTTTGTTTAATATACATGTTTAATACATGTGTTGTAGACGTTTATTCATTTTCATCTTGAGAATTGGAATGTTACAATTTTTGTGAACTCATTCTTTACAGGAAGAGATACGGAAGAGAATCTTATGCCAATCATAGCGTTTCTGTAATAGAGTAGTAATGATCCATTTTCCGATCCACATCTTTCCTCGAAAACAAAACTCGCCGAAATTACATTGAAATCGCAAGCTACCTTGGATCGTAATGAGAAAATTGCGAGAATATATATGTATATGTAAGAATAATATTCTTGTAGTTCTTATGCAAATAACTTCATTAACGAAAATGTTCTCGTTAGGTTGAGATAAAAGAGCAATTCCGCGGAGTCCCTGAATGTTCATGTCACATGAAGTGTATGTAATAGCTAATTTAGCGATAAAAAATATGCTCTGAAAATAGAGCGTTGAAAACAACTTAACGACTTGTCTCGCATCATATCCAGTGTTTAACAGTTAATGACTATCGTCGATGAGAGGTATCGCAAATGGTTGTGTTCGTTAGTTTTTACGTTCGCTAACGTAACACAGAGAAAAATACCGGCTCGAGAATAAGCGGATGTTTACGTAGCGAAATGATGAATGTTGGATAATCACTAGTATTAATATTAATATCATCTCGTGTGTGTTTCTTGCGACGATTGCGTAAAGAAAATATAAAATAGTCAATAAAATGTAATGTAATCAGTTGAAATATATTTCTGGAATAAAAAACGTTTGATCGGATGATTCACATGAATTAATTAACCAGGTGTATGGATTTCTCTTGGAGATCTTTTTCTCTTGAAGAGCAAAGACATTCTCAAGCAATGCGATCTTCCTGTCGAAAAGTATCGAGTAAATTTCCCCGAGTGCTTGGACTATTCTCTCGATCTCCGGTTACCACGCTGGTTAACTTGAGTAATTTGTTATTTCCGCCGAGTCGGCCTCTCGTGGTAACGAACGTCGTCATTTAATAAATCGGTCGATTTGAGACCAACTTCCTTAATGAGTCTTTCGGTTATTTTCTTCTGTCTGTAATTTACTTCACGTGTCGTCACCTAGTCGATTTAGTTGCGATTAACAGAAAATGGAAGGGAAGCTCCCTTGCGAGATTGCTTCCGCAATCGTACCAAATTAGACTCAACAATCCTGAACTTGAAAATTTGTTAGAAAAGGTAAACATATATCATAAAATGGAATGTATTAAAAAAATATATGGTAAATGGTCGATAAGAATGTGAAATTCTTAGTCTTTTGTAGAAGAAAAATTGGAATTAACATTACGCATATATTTACGTAAATGTTTAAAACATGTAGGATATACTTTATATTCGGTCGATATACTTCTCGATTATTAAGTGTACTAGTAATAATTTCTCCAAAAGCGCAGTTGATATCTTTGCAAAAATTAAGATTAGGATTAGAGATGAGGAAATTATTTATTTATTCACTTCCATTCCTTATTTATAGACTCGAATGCTTATTGACCCTACCCTGTACATTCATTCGAATAGGAATCCTGCAAACTTCGGTGTCCGATTTCAATTAACTTTAAAGCACAGAAGCGAGTATTCTACCATTTGGTAGAACTTTTTCCATACGTACAATAATAATAATCAGCTGCAAGTGCTGTCTTAAGCCGTTAATCATTCTACGGCAATGATTTTAGCCCGGTAAATGCATTTACCCGGTTTGTTTCACTTGTTTACATCGGGTTTGTTGAAATCAACCGCGTCGACGATTGTTCAAAGAAAACGTATGTTAATATGTCTGATGTAACTGTGATATTTTTCCATTATAATCTGATTAGGAATGATAACGATTCGACGAGTCGTGGCAAGGTGAAGGAGTTCAGTCAGGGTAGGTGTTTTCATCACGTACATACACGGTGTTCTGTTATCACTTGCGATAATTTTTTTTCTTGCGACAGTTATAACAGATGATGTGTAACGTGATGTATCCCACTTGTGTTTGCGCGTTATGTCCGGTGTGGGATGTCGTTCAATATTCCTCGGCGAAAAGTACCCAAGTGAAAAGTCTTTCGCGGTTTGTGCGTGTGCGTATATGTGTATACAAGTTAGCGATCCATTACCGAATCGAAATCGACCACAATCATTATGGGACAAATTATGCATATACTTGCATTTGTGTAGACTTATATCATAAACGCTTACTGTCGCCAACTCGCGACAGTAACACCGTAAGTTGAACTACAGTTATTTAAATTATATTTATTGACTGCATTAATATTTATTATTACTTCATTTCAATATGTATTAGATGTATGATAATATCATACTAAAAGTATCGATGAGACTTTTCTGGAATATTTATACCACATCGATATAAGTAGACAATGCATTGATATGTTAAACAATGTTTTAATGACCAAAACAGTTGATACATGAAAGTAATGCATCGATGAAACGTTGAGCTTCTCCTGAAAAACAGAAATTTTATTTCTGCAACAATTCTTATTGTGTACCTATATATGAGAATTTTAATTATATATATATATATAATTAATGCGCATTAAATTTTAATGACACACACACACACACACACACCCCTCAATAAAGTTATAAAATATTAAAATTATAGAATAGTTTTTTGGCATCAAGTTCGCGTCTTTGATTTCGCAGTTTTTATTGTAAACTCGCTACAAGCTCAATTTTTTGCCTTTTCATGTGTCAAAACATGTATATAAAAAAATGACTGAATGAGCGTTGGGCGAAAGGGTTTGCACATGTATGCAGATGAGGTAGTGTTGCAAAAACGATTGGGGCGAGTAAAAAAAATTCATTTGTGTGAAACGAATCTCGCGGCACGGGAGACAAAGAATTCGTTGTTTAAGTTAACTAATCGATTTGCACGAGAAGTCCATTGCCATTTCGAATTGCGGACACGTACGCTAATTCGTGATATGTATGACGAACGACTGTTTTACCTTACTGTTTACTCCGATGCATTTGTCGAAACGATCCCAAATGTGTTTACGATCGGCAATCGATCGATCACCAGAACTCTTCCGACCGACGGAAGTTCGACTAATAAGTTCGACAGGCGGAATATTTATAATGGATGAGTTGATTTCAATATCGGTAGCGCGAGAAAAAACTGACAAACAGGAACTATAAATATTAACAAGCTCGTATCTAGTAAATTGCATTATGCGGTGAAACGTAGCTATAGTCACGTTCGTTTATTTTCAAATGAATTATTCTATCGACAAATGTTTGCGTATTAGAATTGTTATATTTAGGAATTGCGTATTAGAATTATTATATTTAAGAATTGCGTATTAGAATTAGGAAATACTAAAAAAGCTCAGAAGTGTATGGAATTATCGTAATGAGCAATGTCTGATCTGTGAACTTTCAAATCTCATGTGATAGGATGCACAAAAAGCTATCCGCGATTCTTTTTCAACGATATCAATGCATTTTTTGAGACAGCAGGTTTTTGCGATGCCTTTTCCTCTTAAACTTAAACGTGCACATAATAATTCCGCACTGGTGTGCTTGTTTGTTTTACTCGATCGATTAAGGAGCAATCACACGTTACCAGAGTATAACACGGTCATTAAGCGCGATACTCTATGTAGCATGTCCAGTGTACTGAGCTGTAATTTATGTCTATATCTATCTAGATGCCCATATCTCTCGCAAGACGTGTACACACAGGCATGAGGTGATGTATTAATCAGTAGTAGGCAAGACGAACCATTCAATGATGCAACACAAACACCTGATTGCGTGGATTGCATTTTGGATGACCCGGAAACCTATCCTTCATATTCCTTCATATTTGCGCACGTGTCGGAGTAAACGCGATTACAAAATTAATATCGCAATTAACGAGCGTGACCATTAATGCGTATTAATATTAATTAATGTTCTTTATGAACGAGGCGACGATACACGCTGTGAGAAATATTTATATATTTTATTCATGTCGTTATGTGACATGTGAAAACGTGACTGTGCACTTTCTAACACTAAAAACTTATCGAGGCCCGAGCGTACAAATAACGGGCTAGGATCAACGTGATTGGGCTGTCCAATTATTGTGTGGACACTAATACGCGAAGACAGATCTTTCTACCTGAAAACCACGAGAGGAATTCGAAACATGAATACAGTTTTAGGAGAGGCAGGCAAATAGTGATCGTTTTATACAGCGGATTTATAAAGTGAAATCCGTTCTATAACAATAGTATTTTTAGTATTTTGTTTATTATAAATTTGATTTTCTTGTCATTCTCTCTTAAACTCTCTTTTTAAATATCGTGAAATTTTCGATCAATTATTATCACATTTATCGATTTTATGTGTCTCTCTACCACATTTGCGCGACATCTTTGTTTATAGAAATGTGTTTTGATTGTTACAGACGCATGTCTTGTTGATGGATGCTTTCCTACAGAACAACAGGCTGGATCATGTTTCGAGAGTAATGTCCTCGCATCCAACGTATCTGGAACATTTCCTTAGGACCCAGCATTTCATCCTTCGGGGCGACGGTCCACTTCCTTATGACTATAGACATCTGATTGCCATCATGGTAAATATTTGCTTCTTTATTGTTTTCTATAATGTTTTCTATAATATTTTAAAGTAACTAGACAATTTTTTTATACTGTATTAATTGATTTTTTTAACACATTCTTACGACTTTTACTGCGCTTTCTTTAATGAGACAATTTTACGAAAGATAATTCAAACGACTATAAAAGGTGTAAATTGATTAATCTTAAAATTTTATCTTATTCATTAGAAATTTTATTTTATTAAGTTTTATTAATTATTATTTTATAAGATTTCTAAGACGAGATACGCGCGCACGTTTCTCATTTTTGTTTTTTTTTGCATTAAATGTTCAGTTTTATTGAATATATATATAATGAATATATTTTATGCGGATAGAGAATTGTTCATTAAACTCTTCTTCGCCACAATGATGATGTGTCTTCGTCTTTAAATTTCCTGGTCACCCTCGACGAGTGAGAGCGGGTCACCGAGTCAAAGATTATCACAAACCAAGTAAATGCAGCGCGTGTGTGTGTAATGCTATACACATTCTCATGAAAAAAAAAAAATTAGTAAAGATGTGAAAAATAATATTGATCGTTCCTTTATGAATTCTTGATGATCTATGCACTCGTTTGTTTTAGTTTCAGCAAATATTAGAATATTTTTTCTGCGATTCGAGAGTGTGTGATATCGCAAACCTATTTGTTTTTGCAAAACATGCCATTTGTTGTATGAAATTATACAACCTTATCTCTTGAACGTGTACGTGTAAGATCATCTTGAAGACGTCATACTTCCAATAATTGCAACTGTATTTATATTATAATCAGAACATAAGTTTGAGTAGAGTAGTAAATTGCACATACGGCGAGATAAAGAATGTTTTATTTTTCAATTAGGTAGGTTTCTTCGTTTCCGTGGCTGATGTAATTCTTAAATAAAACTTATTTACATTGCGTATAACGTGGACTATAAATAACACATAGGAGAATGTTCAATCGAAAGCTCGCATGTAGGAATCGAACAAGATTCCGATATTTTTAAATAAATGAGTCATTTATCTCATGCAATGCTCAGAATTCAGATTCGTGCGAGAAACAAGCTTGTTTAGATAACACTGCGCATGAAGAATGTTAAAATTGATTTGCCAGTTTCACATCGTAGGAATGTAGAAATTCACGATGTCCAATCATGAAAATAAACTGCATCTCCGAGATCGCAAGATTTTTATCGATCCCTAAAAACATCGAATATCTCATGAAATTCTCCAAAATATATTTAGCAAGTAAAATTTTTTTTCTCCGATATCGCAAATCTGTTTTCCACAATCAATCTTCAATTGAATTTCAAGTGAATTTATTAGATATTTTGTTTTTTTTTTAGTTCACGTTTTCATTCCTTGCAAAATTAAGATGGCTTATCAAAGAAACCCGTTTCACGAGACTTACTTCTTCTTTGGAGGCTAACTCGGATCAGCTAATGCATAATTGGCGATTAAATGTATATTTCCGTAAATGTATATGAAATATAAAACCAGTGAGAACTCTGCGGTATTAGATACGTAATATAAGAGAGAGCAGGTATGCAGATTCGCAAACTAGTTTATTCTGAATTGTCGAGTAACGGCGGTTGGACGAGCATTCGCGACCGTAGCCGACTTTGTTTATTGCAAAATCTCAGATTGCTGACTGCAAAACTGCTATCTATACAGGATACAATATCGAGGTTACAGCTTCCGTTTTTGAATGATACACTGTCGCGATCGGATGTCATTGTGAGCCATTGCGAGAGAAGAGTTTAATCTTATACTCAACTGATTTGAACAATTCGTACATTATGACAGATTTTCTGTATTACTTCCTTGAAACTCGGGTCGAGAACTTTACGTTATTCAAATATTTAATAATGATTATTAATGCTTTGATATTCGAGCAAGCTAAACTTATTCAATTCATATTTAATTGTCATACCTTTCGCACTTTCTTCAATCTTTGAGTACAATCTTGGTTTGATAACTCAAGAATCACATCGGTAGGCCGGCGTGATAGACAAAATATCGCAGCGTGTACGATCGATCGAGAAATATTTTATCTCGAGGTGCGAACGAAGTAAATTGTTAGACGATACATGTGGTAAATCTGATAAAATGATAAGGTATCTGAAAAACAGCTTTTCTACTGGTAAACATTGTGGTTCTTGGACTCGCTTCTTCCAGATGCGATTTGCAATCATTTCGGATCGTTCCTCAAAAATTGACACTTGCATCTTATCTTTGTAAATTTATCAATAAAATTACATGAAAAAAACTATTTATGAGAAATACACGTTAAGATCTCTCATTTGAAAGTAGAGATAATAATGAAATGAGTTGATTCTTTTATTTTTATTGATTTATTCTAGTATATTCTTCATTAATCATCGTCTGAATAAGATATCGGACAGCTCACATGCAAAATAAATTAGAGGAAATATACGGGAGTGCTTTTGAAGATAAGTATCATTGCTATCGCATTGTCTCACATTCACGTTTATATATTCTACTAATGCAGGTATGAAATTGTTGCTATCAACGTTTGATAACATTGATTATCATATCAATGACTTTAATAGCTGTTTACTTATCGAAGACGCTGTCACTGCACAGCACAGAAAAACTTAATATTACGAAGAACGAATTGCATCAATATATAGAATTACAACGGACGCTTTGATAACTTTGTGTAAATAATATATTATTTGCAACTTGGAAAAACAAGATGCTTTTTGTTAACGTGTTCTCGACAATTATTATACCGCTGTTGGAATGCCGCAGTGAGATGTTATAAACCGCGCTTGTTCTGCTGATTGTCGTTCACACATATTATTATTCTCGTCGCCGCGATAATGCATTATTTTCAGTATTTATCATCTTACCAATACCCGCGCGATAATTCTCGATGGTGAAAAAATATATCGGTATCGACTGGTAAATTTCTTCACGCTGAGCACAATAATTATGACTCGTTAATCTTTGATACGATCGTCGCGTGAAACGATAAGTAATGCAAATTTCCATAATTGATAATTTAATTTGATCGATGCCGATTGATTATGCGATAAGAAATGCTGATTTTTTCCACGGCGATCAGATTGACGAACGTGTGAAATTATTAATGAGCAAAGCACATATAGAAGTGTTTACGTCTCCTGGGAAGGATTCGCTAGATTCTTGAAGGAGGTGAAAATGTATTTGCGAACTCTCCTCTTATCGTGACTTTCGAATCGATCGATTTACCATTCTCATGGCAAACACATGTCTTGTTTGCATATCTCATCCCGTCTTCTCCTCTCTCTCTCTCTCTCTCTCTCTCTCTCTCTCTCTCTTTCACTGTCATTTCTCTCCTTCATTTCACTTTTTTTCCACTCGCGCTCGCTCTTCCACCCCTTTACCATGATATTACCATGTCCTGTCACGATGATCGATCGATTCTGTCAGGATCGTGCTGCATCCACCGCCCACGCGAGATTTCTCGGTTAGCGAAATGGCGAGTCAGGGGTGCTAAACTGACGCGTTTCATGCTCGCGGGATACTAACTTTGCAAAGTTAGTCACTTTGGAATAAATAGATTGTCACCGAGTTCACGTCAGGTAATTTAAACCTTAAATAATAGTGCCTACTAATAAAACCTACATTAAATTTTCAAAAATAGATATTCCATTTTTTTACGGGGTAACTTGCCGTATCGTTAAATTAAATCTTCCATTATTAACATCTGTTTCTTTATGCAATGTCTAACGTGAGAATATTAGCACATTTAAAATGTTAACTATCCAATGTCGAACTCGTAACTCTTCCATATATATTTTTTCAATGATACTTCTTTGAGCGCATGGTTTCATTATTGATGATTTTATTATTATATCTTGACCAAGCTTATATATGAACAATTCTCTTAAGACTCCGCTATTAATTATAAAAACCGATAACGTGGAAAATTCAGGAGGGAGGATATAGAATTTTCATAGGATTATCCATTGTGGGGGATGCAAAATTGAGCGTGGTGCATATACCCTTGAAACGGATGTTGCTGTTCGTCACGTGCTGGAAATGATCGTGCGCGTGATAACGTGCGATATTGGCGGTCGCAACCTCGTGCAATTTTGCGCTCCGATGCATCATCACGTCGCCGTCAATTCGCCTATCGCCGGTCAAAATTTGTTATTGAAAAACGCATGGCTTCCCCTCCCCACAAAATCGAGCCAATAACTCCGACGCTCGTCGTTGAAAATTTTGTGGGACGGGAAACCCACCGTTTATCGCGCGCGATGCACGATATCGCATGCACACACGCACGGAAATACATGTGCAATAATGCACGTGACGCCATCCGGCACTCAATACGACGAATAGAAATTTCTCGCCGGGAGAAATTGCTCTACGATCGACTCGCACGTTCGATCGTTTTTTTTTCATTCGCCCTTATTTCCCTACGGATAGTATTTTATCGATGGGCATTATCTGCAAGCTAATTCTGCAGACCCATGTATCTTATTGTGATGTACGGTCTGAGGTGAGCGTAATAATCGTGATTACAGGGACTTGTACCGAGCTTGTTGTCGAAGTTTAACAGTTATAAATTTGTTGATTTATTATGTAACGCGGGGTATTGATTAGACTGTAATTATATTACGTCATTTTACGCGGCATTTGAAACATCTGCAACGCGTTTTACGAAACGTTTTTATCACGCATATAGATCTCGTCTTTTTAACATGTAATTAAATATATTGCGTTTTATCGATCAAATAGCGGAATGTCCAGAGTTATAAGCCCTGTACGGAAGACCATTGAAAATTTTTGTCCCTTAACGATATACAATTTAGTAGATAATAATCTCGTGTGTGTAGGGAAAATTACGTTAGAAACGTTTTCTGAGGGTGGCATTAAGCATCGCGTATGATGCGAGATAAATAAATTAACGAGAACAGGTTTTGAAATCTATCTCGGTGTAATTTCAGGCTGCGGGCAGGCACCAATGTAGCTACCTTATAAATCTACAGAAAGGAGAGTTCGTTATTCAGGGCGGTGACCCTTCGTGGCTTCAAGGCTTGAGATCGATGCCAAGGAAGCTGCAAGATCTGTATGAGATCAACAAGATTCTAGCCCATAGACCGTGGCTCCTGAAGAAATCGCACATAGAGGTAAGCGGAAATTCGCATAGACTGGCGCGAATGTTGATTCAAGGATGTTGGTGGCGTAATATGAGCGCTTGTATTTCCAGAAATTGACTAAAGGCGACGATAATTGGTCCTTAGCGGAAGTCGTTCATGCGATAGTCCTATTAGCTCACTTCCACTCGTTATCGTCTTTCGTATTTTCTTGCGGAATTAACGAGGAATTGGATAACGTAACTGGCCATCACTACAAGGAGAACAAGGACAATAGTAGTAGCATACCGCCTGCCAAAGATAAGCTCACGAGCAGCCCTAAAAAGATTCCCAACGGAGACGGCAAGACTGGTACGTGATACTTGTTATAAATAATACATTATTCGTATGATACGATGATTAAATTATATAAAATTATCTGTACACATATATTCTTGCTTTTCTCATATGTTTTTAATATTGACGAATAAATTTTTATATTAACAGTGCAGTGATTGAAATTATCGTGATTTACAGAAAATATACCGTCGCCGCCGTCGTCGCCGAGCATAGTCGGCGAACAGGAGGTCGGAGTGGAGACTCTGATGGAACGTATGAAGCGTCTCTCGGAAAAGTCCGAATCCTACCAGATCACACAGGAAGAGCTCTCCAAAAGATTCGAAACTGTCGAGACGCAATCGGCTGAGTTAGCAGCGGCGCCGCAGAGGAGCAGCTCGGTCCTCGACTCCGATATCGGTCTATACATCGAGGATCCCACTTTTATTTACCAGGATTTCGCCAAGGTAAACCTCTTCGCGTCATTTTTTCGCGCTTGTAATTGCGAAACGGTTAGCCCAAAGGGACTTGGCGCGATGTATCTTAATTGGGCTCATCCATTTATGTTGATAAGGTTAATCACGACCCTCGTGTTATTCAGCAACATAGCGATGATTCTTCGCGCACTTCCACTGTTTTTGTACACCTAGTCGAGTAGTGTGTAATGGATTAGAGCCGAAAGACACGATGGTTCCAAGGTAGCGTGTGGCTCATCCATGAATATTTAAACCGGCTGCCTGTGCTCCGTGCATCGGCTTATGGCTTCGCTCGCGTAACTACTATGAATATTTACTGCGCGACGACATTGTGTATTGGCTGACTTAAGATAAGCTACGAAGGCGGGGCACAGCGCTTACGCCATGCATTAATGCGCGAGATAAAAAAAAGTGGCTTCGCCGGTTGCTACTCGTAGTGTATATTTTCTTCGTTTCTCAACTTTTTTTACGTCTTTCGCGATACTTTTTATTTATGCAGCTTTTTTCGTCTCTTAGCACCTTCTTCTTTTCCTACTAACTCGATTTTTTCATCCTTCTAGCGCGGTCAATTGAACGACATACCAACCTTCCGCGTCCAGGACTATTCCTGGGACCTTCACGGTTATTCCTTGGTGAATCGTTTGTACAACGACGTCGGGAATCTTCTCGATGAAAAATTCAAGACCGCGTATAATCTGACATATTACACGATGGGCACGCACAACAAGGTCGATACGTCGCGTTTCAGACGTGCGATCTGGAACTACATACAGTGCATGTTCGGCATCAGGCATGACGATTATGATTACAACGAGGTGAATCAATTGCTCGAGCGTAGCCTCAAAACCTTCATCAAGAGTGCCGTTTGCTATCCGGAGCGCGTCACAAAGAGGGATTATGATCGCGTCATGAGGGAGTTCAAACATAGTGAAAAAGTAAGTAGAAATACCAAATTGATCAGACTTGACTAAAGTAATTTTATAAATAAAAGAGAATATATGCGTTTTCGCAGTATAAGTATTTCTTAAAAATAAACGATTTTAATCAAAATAAATATTAATAATGCAATAAGATATGTATATATACCTTATTGCATATATATATATATATATATATATATATATAAATATAAAATAAAGATATATATATATGTGTGTGTGTATATATATCTTTTAACGAATCTTAGAAATTTAATTGAACGGTGATTTATGTAAATAAGCTTACAAGTTAAACGTGTTAAAATACTTGGCACTGTTCGGCTGAAAATAACTGCTACCAGTCTCGCGATAGAAAGTTAAGATTAGCTCGCACGAAACGCATTTAGAATTAGCTATTTAATGTTTGTGATAAGACTTTTATCATGATGAAACAAAAGAAACATAAAAATTTATTCTTGCATAAACGGCGAAGAACGAGACTGTTGGATATTGCTAAATATCATCCCTTCCTTTCTGTTTCTAGGTCCATGTGAACCTGATGATTTTAGAGGCTCGCATGCAAGCAGAATTGCTGTATGCTCTTCGTGCCGTGATGCGGTATATGACCTAAAGCGAAGTTCCGCGTCGCTCCCTCGTTTGTCTGTTGTCTGTCAGTCTGCAGTTTGTCGATTTGTTGTCTCGCGCCACGCTCCATGCCGTAGACTTAATGCGCACGGCATAGAAGGAACATGCGAGCGCGATATCATCGAATCTTATATAGAACATCACACACATGTACGCGCTATTATAAGGCCACTTCATCGTCGACTCGTGAATCGCAGCGATAGCGAGCAATCGCAGTTCTTTAACGGATTCCAAAAAAGACGATAAGGAAAGAGCAAGAAAAGGAAAATGCTGATTGTGGAGACAAACAGAAGATCGCGTAATATTTGGCCATTTCAGCTGCGCTCTCGGCGTGATTCTTCGTCCGATGGTCCTTCAATGACGAAATCAACATGTCCTTCCTCGAGCGACTCACGAACACGTCGATTGCATGTTCTAGTTCCGTCTATTTCGTGTAATAAAGTATAATTTAATGCGAATGGAGCACTTTTCCATCCGTGTTTGAGAGAAGATCATGAAGAGATCGTAAAAACAGGAAGAGATTGTCCGAACAGACAGGAAGACATGACAAGGAGAAGAAAGATTTATCATTTGTTTTGTACATAGACACTTGTATTTTTCTACGTTCGACATCGTAGCAGACTGTTATTTGTGCGTTTCGTTTACGTTTCAGATCTGTTAAAAAAAAAAAATGTTTGCTCTCGCCTGTTAGAAGCTTTCGAGTCGCTTTTAACTTCACACATACACACACGTACACACGTATACATATGTACCCTTCTTATTACGTTTGCCATTTCGATCTTATGCGCGATTTGCTGAAGAACACACATCACTTATATGTCAAGGAAGAGAAAAAATTTGTAGCTCTGCGCGAATATTTCGTTTTTCTTGTGCTGGATGGCTCGTTGAGAAGTGGAAAATTAATTGTAAGAATAAATTAAGAAATCTATTAACTTTAACTCCGTCACCGCGATCTTATCCGGACCTTTGCGGATCTCGGATCCGATTTGGCTCGACTTCTTCGAATTCTAGTTCTTGTGGCGCACGCCACCTCTGTTTTGACGCGAATATCGAGCCAAAGAAATCGTCTTTCATGCTCTATGTGTATATGTATGTATGTATACACAGAGTGTGTAACATTTCATCTTCGTTTCATTTCGACGATCCCTACCCCGCAAAAAATTGTGAAAGCTAACATAAAATTGTACCTACTTACCATTCATCATACGCGTGTGTCGAGCAAACCTTAGATTGTAGGACGATCCCACGGTCACGTGCATGCACGTGCGATATGTCACGAGCACGTTATAATGCGTGCACGCGACCGCGGAGAGAAGCAATGCCTATCGGCTGTGTTTATTTACCGAGAGATGCGCTAGCCGAACGCGAGAGAAGCGTCGCAAACTCGCTTTAACCCATGCACCATCTAAGCCTAGGCTATCTTTCCACCTTCAGATTAGCAATGGAATTTACATCGTGCTTTATGCAAGAGGGAAATTCTTTGGTCTCGAAAAGAAGAAGATCGTTGTATCTGTTCTTGTACGACGGCTTATACTTGAAAAAGAAGGAAAGAAGCTTAGAGAATGGGTTATTAGCCCTGCGTGCGCTACCAAAAGAACCGACCGATTTCACGAGAACACCAATTTCTCGGCGCCCGATATTACGTACGCGTGCGAGGGTGCTTATCAACGAATTTCAATGCCTTCGGCGTAGCGTTTCTAATAAAACGCTATATAAAAAGGAAAGAAAAAAGAGAGAAGGGGGAGAAAGAAAGAGAGAGAGAGAAAAAAAACTTGATAAAATGATGGGAGTCGCGACCCACGGCTGGAGCTCTATCCCTTTCTCGATTGATTGCGATCGTGCAGGGACGCCGTTCGGTGTCAAAATGTTGTGTGCGAGGAGGATCGAGGAGAGGCTGTTTAAACAAATCAAATTCTTATAATAGATTGTTAAGATACAGACACGCAAGACACACACACACACATACACATACACGCACATGTATACATACATACATACACACATACGCATACACGCGAAAAGAACATGGCACAAACCATTACACACGAAATATACGTGTTCTGTGATCGCATATATCTATATATATGTATACACACATACACATAAAAATATATATATATGTATATATATATAGATACATATATACGCATATTTACGATTAACTCCGCGAAAGAAAGGGAGGGAGAGCAAGAGGGAGAGAGTGTGCGCGTGGAGTGTGGAGCGAGTGCATATGAAATTGAGGGTTGCGGACGTAACTGGAAGTTTGATGATTCTATCTGTAGAGTTTGTAATTAGAGTGTCTCTTTATTATATAACTGTGCACGTTATGCGTGTGTATATGCGGGCGCGCCTCGGATAATCGATTTATTTGTACGCGCGTTCAAGGACGTGATGATCAGTACTTTGGAATGTGAATTTGTTAGACCGTGAACGATCCTTTGATCTCGATTCAGTAAACGATCGATAAGTGGCGCACAGTGAGTAAAAAATCCGCGTCCGAAAATTGAAATTGGTGCAATTTCGATATATTTATGAGAATTTGAGTCCTAAAGGTTGCAAAAAAGGTTTTATTTATTAAATATGTATATATAGAATGTGTTCAATATATTACACACACACACACACACACACACACACACACAATGTGTATATGTGTATATGTATGTATATATATATATATATATATATATATATATATATATATATATGTATATACGTGTATATACACACACATATATTGAATTTACTCTATATTTACATATATACGTATATGTACACACATATATATATTATTATATTTTTATTTAATATAATATATAACAATATATAATAAATTTTTAAAATGAAATGTTAGAATTCTATTGTGTATTGTATCCTATAAACACATTATTTAAAATTATTTAAAATTTTAAAATTTTTGTAATCTATTACAAATAAATGTAGAGACAATTCTTATCTCTACATTTACTGAAATTACACTGATTCCGATTTCTGGCCGTATTTATAAGTCTAGTCTGATAAGCGACGTCGAATAACGTCACTCCAGTGACGGATTTATTCCAGTGAAGCGAAATTGTTCCAGAGTACGATTCCGTGCACATAAACGCACATACGCACGCAAGAGCACGCATGGCTCGTCCGAATATCGTACCAAAAATGGGTAGTAACCGCGAGATCTTACGACCAATAAGCGACGTCTTTCCTTTTTTTCTTAGGCGACGTCTCCACATATCACACCAAAAGTTTAAAATAGAAAAAAGAAACATTCGCGTCGCTTACAGTTCATCTGGAATGGAACAGTCGAATCGGCAGAACCAATAACTTTTTGGCGGTTGAACCTTTTTCTCTCTTCGCTTTGTGTAATGTATCTTGCCGTTGTTTGCGAGTAGTAATAGAAGTGGGTAGCGAAAGATTTTGCGATTTGTAATGAACGCTCGCTAATGATAGTATTTTCAATTTTATCTCTCTCTCTTTCTCTTTTTCCTTTTTTAAATTATTTCATTTTAGGCTTTACTTCGAAACTCTTTCTTTTTAGTTTCTTCTCTCTTTCATCTCTATTTATCTATCTATTTATCTATTTATGTTATATCTCTTATTTTTTCACATTTTGCACATGCTGTTATCGAATTATCAAAATTGATTATTAGCTTTGTGGTATATTATTATGTTTTAATTAGACTCACGACGCAAAAGCCCGTACAGTTGAAACCAAAGAAATATACAAGAAGTACCATTGTGATCATCTGAAACTTTAGTAATATGTTATCGAATTATCTAATGTGTTAATACACACAGGATCAGAAAAACTATTCTACTCCACACTAATTGCAAATGTTCGAAATGTTTTACTTACGGATGTTTTATAATAATTGATCGTCTTATATGTCCGAATATCTGCGGAAAACCAAATTCTTCGCGTTTAGTTTATAAGTATCATGTTTTCCGATTCACGATTTTACGTAATTCTTTTTTTTATTCCGCGTTACACTCATATAGATTTCGATGCGTATGTAACTATCAATGAGTGAATGTTCGTTAATTACTATAATATCTACGTGTTTTACAATAGTTACATCGCGATGCTCTCAATAGCGACTACACCTTCGCCAAAGATCGCATCGGCACATCGAGAGTTATGTTAACTTCTCGGATTTTATATAAAACTAATAACAATGTGTTTTTAATACATTTGGAAAAAGATTACGTAAGAAGAAAGATTATATTTTACTTAAGATTTTATTCATTTAACATGGTCCGAAGAAACTACGTATTACCACTACATAGGAAATCGTAGTTCTATTTTCCTTCTGTTCTTTCTAGCTTTCTTTTCCTTTTGTTTTTTTTGTTTATTTTATTTTATTTTATTTTGTTTTTAATTTTCTCGCAACTTTTTCATTCATTTCTCGTTTGCATTATTTATTCGATACTATCTGTGTCATCTATCTTATCTTTTTTTAATAACATGTCAATCCTTTGAGCTTTTGTTCTATCTTCAATTATCTCTTTGCTCTCATTTATCGCTTAAGTCGTCATCATTCACATTATGTTTATTTATGTTTATTTTTGATCAGTGAAAGAGAATCACGATAAATTGATCGATGTAAGCGAGAGCGATAACAAACTGCAGCACGTCCGCGATAATCGTATGCGTGGATTGATCTCACAATATAATAATCGCGAGCGAGCGAGCAAGAGAGAGAGAGAGAATGAGTGAGGAGGGGAGGCAAAAAAAGAAAGGAGAAATATGTGCGAGATAGAGAAAAAGAGAATGGTCGTTGTAACGAGAAGGATGTTGTAATGACTACAGATGACGTTTTACGTATTATATCTTTCTTCTTTATTCTTTTCTCATGAAAATTGAGAAACGCGAGAGATTCTCGTCGAAGCTGCATGCAAATGTCGCTGCAGTTATACAGAGCGAATTATAATTTTGCGATAATTGTAAGGAGCACAGTAGAGACAGAGGAGAGAAAGAGAGAGAGAGGGGGGAGAGAGAGAGAGAATGGGAAGAAACAGGTAGAATAAGGAAGGAGGTGCGAAACAAGTCGAGATTTTTATAGTAACGATTAAGTAGGTAAAAGCAGAGTGCGATCAAACATCGAGTCAAAAACGTGGGACACTTCTAGACAGGAGATCTTTGATTTTCAAATAGCAAAACACACATAATTGTCGTAAACATCCATAAGATTCCTTAAAGATGCCTTTATCACGGCATTATTGAAATAGTTTAAATATTTAAATTATTACTTAGTTACTTAGACGTTTGAATTGCTTGAGCTTTGTACTCCACGTCTGATCGTGCTCTACTTTTCGCCTGACTTTTGTTCATTACTGTTTCTCTCTTGGACATACGTGGCAGAGCGGGTCATTTCGAGTCGAGTTGATGTCTCGATAAAGTGTATAGTGGGATTCCTGGAGGTGGACGAGCATAGAGAAAGAGAAAAACTGAAAAGAAAAGCAAAACAAGATAATGCGTGAGCGGTGAAGTGAAGCGTTTTACGAAAAAGAAAGAGCATATGTGTGTTGAATCGGCTCTAAACTCGTCCATTGTCTCGAAGTGAGTTCAAGCTCTCAGAGAGTGAGTGAGAGGAAGAAAGAGAGAGGAAGAGAAGTGCACAAGTTGTGCATAGTCGAAAGAATGGTCCACCTCCGAAAGTCACAAAAAGCATATTAAAATAGTATGTACATGCCACCGTATCGGGAGTGATTGTGTGATAATTACAAGTGATTTGACTAGGCCCCCTCCCCCCTTTTGGACGATCAAGTGGACTACTATCACTGAAGATGTTCTTTCGATCGCACATCTACGTCTCGGTGATCTAGAGCGCTGGAAAGACAAGGAGAACACTCTCATTTCACGCTTTAGATTCAAATCCCG
The DNA here is from genome assembly GCA_901521435.1 of Crematogaster levior. Lineage (NCBI taxonomy): Eukaryota > Metazoa > Arthropoda > Insecta > Hymenoptera > Formicidae > Crematogaster > Crematogaster levior. The sequence goes on from CABEGB010000003.1 coordinate 179,327, forward strand.
AACTGTCGAGACGCGGTTGAAAAAGCATCTTTTGTAATAGTAATCTATCGATTTCACCGACGAGGAAGAGATTTCGGGAGAGAGTTGAATCAGAAGGAGTTCCTTGCTCGCGAAGCTCGCTATAACATCTCGGTCATGTTGATTCGATTAAGCATCGGCGGTCGTAGCCTAATCTTATCATGGGCCAACGCGAGCTCGCGATCTCTCAAAGAGATTTATTCAGGGATTCTCACTGTTTTGCGCGTTCTCCGCGACGGTAAGCGAGTTGTCGGTTTCGTCATGTATATCTATCGCTTATGTGTAAGAACGATCGTCGCCATACGTGCGGCCGGGGGAGGGGGTCATATATGATGTGATTTCTTTTATATCATAACAAATAATGAACACTAAGAAATATTATAGTTTCATATAAGTGAGATATATGTTATTTGTCATTTATTTTACCCCTTAATAAATGATGTTATATAAAAAAAAGGCAATCAGGACGTTTCGTATTCTCCACCTCGCTTTATCTAATTGTAAGAGCGATTCGTCATTGAAACGTACTATTCTTCAGTGACATCGGAAACTCAACGATTCCTACAACATCGATCAGCTGACTGATTTTAATCTTAGTTTAGCCAACTTTAAATTATAAGAATTTAATTTCAAAGATTAAAATAAAATTTTATCGTAGTATTTTTTCAGCCCACTTAAGGTATTTCTTAAAATTATAGCTATTATAATTCAAGAGGATTAAAAGAAGAAGATAAAATAATTGTCCTCTCATCGTACATTTATTCGCCAACTATCGGCATATTACAGCACACGTTACATGACACCAAACGTCTAAAGTTGTACTCGATTAGCACTAACGATTACTCACTCTCAGCCACATTTCCATAAAATAGTCCCATTACGAATCTTACTGCTGCTTTCTTCGCGGCGATATTTACAGAATATTTTGTGTGTACAATTACACTTTAGGCAACCTCTCATGAAAAGAGAATTACAGAGCGTATTTAAGCACTGTTCTGTGCATGGATCGAACGTCAGATTTCGTACGAGAGTAGCGTAAACGTGCTCAAAGAGATATCGTTAGAGATATCGGTGATCGTAGATATATCGGATGGTTTGGTTCTACAGGTGTAAGAAAGATTGTTCAGCATATTACTCTCTCGATCAAATTGATATCGGTTAAATTAGAATTCGGATGTAAGATGTCGTGGATTCCTATCTAACGGTCTGTCGTTTTGCAACAACTGAAGATTCAACATTAAAAAACCCTATAGGCTAAAGACAAAAGGTCTCAGAGGGTTTCACCAGATAAGTTTTAATTTCGAGAAGAGTAAAAGAGAAGAGGAGTATGAAAAAAAATATTCCTCTTCATTTTACACATAACAAATTGCACTGACTGTGCTTGTGCAATATTTCGGTACAATTTTTCAATGAAAATATGATTTTGAGGATAAAAAATTTATGGTCCATTTACGTAAAGTATTCAGTTGTTTCGTTAAAACGTCTGTGAAATTAAGTATTAATAGTTTTTTAAGTACTTAACTCGTCGATCTTTATCGCATCATCGAAGAAAATTTCCTCTCGCAAGGCCAAGGATTAATATGCATGTGAACTGGTTGTAACTTTTTAATTTAAGATTTTCCTCCAATATCCTAATGGTATTAAATCACGTTACCTCAACGTATTTGAATACTTTCTAAAGTGACGAGTAAAGCGGACCCTTTGCTTCAAGACGATTATACTGTCCGGCACGGATTGATTAATCGTACAAAATTCGCGGCTACGAGAAAAACCACTTTAGAACCGCGTTATACCATTTTATCAATTAAATTCAGTATATAGCGTCGATCTCTCGACGGATTTATCAAATGTGCGGAAAAAGCGACGCACACGCGTTGCTTTATAAATACGTTTAAGCTCTTTCTTCGCAATCGCAAACGTCAACGAATATTTTGTCAATATTGTGCAAACATGTCTAGGTGAATTCCGACACTATCGGCGGAAATCTATCAAAAAATGGATCGTAATTGCTTTTCGCGAGACGCGAGACGCTTTGTACTTGTTTCTGGTTACAATTATTATGTTCCGGTACTGGTCTTGCTAATAATTCTAATTGCCGTCATAGTCGTGCGGCGGTGCGTGATGATGCATGTGAATGTGTGGAGGCAGTTCGACTACAGGTACGGCCAGGCTGCTTCTCTGTAATATTACCACAATTATATAATACATAGTTAGATAATAGTTGCATCACAGCAGATATATATGTACAAATGCTATGAAATTTATGGATATCGAAATCTTTTAGATGATTCTATAGTCGGGTTTTTGTATGCAATTTTAATAATGTCTTGAATCTTAAATGACTACTTGCGTTTTTTCGTAGTTATTTTATCTTATTATTTAATATGATTTTTAATATGATTTTTCTTGTACATTTAATCTCCATTAATTATCTATCGGCGATTTGTGGAATTTTTATTCCATTCTCGGTTTAACTTCGGCAGCTAATAAAATTAATTGCTTAAAGCGCTACAGTTAAGATTCAATTGGATTCCGCCGATCCTTTAATCTCTTCAGTAAAATCTTTATCTCGCAGTACCGAATTATTCGCAAGAAGGAATGAAGAGATAATAAATTTCGTACCCATCCTAACTAGAAATAAATCCGCTTGCTGGATACACGTTAATTAAAGAACATTTAAATGCAATTATGAATTTAATGAACATGGAAGCATAAAAAGCTCAGTAAAAAATAAAATATAATTGAATAACGATATGACAGAGGAAAGAGAGACTTTTCTTTGGGAATAAAATTATGATACACAAAATTGATTTCGGACGAAAGGAACGTCAGATTGAAGAAGAGATTAAAGAACCGAATACGCCTTCATAGCAATATTTATAGTCTGAGCTTTTAAGATATTTAAGATTATTTTAAATCTGGTCACAATTGATTATGAATTTTCGAGATAGATAAAATCGCAGAGCAATTTTCGAATAACTATACAATTTTATATTTATATTTTGGACACAGGTAGTAGATAAACTTTTATTTATAAAAGAGACTTGTATGTGTATTTTAGGAGTCATTGATTAGAAAAACGAACAACTTTGTTTAATTTGTGTTACATGAAAATTGTGTAATACATGAAAAATAAGCGTTGGCTTGTAAATTAGTGATGGCACGATATTTATCGATAACGAGAGACAAACTATTACCTGGGATCTCATTCCGTTTACGGGGGTGGCAGTGGGATTGTCCGGCGGGTAGCCGATCACGTGCATAGAACATTTGTCGCAAGTACGCCGTCGAGACGACGTGCAGCGTAAGGCGCGACAGAGCTCGCGTGCCATCTCCGAGCAAAGCGACTCTTGTTGATTCGGTTGCTGCTGATGTTGCTGCTGATGTTGGCATTGTTGTTGCTGCTGCTGTTGTTGTACAGTCTGAGAAATTCCTTGAAGAGAGCCGGAGGTAGGCGTCGGAGGAACTGGAGGCCTTTGCTAAATCAACAGTTCACAACGACTATTAATTATTCGTGTTAATGACTCAATTATTAAAGAAAATTCAGGAAATTCAGGAAGACGCATTAAGATATATCATGGTGCGGAAAATGTTCTAAAAGCGAGAAGTGAATAAATAATATTCTTCTTTGTAGAATATTTTTCAAACTATAAACTATTAAAGAGATATAAAAAAGATAAATAACGATATATATATTGATTGTTAATATGAAGTAGATTTTATTTTAATATAAAATTATATAACTTAAAGCTAACTTTTATCACTTTCAAAATATCAAATTTTTAAAAGATGATCTTTCTTTAATATACTTTGCTACAGCAAGAATTAATTTTAAATGTTATTCACTTTCCGCTAATATCGGAGCGTCTTATATCATAACAATTATCAGCGATATCTTTGCAATACATTACTTAAATATTTCTTAGAGATTTCGTGTTTGTATTAAAGCAGGTGAATTCGTAAAAAGTTCTCTCGATAGCAGAACGGACCTTTTTTCGCAACTGTCTTTGAAATGCTTGTAGTCGAGCGGCATGCTTCAAAGGACGATGAGCTCATGCTGATACGGCGAAATCCATGATGTAGCGATGAAACAAAGTTTAAGGAACGTGCAATGCTTACGCTTACAGTCACATGCACATGTCTTAAAAAGTTATAATAGTTTTAATTAACAAACATAAAGTGACGGAAAGTGGTTTGAGAATTAAATGCACCCGACCCGAAGTCGCCTTTGTCGGGAATTTGTGTGTCGACGAATAAAGTTGTGCAACGTGAACGTGCTGATTTATTGAAATAAATTTCAACATTGCTTACTGTGGTCGATGCACTTACCCGTTCCGCTGGTGCATTTCTCCTGGAATTATAGCAGAATTCGAAAATCGCTATGAGCACGGCGAATGCCAAACCGCACAGTAAAACCACGAAAACTCCTCCTACGAATTAAAGCACATCAATTTTCGAACCGACGGATAAGTCATGTATATCGATTGATAATTTAAAAAAATAAATAATAAAGATAAATGTTTCTCTATACGTACGAATTAAATAAATTAATAAATATTTAAGTAAATTAAACAAAATTACAGTATATAAATTACACATAATATAATTTAAATAACATACATAAATAGCATACGTAATTTAAATAATTCATTGTAGATTTTTACTAAAAAGTATATAGATTTAAGCATATCAGAGACATTTTAAGATTTCCTCAATCAATAGAACAGCGCCATTCCTTTAGAAAATACATTTAACAGATTTAACTTTTCATAAAAATAATAAAAAAATAAAAGCCAAGATATTAAGAAATGTTTGTGACTATAAGAAGGAAATTCCATATGTTATGACTTTACTGAGAAAACTCATGATGCGAATAATTCAGAATTTACGTGCTATTCTCTCTGAAAGCCTTTCTCACCTATGTTGTCGACGCCTAGAGCGTTGGCTTTATTCTCCTTTCCCTTTTCCGTCCTCATGCAAGTATCCCCGGGACTCTTCCACCATCTGTCATACAGACTCTGAATTTCGCCTTTCTCTTGTAATTCCAGAATTGCCAGAGATATCTTGTCTCGCCAGGGCGAGCCTGAAATTTTTAAGGAATGTTGAACCTTATTAAGTAGCTGTAGCAATTTATTTTAATCTTAAATTAAAATTATACACTCTTTTCATTCTCACGATATGTTATCAAGTATAAATATAAAATAAATATAAATAAAACAGTTTTATTTTCATTTTACTGAAAATAAATACTATTATATAATTGTAATTATAATTAAATATATTTTAAAACTCTGGAAATTGAAATGTGTGTGTGTGTGTGTGTGTGTGTGTGTGTGTGTGTGTGTGTGTGTGTGTGTGTGTGTGTGTGTGTGTGTGTGTGTGTGTGTGTGTTGGATGTTCATTTACAAATATCAAATTAAAAACCATTTTTGGATTTATCAATTGTACACTGTTTACTTTTAATAAAATCAAAATCGTTTTTTTTATATTAGTATTTCTCGATAAACTATTACAAATTTGATTGTGGAAACTATATGAGATTTGGAAATACAAATATTGATCAGCGTAACAGCTCACCCATCGGTGTAGCAATTCCATATCCTTTGGTGTCTAGCAGACCACCAATTTGCGTGAGATTACAGTCCCTCTGGACAATGTAATCCAGCATGGTCGACTCCATCAGAAAGGCATAATCGCCTTGAAGAACTCTCTGGATACCCTCTTCGTACGTTGGAACGAATACCGACGGCTTTTTATGCTCCATGAATCTCCACATCTTTTTGTATGTCTCGATCATTGAATCCTTGAAATAAAATTTGAGAATAAAATCGGATTATTATCGTATTTATTATTTATTATTATTTATTACCATCATAATTCAACTGATACAACAACTAATAACTAAGATAATAACCGTAATTAACGATATCATATATTATACATTTAAAAAATTGATAAATAATAAGTGACATAAATATTAATAAGTTAATGTTATCCAACCGTCAACGTGTTGGATTTTCTCAAAGCCCTTTTAATTTCACTATCGAGAGTCTCTTATTTACCTAATTATGATAAATATTAATTGTGTAATTAACTGCCAACGGAGAAGTTTCTATAAACTTGCGTGAAAGACGCGGCGTAATTAAAACTCCATTCCGGCATCAGCGGAAGCGATTATCATAATAATTGCAAAATAATTAATTTCGTATCAATTGCGCGGCTGTATCGCGCGCGATTATTATCTATTATTAACAGGCCATAAATTGGACACAAACTCGTGTAATCGTAAAAATATTAATACAATGTAGGACTAAATTTACATATGAACTAAATGAGCTACAGCTTTCGCACCAAAAAAACATATCTTTTATCTTTATTAGAATAATGTGGAAGAAAAATCTTATCCATTTTTTATCGTAGCTTTGATCAGATTTACACGTTATACAGAGTAATATTATAGAGATATTATACTAATAATAGTATAATATTAATTAATATATAAATATTAGTACAAAGACGTTAGTATTACTCTACCATCTATTCTAAATAGACAACAAAAATATTAGTCACCCTAAAGAAAGTCATCGTGCTTCCGCTGTCGAGAGTTCCGTACGTGATGTCCGTCTGACTGGCGAGATCTTCGGCGTTCTCTATCGGCGTGATCATTCTTTCCACCGTAAGGAAAGCCGCTAGATTTGCAGTATACGACGAGATGATGATTAGAGTGAAGAACCACCATATACCACCCACAATACGCGTGCTTGTAGCCTGATACAGATATTTCTCTTCATCAAAATTCGCTGCTTAACAAATAGTTTCTTTCATCGCTAGTTTTCATTAGTTTCATATTAACATAAAACATTTATTATAAAATTGATAATAAGGAATTTAATTATCGATATCATAATACCGCGAAAGACTACCGTCTCGTAGTCTAGTTTCAGAAGTGCAATCTCTCGTAATAATGTCTTCAAATTGAAGTAACGTTAATTCTTCATTATGCTGGAAATACTCCGATACTTCTTTTTACATTCTTACTATATCTTTCAGACGTTCCAGGGATTAACGTATTTCATTCCGTTGAATAGAAGATTCTTAGTATTTGAAAACTAATTCAAAAGCTGAAGTCTGCAAATGAAAGCTAGAGATTTCTCGAATAGAAACGTTCCTTGTCGAGAAAATTGCGAAGCATTATCGCGAAAGTAATTTGATAATAAGATATATTTTGAATGGATAATCATTTTAAATAAAGGAATTGAGCATACAAGATTAGAATACAAATATATAATTAATTATCAAATATCTAAGATATATACATTTTGTAATATCATATTGTAAATTTAAAGTCATTTGCATTATTAATATGAAATGGCTTAAACTATGTAACATTATAACTCGTAATGATCTGATCATTAATGGATGCTTGAAACGGTCCATTATTACGAGAGTTATTATATATGTACATATTACATAGATAAAAGTGATATTAACAAGCTTGTTTATGAAGCTAATTAAGGTGATTTACATAATGACTTACGATATATACTATATTTATATACAGGGTGTCCCATTTTAAATAACGGATAGGAATATCTCGGATGGTAAGCATTTTGGAGGAAATTTGTTGATACAAAAGTTGTATGGTTTCAAGGGGGACATAAGATGGTGTCATTAATGTGACCTTGAATAGTTGCTTGAAGGTCACGTGAAGGTCACCTTAAATTTTTTAAATGGAACTGCCTACTTTTTATTATATATTCTTGTAGCTTATCTCGAGACCTTTCCAAAACACTATAAATAAATGTTTTTTCGTTAAGTATTTTTCGAGTTATAAGGGTTGAAATAATTTCTTAATTTTACATGAACTATAAAATATCTCGTAAAATATTCACTTTTCGATGACCTTACCTCAATACTTTTATGCACAGAATAATGAGAGGAATCAATTAGTGTAAAGAAAACACATAGTTGTTTTTAACAAAATGTATGTAATTGTTAGTTACAAATTGCATATTTTTTGTTAAAAGCAACTATGTGTTTTCTTTACACTAATTGATTCCTCTCATTATTCTGTGCATAAAAGTATTGAGGTAAGGTTATCGAAAAGTGAATATTTTACGAGATATTTTATAGTTCATGTAAAATTAAGAAATTATTTCAACCTTCATAACTCGAAAAATACTTAACGAAAAAACATTTATTTATAGTGTTTTGGAAAGGTCTCGAGATAAGCTACAAGAATATATAATAAAAAGTAGGCAGTTCCATTTAAAAAATTTAAGGTGACCTTCACGTGACCTTCAAGCAACTATTCAAGGTCACATTAATGACACCATCTTATGTCCCCCTTGAAACCATACAACTTTTGTATCAACAAATTTCCTCCAAAATGCTTACCATCCGAGATATTCCTATCCGTTATTTAAAATGGGACACCCTGTATAACAAAATTAATTTCGCGTAATATATGTTTATAATGTTTAATAGATATTACAGCAGAACTCAATTTGAACATAAACGCAAACCTTGGGGTTTAGATCGCTGCCTTGTTGCATGAGGGTTCCGATGGTGAACCAGAAGCTGTTCGATAAGGAGAACTGGTTCTCGATGATTTCCGACCCGGGGTGACACGGATGGGGATTATTCCATTCGTAAGGACTAAATCGCGCCACGACAAACATCGTCACTGACACCAAAACGTACGCTGCCAAAACGTACAGCCAGATTTCGATCGCTAATGGGTTCATAAAGGAAAAAAGCCGCGCTTGGTGACGGGTTGGTACCTGTAAGGAATTTCAGTTTGATCGTCTCATCGTTTGCTATACAATATTCATATTTTTCAGTATTTTCGAAAAAATATGAATATTGAAAAATCTTATTCTCTTATGCATTCACACATAGACAGAAACATGCATTAATTTGTTTTCATCAAACATAAAAAATTTATTCAAAATTTAAATTATGGATTGTTGATATTTGAATTTTGAAAATTAGTAACTAAGTGATTAAATAATAAAATTTATCGCTGAACATGTTTACGCTCAATTTGTTTTACTAGTTACTCGGTAACTTTTATTTTGATAATCAGATGCATCTCTCTCATTATTGAAAAGCAGAGAATATATATGAAATATATATTAAGCTTAATTATAATTCTATCTATAATAAAATATGGGAATGATATGTGTAATAATGAAGAAATTTTGTGCGAATAATTTAATTCTTATTAATTAGCTATCTTAATTAATATTAAACGTAATATCGTGAAAATGATATTATTCTGCTTAATATAACATGGAATTTGCTTTATCCATATTGAAATCATTATCTAATTTTCTTTTGCTTTTATAATATTATACTTGTACATTTAGTCGTTCCGGATATTTTACGAAATATACTTTTTACGTATTGGTCCAATTATTGCTGATAATGCAAGAAAAATTTTTCGATACTTACAAAGCACTGATATCAACATGATACTTATATATTGTTAATTCAAGTTTATCAGATTTATATGTCGTGAATATTTACAAATTTAGACAAAGAAAAATAGATAAAAAAAAATATATAATAGATTAAGAAAATATACAATAGATCAAAAATACGTAAGTTTACCGATTAATTATTGAACCGTACATTTAGATTAGTTGATGTCGATCTCGGTGATTTTTTATTCACGATGTATCAATAAGTACTAAAAGCCTTGTGTCCAATTCTTCGTTTTCTACCGATAACCTTTGTACAAGTGGAATTGGCTGATGTAAAATTTAACACTTGCTCTTGGTAGCAGATTCAATTTTGAAGAAATAAAAGAACAATGTAGCAGAAAGTACCATCATTGTTAGTAACGACGACGAAAAGAAGTAACAAGATTATTGTAAAAGTGTCGATATAATATTCGTATACAAGAATTATTACCATCAATGTTAACAATCAATAAAGTTTACAAATATTTCGTACTCGATGATCCCAGTCGTGATAGATCGTATAGCGAGTATGTGAAATTTCGATGGATAGCTGGCAGGACGATTAAAGGACATAGCTTGGGAATAGAAATAGCTACTGGCTGCAACATTAATTGCAATTAAATGCCTTACATTAATTAGAAAGCGCGCTCGCGCCCGGTTAACGTCGATTGGTGCAATCAGCGAAAAGAGACCGCGCACCTCGCTCTTGTATTTGCCGGAGGAAAATCCCGTTCTAATGGAAATGAGCATTCAGTTCGTATTGAAAGGCAAGCTATCATCGTCAGCGCGCCGAGAGAGGTCGTCGTTTTAATTAATTTAGAGGCCCACTTATCAGATTTTTTACGCTTCGCCGTTTTGATGAAAAATGTAATTGTATTGTAAGCAAACTATTCCGTAAGTAATTCGTTCTACTCTCGATTGTAATTATTTGCAAGCAATTAATTTATCATCTCGTTATCGCGTATCATGATCGATCGTGATTGTACTTGAGATATTAATATTGATTTCTTAATAAAGTATCCGAGTACTTGAAAGGAGACCTTCTGAGGATTCTGTCAAGTGTAATATGTAGTCTATAATTAATCCTTCAGTGAATCGTGATGAAAGATTACCACGTCATTGCTGCTTGACTGCATAACGGTGATTTGCTTAATTATCTTCATTAAGCAGTTGACTTATGCCATTGGGAACTAAGGCGAACAATTTCATTCGAAATTTGAGCATTCCCATTATGGAAGATCCTCAAGATAATATAATACAATTGATATTGTATTTACTGCTATCATCATGTGACAATATGTAAAAGACTGAAAGAGTTAACATAGAAAGAAATACACATTATAAATATTTGAACAGGAAAGCCCCTGGCGTTTCTTTTCAGGAATCTTAAGAAGAATTTGCATTTTTTTATGATAGCACGTAAATGGTTTAATAAACGAAATGTATCATCGATTATCCAACGCATTGAATCAGTCAACTGATTATTTGATATATGTTTCGACGAGTCGTCTCTTACGAAGTAACTAAAGTTATGTAAGAAGGGATTAATGTGACGTTATAAATCAAGACATAAGGAGATTTTAAAATATTATTATAACATCTATCTGACAGTTTCACAAGATGTCTTAATTGGCACATCATATGTCCAATCAATAAATTGCAGTACTTAATATAAATATTTGCATTATTTATATCCCAAAAATATCCAGATGTTTTTAAAAAATGTTTTTTGTCTTGAAAATGATTTTGAGAAATCTACTGATAATGTTAATGACGTTTTAAAGATGATATTTTTTAAAAGAGTTTTAGACGTGCATGTTATCTGAGAAAGTTTCTTGTTTTACATAGCTTATTATTCTAAAGAATATGTGTTGGTAAATTGTTAATAAATGACGCATACACTTTTAGGAGAGAAAAAAGTTTCCGTCAGAAAAAGAACTAAAGGAACATTAATGGAAGTCTATTGAGTTATTAATTATCACAAAGAAAGGAGTAATTTTATTGATTTTTCACAAAGAAGTTATGTTATCTCTTTCGTTTAACTTAACGATTGCTCTAATAACATTTTAAAATGCTAATTCTTTAACTTTATTATTGACACGACAGTTTGATTAGATAGTAAGACTATATACACAATAGCTATATGTCATCATGTATATATCATTATGACAGAAAACTGTATTTTTATCTTATAGTAAATCAAAAACACAGGCGAACAAAATAAGAAAATAAAAGTTAACAATGGTGAAGGTCGGGAATGGTGGTTCTGTAATTTCGTCCAAACGTCGGGTTTTCCACGAGAAATCGAGAAATTAAAGATGAACGGAGCGGAGCGACTCGTCGTCGCGAAAATTTTATTATAAAAGCTCGAGAAATTAACTTCTTCATCGGTATCGTTAGGTTGTTCGCTCGCGCAATACCATTATTAACTTCGGAGTAAGCGAATCCCATTGCTGCTCGTTACGGTATAAAGTACAGCTGGCCGAGAGAGAAGTTAACTCCAGCATCTCGAATTATTTAGCGGGAGTCGAAACTTGAGGAGAATTCCGGTATACTGCCGCTCGAATCGATCGAATAGAATCCGCGAGTCGGGAGAAACTCCCGACAGCGAGACATCGCGAGAATAATTAAAGCTTTCCGAGTGATAAGGTAGAATCGAGGGAAGAGACAGTAGGGACAAATATAGAAAAAAAAGAAGCGGAAAGAGAGAAAAGAGGAGGAGAAACGAAGAGATGGCGAAAGAAAGGGAGAAGCAAAAACGGCTGATGAAGAAACGATTCGTCGAATAAATATCGAATTAATTTGGTTCACTAATTCGACGCGTCAGCGAATCGGTGATACATTCCGATTATTAAATCATTTACGTGTCGTCACTTACGAGCGGCTCTAATTAGTCTGTCTCGCCCTTCTGCGATATCGCGACACATGCTGTACCGCGTTATAAGCGGAAACATACATATACATGTGTTAATTACACGCGAATACATCGTCAACGCCACGATATTACTGTCATACCACTCTTGTAATCAAGATGGGTCAAAAGGATTAAATTTGCAAAAGAAATTCTAAATAATTGATTTCGGCATTGTATGTGTCATCTATCACGTTTTTAGTAGTAATAACATATGATATGTAAACAGTATTAGTAGTAATAACATATAGACTGTGTCTTACATACATTATTTCATGCAACAATTTCATTTTCAACAAGTTTTATTGTAATTAATATCTTTATGTTATTGCAAAATGGAGGAATTTATAATTATTTTAAAAATTATTTGTACTGTAATTGTGTAATGTAATTGTATGAACAAAATGTAAGCGATACATTTCCATCTAGAATGCGATATTCGATAAGATTAAGTCTGACTATTACAGTCAGACTTACTACTGCGATTGTGCATGGTCGGTAATAACATTGATATTTACACTCAATTATTAATTGGATATTTCAGTAAAATATGGAAGCATTATACAAACGTGACCATTACCAATAGTCGGTTTCATAGGCGAGTATATAAGAACTAATTATGGTCAGCCAGCGCCAAAATTAGACCGAATTACAGCTATATGGCTCTTCTCATTACTGACGGTATTAATTTAGGCAAAATTATCTCACGATTAGAATTTAACCTCGCTCGCGTTTTTATTAGCTTTTTATCGCAGACGTGTAGTTGAAGGAATAGGTAAACAAGAAATGTAAAAATATCGACAGAGATATTATTTAACAATGCGAAACTTTCAACGATATTACGTTGATTCTTGGGTATGTGAGCACATTCGTTGACTGCCAAATAAAAATGGTTTAACAACAACAGATGGAGTATACGACGGCAAAAAAAGCAAATAAAAATAACAAATGCATGGTGCGGAAAAATAGACGGGAAGGAGGGGGAAAGACCAACAAAGCTGGATCCGTCTCGGCAACAATGCAGCGGGACGTGGACGAAATAAAAATATGAGCTATCAGGTTAACGCCATTTCGCGTGAACCGGATTAAGGGGAGAGAGAGGCTCATACAGGGTAGCTTTAAATGCTCCAGTTCGAGCTGGACGCGAATGCAATTGCTATTTTAACGTAATAAATTTCTCGCGTTTAAATTGCGGTTCCGCCAACTTTTGCTTACCTTGAAGAGGATCGAGATGCCCAAATTCATGAACGGCTTCGTGAAGTCGATCACGCTCTCGCGCGCGTAGTTGATTGTCATGGAGCCGACAGCGAGATCGGCTTTCTGCGAAATGAGAGAAAATAATGAAGGGAATAATGAAGTCCATTAAGGATCAGACGAAGCGTTAATTCTAATTTATTTTCTATGCCACCAAGTCTGGCAAGGCGCGGATTCTGCAACGCTGATGCAAAGCGAAGCTACTTTCGTCCACTTGGTTCGCGTTCGGCAGGTGCTCGAGATTATTTAAACACGCGACAATAGGATAGCTGACTTGGCAATAGCCAACGAGCGAAATTCTCCCGATTCAATGAAGCCACCCGAAGAAAGAGCTCAACGTGTGTACGATATCTAACTGCTTCTTCAGCGTCTGCGAGAGCACTCGCGCGACGATTCACACCGTGAAGCAGCAGTCTGTCGAGATTTATTTCCGGCTTGCGCTGCACACGGATATCTAGCTGAAAATGCGCTCCTGATAAGGAAATCCACTTGTCTTTCTTCACGTGCACCCGCCTATGCTTTTGTCTTTACGTACGGTGTTACAAATTTTTTGTAAGCGTATGTGCAAACGTGTGCATACGTTACAGAGAATTCTATTGCGTGATGTGTGCAAAATACAATTTACCAATTCTTGCCAATTCTGCATATTCACGAACGCAAATCGATACGTAATATCTATCTTGTCTCTCACATATTTATTTCAAAAGGTTGACAACAAGACTAGACTTCAATTGCAATCTATTTCAATGGAGCTATGTGCACTAAACGAAAAGATTTTGCATATCCTTGTTCTTCAGATATTCTAATTACAAATAGATGCAAATTTCATATTCTTCTTAGGCAGCGTGTATAATACGGTCTGAATATTCATCATTTTGATAATTTTTATAATTCTATATTACAATTTTTTGTAACTCGCATCACAGTCAATAACTTCATTCGATTATGAATGAAAAGCGAGCATTGATGATAATATGATGATAATAACTTGCAGTTTCACTTTTATCCTTTCATACAAAGATCTCCGATACTTTATATATGTATTACTGTGTGCATTGTGTTATACGGTTATCGATAGTTAAACCGTGAATCGAGATATATCTCATGTGCAACGGACAGCCGAAACGGTCGACATCGACGTCGCATAAAATGATATCAGTTCATCCCGTGAAAGATACTTCGGACTGGCGGCGTCACTAATTCGCGCGTGATTTACGTTGTCCCCAGTTGCGACCCATGGATGACGGTCGCAATAATTTGTTGTCGCGTGTTCTCGCGCGATGACAGCATGGCGCCATTGCGGACCCGCGATGTATCGTGTCGTCAATCGTTTATGAACGTATGAGCGCTGCAGTGTACACGCATCGAACGTGTCGAACGAGGGAAACGCGAATGCGAGAAGCCGGTTAAAGCTGCAGAGATAATGTAGCGGAAAAAGGGCGATATCAATTTTACATAGGATTATGGAGACACGAGAAAGTGTCCTATATATTTGTACCGACACAATATATTGTATAATAGATTGTTTATTTAATACTTTTATCGAGGATCGCTTTTGTCGATTAATAATTTTCATGATGGCGGTGATACATTGCGAGCGAGAGCTTCGTTTTTCATTTCATTCATTCAGTTTTGAGCTGCGTTACCTTTTCCCGTCCAACCGACAAACGATATTCCATTTATCAACTGTGTTCAGATAAAAATAAAATATCGATATATCATTCTTTTCAAGAAAATCCGCGCGAGGGAAATTAATATTTCGTGTAACATTTTGCAAAAATTGCATATCAACGAATACTCGAAAACTTATTGCGTTAAATTAACAAATTACACATAAAAAATTTATTGTAAAATAATTTTTCCATTTAATACAAAATGCTTTTCCAGAGATATTTTCGAAACAAGATTCATTCGTTGGAACACGAATGTGGAGAAGAGAGAACTTATTGTTAGCGTAACATAAGGCAATTTTTTGTATTATATTACATGCTAATTAAAACATCGTTAATTAAACATGCCGATTAATTATCATCGATCTGACGTTATTGATTGCGGATGTCTCAGATGGAAGAAGGTGATTCGCTTAACTATGCATAAGTCGCTAAAATACGATACGCTTCTAGGCACATTATGTCAGCTTTTTCATCATCATTTTTCCATCCTCGATTTCGCCATTGCGGCTTTCGGGCTTACGATGACTGGGGCGAGGCGAGTATTATTAATGATCATCTGACAAAATTAATGCTGCCGTCCGGATAACATAGTGCCGGTCGCTTTGTAACGTCCTCCGGTTTGTCCCGACGAAAATGAGAAATTTCGCGGACTCTCATATCACGATTCCAAGAATTCCAGCTCATACACGTGTTTATACCTTCGTCATCGTATCGCTGATCACTAAATTTGATATACGTTCAGGATCTTCGAAATATTAGACCATTCATAATTCATATTAGGCCATTCATAACCGTCATTTTTCTGAAGTTAAACCGATTATTCCATCTACGTTTTATCGATGTCTCGGTCCTTGAACCAGCATCTTTCAATTTAGCTTATTATTTCGTATCTAGAATATTATTATTTCGTTAAATTAAACCGCGGTCATTTCGACTCGAACACTGCGTATCTTGTTACCCGTTTGATAAAGCCGTGAACTTTGTTCGCATTACATTAAAAGTGTGGAATTAATTATTTCTATACAGGCGCGTATTATAGTTTCTGTTAGACGCACACACGCAGGGTTTATACATTATTCATCGTGATAAAAGTGCGCTCTTGTATTCCGTAGCACCGGACACTAAATCCAATCCCGAACTTCCGAGATTTATGGCGAAAGTAGTTCTCTGGAATGTAGATATCGCTGCTAGGATACTCGCCTCATTACATCTTACTTAGAGTTCTCCAAAAAACAAGTGCTCCTTTGAAAAATGTATCTTGAAAAAAATGTGCGTTTCACAAAAAAGGAGAAGTGGTTTCCTCAGTCTTTCCTTTAGAAAAAAATTGAAAAATCTGTAAAATATAAATCTCAATTTGCCTGTTTTGCAAATTCCAGATTGCATCAAACATCGAGAGAGATCAATGAGCGCTTTCTTATTTAGAAGGAAAGTTCTATTAATAATAAAATCTCAGGGGACACAATCGCAAATATCAAAGCAACACTTAAATTCTACATTTCTTTACTGGTGCAAATAATACATTAGGCTATCACTGCAATGTGGGTGTCACATGTGTACAAACACAACGATATACATACTACACGTGCGTTTAACTTTGGCTTCGACACAAAGATTACCTCTTTTATGCGGTGTTATCTTTGCATTGTGATGCCTGCCGACACGAGGAATTGACATTGTTATCACGGCGTCGCGCACAGTTACCATTGCATCTGTTACAAACATCAGCGGGATATTGAAATTCGGTAGAACGGAATTGCGCGCGTATGCGTATGCAATTCCACTTAATCAATCGCCTGTTCGCGCGATGTACCCATTCTGAAATGTAGACGCAGCGACGGGCGACGACGTAGCAATACGCGGGTTAGTTTCACGCTTTCCTGGTAGAAACGCGGTGTCGCCCGTATGCCGACGAGCCCTCGTCTCGCATCTGTTCGTGATTTGAATTGCAAAAGCGAGCGGCATCCAGCGCGTCTAAGCCTATGCGTTTAGCGCAAAGTGTATGATAGCGATTTGCTCGCGCCTATCGCCCAGCAAAATGACACGGTTCGCTCACATACATATCCCGCCGTGTAATCCCACGTGTGCGGCGATCAATTTGTACGATTAATGCGTGCTCAGATGTTGCTGATACAAACGGTGGGTCTTTGACCCGATTCGAAATCGGTTCGATAATTCGTACGATAAAAGGAGAGCTATAAATAGATTTCGTGCGGTATGTTCCTATGGATTTCTTGGGATTGGCAGGATAATGCCTGTACGTTACCTATCCTCCCGAGGATCACATTTCCTCACAAACGCCGATACTTGCTATCTATGTTGAAATTCGCTTAACTACCCTTTGTTGCGTCTATCACCGACTATCAAACTGTCTCACTGCGCTGGGAGCCAACAACCTCCAACATAGACCGCTTCCGTAATATGTAAATTATATTGTCGTGTATGTATGTGTATGTTAGCTGACAGCATCCTTTCATTCCGAAAGTTCCTTGATCGCGTAATCGCAAGAATCTCTTTCGTGCATGCTTGTTAACAATGAATTATAAGAGATACAAGTATAAGATGAAATATTTAAGACTCCTGTTCATTCACTGCAGCCACTTTGGATTGATCTCACAATCATTACATCATGAAAATTCTTGCAACGTACATTAAAAATGCTTTTCAATAAAACAGATAGAACAGTAATCGATAGAATGGATTTTAAAAAATATGTCGAAAACTTCCCTTTTATTTGGATAATCAACAAATAACTCACATATGTCAAATTGAATTGTGCCTCAAGGGAGAAAACAAGTTAGAAAACAGGTGCCAAATTGAAAAAATATTTACTTTCACGTATTAAATGATAACAAAATAAAAGTATATCTTAACACCATGACAATTATTTTAAATAAAAATACTGCTCTAAAATGAGAAATAATACTGTACGTTACAAGAATAATTAAGCTTTTTGACATGTCATACATACATACCTACGTACCTATTGTACATTCGGCACATACATTCATATATTTTGCGTCGCAATGAGATTCTGTTCCCACTGTTTTTTAATTCAGTCGCCACTGTCATCGTGGACTTGGCAGTCGAGTTAATAGGAGCTTTAAAATCGATTGTCAAGCTTGAAGAAAATTAAATATTATTTCTGACAATTACTATTATATATTTCATACACAGTCGAATTTCTTTTGATTGCAATAAACTATATATGTCTCCGCGTTAATTCGAGTCTGCTGCACCGATACTCACGGACGCGTACACACTCACCTTATCCATCAACTGGCGAACTATCCCGTTCCACTCGCCGGTCTCGTAATCGTAAACGCCATACTTGCCATCCGGTACGAGCTCGATCCTGTAGGTGAAACCCACCATATGCGCTATCTTCTCTAGCAGGTCGATGCAGAAGCCCTCGTAGCGCGTGTTTCCGCTGAAATTCCCCCCGCTCTTCAGCATTACATACGGCTGCTCCTACGGGGATCATAAAAAGGAGCTACCATCTTTTGCTTCGTCTCCCTTCGTAGGATTTCGCCTGCGATTCCTTTCTTTCTCCCTTTCTTTCCTATCTTTCGTCCATCTCCGGTCGCCAGTTCTCCTGCCCATTTTTGTTATCCCATATCCTTTTCATAGGATACCACTACCGTGCCAGATATATCGATATGGTCGACAACAAAGTTCCGAAACGATAAGACGTTCGTCATGGGAATTTTATACGGACTGAATGTAAATTCTTTTTTTTTTTGCAAGGGTGGAGATCAAGTCTGAGTTTAAGAGGCTTAGGGAAATTTTGGAGTCGCTTTATTCTTTTGTTGAGAAATACGCGCTACAGATTTAATTAAAGAATAATAGAAGGACAGAGCTTTCGTTTTAATCATATTGTAATATTAAACTGATAATTAGCTTATCTGTCTCTCTTAGTGACATGATTGATAAATCAAATATATATATTTTTATATTATAAGAATATTTACATGCGAATATAAAAATGTACATAAAAATATATAAATTACATCGCAAACGACGTGATGCAGCAAAATGCATAACGTCAACTAAAAATTATCCGCCTTTTCCGCCAACTCTGAAATAACATGAATTTCGCTTGAAAGTGACGTCGCGCCGTGTTTGTCAAAGATTTCCGAAATACCGTACGCACCGTGATAGCGGGTCGTGCATCTATCCGACATGGACAGCTTTAATTGGTATTTACGACGACATACCGGGCTTGGCGAATGCACTTGCCCTGACGCGCGCGTTCGATAGCTCTCTCAATGCTGATTACCAACTAAATGGATTACTCTTCGATAGACTATTACGCCGAACACTCCCACGAGATGCGTCCTGAAAGTGTAACTGCATGTCGTAGGCCTCGGAGACTCAGGTGCGAGAAGGCCGATTAACGTGTGTGATATTACGACAACTTGCCAAATAAATCACATGAGTCTTGTTTCTCACTAGTAAAAAGTTAGCAATAATTTAAATAAATATGCGATTTATGTATATAACTTTCTGATTCGCAGATTATATAAAATCGCGTCGCGATGCAATCGATATTTACATAAAAACAATGAAAATTTAGAAGCTGATTTTTTTAAAGTTAATAGTACATAATACTTTTGATGCGTTTTTTTCACTGCATTTCCTAGGTAATTTTTTATAATAATTTAATACTAAATAATTTTCCTGTTCTTTGCACACGATAACAAATCTGCCTCATTCATCATCATTTAACAAATGAGGAACGGAAGAACTTGTATCAAATTCAGGATGTGTATCTCGTGTGCAGAAACGGTGGATTAAACACTTGATAAAACGTCGATGCGAATACTCGATCGTGTCGGAGTAACGCCGGCGAATACAGGATAGCGAGAACGAGAAAAATTATCCGAAGAATTCCGATAATTGCACACGTATGGGAGAGGCGGATGGTACAACGAGCGAGAGCTCTCGTTCTACCGGGCAAATATTATCCTCGCAATGAATAAGCGAAAATATAGACAAAAAGATGCTGCCTCCCTTTCCAGGTGCGAGTGTTATCGCACGGTCGCCGTATATTCAGACGTGGGGAGTTGGAGGTCTAGCGCGCGGGGGTCTAGATTTAAATTTAAATTCAAATCGGCTTCTTGAAATGCAATAAAGTAGCTTCACTTCATGAAGCTTTCCGCCATTTTAGATGAAAATGGGGCCGGTGACTGCACTACGGCGGAAACGCGAGAGATTTAATTAGAGGGTACGTCGAGCGGATTTGGTATTTACGAGCTGCATATGAGAATTTCAACCGAATTAACTGCATACAGCCTATATAGAGAATTTGGAACGCATTAATTAAGCCGCGTTGAAAGATGACGTGTTAGAAAAAAAGGAATAAAAAAAAGAGAGCAGTCCGTCGAGATTTAACGTATTTTATAACATTTTAAATTGTAATATTTTTATCCTCGTTATTTAATATTATTATCTTTGTGACACGCGGAATTCGAAACGAGAAAGGCGAGAACACACATATTTCATTCGTGTGCTATTTGAGGTTTTACGTTTGTTTGTAAAAAATTGTTATGCATACGTACGTATACATATGCATGGAAAGAGCTTGAAAATTCAAACGTAAGATTTAATCCAAATAAGTTGCGCGAATGCGCGGACGAAAACAAAAATGAAAAATTACCATACGTAGTTAGAAGTAAAAGCCTTAGCGAGAGAAATTATTTCTTGCGAAATGAATCGTGCTGCAAATATTTACCGTACATTTCAATGTAAAGAACACGAAAAACGGAGAAATGACTTGACTTATCGTACGCGTAGATTAAGAAAAGACGGATTAAACAGTCAGCAAATTCATGAATAATTATTTAATATGGCACACCTTCGTGAGCGCAGACTGCTAAAGTCCATACATGCAATCTAGAAGACAGAAAATGAGATATAAAATTAATTTAAGCCAACTTAATGGAGGCTGTAAGGCCACTTTTAACTCTCTTTTGAATAATGCATGAATCTCTTGAATAAACCGCAAAAGTACGTGAAGCCGTAAGAGCGTGAAAGATTTAAGGAGAAGAGAGGTCCGGCAAATTTCAACGCGCCCGCAGATATAAAGCGACAACACGTGCACGCAAATATCGATAAGATGTGTAATTATTAAAAGCTCTCATAGTCGAAGAGAAAAGTTTTCATACATATTTATAAGAAATAATTAATCAAAGTAAATAAAAAATTTATAAGTAATTTTCAAGATGTTGCTTGAGGCAGGATATACACAGAAGTCCACGTGATGTTTAAATTAAATATTATGTTTTGATAAATGCATAATTTTATCATAACATTACGGAATTTATAAAATATTGTTAATTTATACGAGAAGTACAGTTTATTATGATACATAAATTAATATTCATTAATAAAATTGTCATTAATGCTATATATCACGTTCGTTAGACACATTTTGTTATTTTTAGTAAGGAAAAATTTACTAAAAAAATTGATGTTGATTTTCATGTTTACATTGAAAGATTCCGTGCAATTTTTAATTTTAAATAATTATATATATTGCATATATATATGTATATATTATATTTGATGACTTTGGCCGACCACTAATACGATATTTTCCTTATCAATCAAAATAAATTGATATGCTTTATAGAGAAAAAATTTTCATTTATATTTAACTTATTTACGCAAATATAAATATAATCAAATATAAATCATCGTAAACAAACAATGTTATTTCATTTGAAAATGTGCATGAAATATGATTCATTTTACTTAATCTATTATTTTGTCTCTCACATCTCTCGAACAACTTATTGAAAAATAATAATGAATAATATTGACGGAAAAATTATTATTTTCTACTTTTTAACAGATACAAGAATTCCATGCAAAGTTATATGTTGGTTTATATGTTGGTTTTATACGTAGGGTCTCTCGTAAAAGAAATCGAGGTGTAATTATATTAATTGAAATCTATATAAATGACACATTGACACTGACGGATTCTGTGACGTTGTAATACTGCGGTGTTTACGCTAAGAGCGTAATTAATAGACAACTTGCTGCAATCACTGACTGATTTACGATCTTATTTTATATCGATTGGCGTTTACGAGTAGCCAACGCCGCGCATTACGATATATACATACGTCGTGTTAATTTATCTTTACAAGAACAGTTTTTTGTTCTACGATGTAGTAGACACTAAAGTGATCGCGATCATAATGAGTTACTAGAAGAACAAATTCGATTAGGATGTGTCAAATATAATAGAATTATTATGACTAGGTACACAAATCAAATCGTAATTCCAAAATACAGACTTCAAATAAAATATTCAGACTACAGATAATTTCATTACATTTTTACAAGCTAAAGAATTTTATAAACAACAAACTAACTGTTTCTACCATTAAATGCCATTACTGCGATTATACTGGGTCGTTAATTAATGGTGTGTCAGGTTTATTAGCAAGGGAATATGTATAGTGCAATCACGTATTAATTAGCCACGATGTATTATTACCCAATGGATTTATTAAGACAACAGTCACTATATAATCTATCTTAATCTAAGTAGGTAATTTCAAGTAACAAAGTGAAATCTTTGGTTACTTAAACAGAGAGATGTCTTCAGCAATTTTCTAGCGCTACGTGAGCGAGTGTTTGGGACGGGGATCGTGTATCGGACAGAGATGTGAGAAATGAAACAAACAAACCAAATCATACATGTCGCATGAGCTCTCGGACGATGCCGTTCCACTCGCCGGTCTCCGGATCCCGCGCGCCGTATTTCCTGTCCGGTACCAGCTCCAACCGGTAAGCAAAGCCCACTTCCCTCGCCACCGCCGCCAGAAGGTCCACGCAAAAACCGTAAAATCGCGAATTCCCAGTATAATTCTTTTCGTGGTGCATCATCACATACGGCTTCTCCTGCATCCGACGCCACACGAACCGAGATTCATGCAAGAATATAACGGAAAGCGCTTTGAGATCGCCGCGGCGTAACACGGATTTATGACGAGACACGTTGGCGCCGACCATATCGAGGGAACTTTCGATAAACGGCTATCGGGCGTTTTTCGCTCAAATTTCATTCGTCCAAAATGGGTAGTACGGCGGTGCCGGAGTTGAAACAGTAAAACAATCGGCATTAGGCAATAATTACCTCGCCATGCGTGTATCTTCTTTTTTTTTTTAAGAGAAGTTATTATGAATACATTTGAATATATTTCTTGTATCTGCGTTCAAATGTTACATAATCTCGCAATGAAACGTGTATAGATTTATATAAAGTTATAAAAGTCCTCCTTAAAATATCAATTTCCTCGCCATGCCGTTTCAAAATGAAAAGCAAATAAACAAAGTCATTGCGACAAAGTGCAGACTTGATGCAGACAACTCACCAGTATAGTGATCACAATCAGAGTCACGTTCCCAATGTTAGGTTCGAAAAAGGCCGCAGCGTCTGTAACGTTGACGCCGGCGCCGGGACGCCACTCGCCGACCTAGTTTCACATATAATTTTATGTATTTTTGATATTCACGTCGCTCTCCTAACATGCTTCCTGTTTTGCTTACGGTAAGTTCACGACGTACCTTGACGAGCGAGTGTTGTTTCAGTTTCAGCAGATCCAATTTAAACTGAATTCTGCGGCCTTCTTTAAATTCAATAGGTCCGGAGATCCCTTTCATCTCGACCTGTAACAAAAACCATTGCGGATTCGCGTTTGTAAGAGTGCTCTCTATGTTACATGTATGAGTTCGTCAACCTTATTTCGACGCAACGGCATATTCAATAGATTTGTAACAAGCAGTTTGAATATGTATGTACAATGCTCCAATGAGAATGTTCCAATTATCTATTTCCTTATTATCTAGTCTCATTGCACTGACGAAATTCGAATTAAATTATCGTAATTTAAAGTTTAAACAACAGTATAAGGATATTTTTTTAATGACAAGATAGAAAAAAGAGTTATAAATTTATTCTAATACGATCGTAAGATGCCTGAGATAAAGAAGGGAGAAGATTTTCTTATCGTGCTCCATATAAATTATGAACTGCATTAAAATGCGATGCAAGACGGATGCGCGTCGTCGGCATAAATCTCTTCTCAATCTCGACGCGTAGCGTGTCTTCCGACTCGAAGACAAAACTCGTGGTGTAGTAGTTTGGCTAACGGCTCGTATTACCGGCTCAGAAATTTTCCCAGTTGCCTTAAAAATTTTCGCACTTAGAAAGTCGTTACCGCTTACGTGAGCGTGAATCTCGCAAGTCGTTAAAACTCCTTCTCTTGAAGATCTTACGCTACTCGTATGTTATTCGGGTAGGTCATATTCGTCGACTTCCGGCAAAATGCCATCGGAAATCTGTGGGGCTATCGATGATTGAACGATATTATAAGAGTGACGGGATATTAGCGAGGAAGAGAGAGGCAGATCGATAATTCTGGCGAAGAAACGCATGAACTTTGAACAAAGAAAATTGTCCAAGTCGAACATCTTTCACACTATCGCCAATATCATTTGAAAGAATTTCTAACACTCTTCCTACTTTTCCCTTCTTTCGCCACAAAGCTTGAAGTATGCAAGTACATAGTAACTATCGTCAAAGAAAAACTCGCTTAATTCTCGCGAAATAGAAAAGCTTACTTTTTGCTGCCGCATTTATCTAAAAATATATATATTATTGTATATTATATATTATATATTATTATAATATTAATATATAATATTAATGTTACATATTTGGCCTTGTTTATCTTATGAATTAATAAAAATAATATAATATAATAATATGATATAATATATTTATAATATTTTAACTACTTATACCTTTCTGTAGAATGTTGTTTTGTTAAACCGAAGAAGTCAATTTTTCTAACGAATACAATTTTTCTAACAATACACTCAAATTTGAAAACCTTTTTTATTTTTATTTTTATTTTTTTTCAACACGCACAAAATACAATATGATATCAATACGCTCGCTAAACCACAGAGAGGTAAAATATAACTCCATATAATAATAAAAATCCTTAACAAAGAGTTAAAAGGTTTGTTTGACTGTAAAAAGAGAAATGGAAAACGGCTCTGTAAAAAAAAAAACATGTACACACTTAATACAGCTTGTATCGCAAGAATTACGATACAATTTTGATTAGTAATACTGTTTATTGGACTTTTAAATATTAAAAACTAAAACTACTGAACTAGATTTTCTTGATACTTTTAGGATTAATATATAAAACAGAATGCACCTCACAATAAAACTCGGAAAGTAAAATACAGTGCCGGATATAAGAAATTTAGTTTAGCTTATTTTTGTGGACGTAAAAATCTTCCTCCGCTTTTTTCTGAATTTGCTTTTTCGTGATTCCGATTTGCGAGAAACCGCAGCAAAACGAGGGAAAAATACAATCTTTCATAACAGAATCGAAATATGATAAAAATATCTGATATTTGAATAAACGCTTTGCAAAAATGAAAATACAAGAATGGAGAGTGTTTTATTTCTGCATAATAATTCAAAAATAAAATGCATAGGAATGGAATATGAGGAGAAGCAAAGTAAACACGAACCTAAAGTTTGATTATCTCATTAAGTAGTAACTTTCGCCAAGAGAGAATTCATAATTTCTCTTTTCGATTGCCATACTCTCACGTTTTTTTCAAACAAGAGGGCAAGAAATATAGTAACATCTATCTTCAATTCCTCTTAAAACAGAACCATAGTGTAGCCCTCCTAAATTGTGCGTCTTAGGTGACTAAAGTTATGCGATGCGTAATACTCCAGCACTAAAGCAACATAAACATAAAGTCGCACCACATTTATCTTGACCACATTCTTTTAGTTTTATATTTTTCGCATATGTAGTCGAGCTGACTGTCCACCAGATTTTTCGTCAGCGCGTAACCATAAAGTGTGAAATTAACGTATGAAAGCGACATTGTACTGAATTAGCAACATCGCATGTTTTAAATATATTACACCGGTGTCCTCATAAAATATTCATAACATGTAAATTATGCTATTGCATGTTAAATAAATGTAAATGTAAAATGTTATGACAGTTCGCAAACCGCGACTACTAAATACCGCTTCACGCGCATTTAAACATACTTTGTGATAATTTAATAAAATAAATGACGTTATCATATCTATTCGCATATACGCCAAGTTTTATTATTTAGAGTTATAAATTCATATCAAGTAAATAAAAAAACTTATTGCAATTTTTAAACCATCAAATTGTTTATTTGCATGTCTATTTTTAGCACTGCAATGCTTTTCTTTTTTCGATTAATTTGAGACTTTGATTCTCTGCTAATAAAATATTGCAATATGTTAACAAAGAAGAAGAAAAGAAAACTACAATCTCAATTATTTAAATATCTAATGATATTTTTTGTGACAAAACACACTGTTTATTTTATTCTAAGATAGCTAACATTTTTCCATTTTTGCCAAAACAATATCAAGTTACAACATCAAGCAGTTTCATTGTTAAAACAGTTAATAACAAAAATGAAATAACTTGCAGATTTAAAGTTAGAAAAAAGTATTATAAGATCAGCGTGATTAGAAATGTGGGATGATAAAAGTATTTTACTAAATTAATCTACTGTCTATTGTCTGACATTTATTAAATGTTAAATGATAAATGATCAGATCTTTTTTTGAAGATGGCTTGGCTTTCATCTATTCGTGTAATTTCTTATCATTCTAATAAATAGTATACAGTAAAATTCCCAACAGCGTCAATTCTCATTATACCGATCAAAATTCCGAAGACAACTGGAATAAACGATCGGTAAATTCAGCGCGATATCCCCAACCACTGTCCGGCATTTTCGTTCTCGCGGCAGGTCTAATTAAAGCCAAAGCGGAAGTTACCACGGATTGTCGACGAGCGTGACTTAAATTCGAAAGTTTTTCTCTTCCGCGATGAGAAAACGTCGCGGAACAACGGTGGCGACGGTTGCTCGCCGTAGCATCAGGATAATTGTAAATTGTTATTACGGAAGACACTCCTTTTGTCCACGAGAAAATCCCTTTTCATGGGCGAACGTGGCACGACGACGACGACTTTTATTATTGTGTCCTCCTCGCGAGTCTCGCGTACTGTCGCGTATGTCCTAGCTACGCGAGCGGAATATGAGAAGCCGTCTTAAAAGCGAAACGCGTCGCACCGGCACGAATCTCGTGGCACATTTTGCCTTCATATAGTGTAGAGCACGTGATGGTGCGACCGGCAAACAGGTCTCACATCATGCAGCAAAAGCGGAAACGCTATTCAGTGAAATTAGGACGCCGCGAAGGAATTTGGTATATTTGGCACCTTAAAGATTCTATTCGGACGATAGAGTAATAAATTATATAAAAACGTACACTTCCTTTCGAGATACGCCGTTTGATTTGCATTTAATTAACAAACGAGTTCGTAAGCGTAATTAATTATTGTATATCCTTATATACTAATTGTTTTTATAATGTTGCGATTCATTGAACAATAGTTGTAGATTCGCACGAATGGATGGAACAATCCCATTAGTAAATTATTCGCGGGTAAACTTCGTTGTTCTACAAGTTATTGTCTAAACGAGCGGAAATGCTGCGCGGTACATTTTCGAAGCAATCAGTAACCGCGGTCACTTTACACGCATGTATACGCATGTACAGCTCTAATTGTCGATACTATACTTAACTTCGTTTAATTTATGTATTTACTTCGGTAATGAAAATGGATTATATTCTCGCGTTCCAGAAATAAAATTTGGCAAGAAATTTCTTCCTCGTAAATCGCGAGGCGAATGAAAAGTGCAAGAAAAAGGAGTAAGAAAATAAAAAAGAATGACGGTGAAGAGAACTTCGTTGGATCGGCAGTTAGTAAGCATCCTACACACACACACACACACACACACACATATATATATGATTTAACACTTTTCCTCGTCCATGTCATGCCGATAGGTTGAGCTTTCTCGCCAGTGTAAAAAAGTCACGATTCTGTAGAAAATTGTTTATTTTTCTCCCGCGAAGAAATTTTTTCTTTCTATTCGAAGATCAAAAAGTGGAATATCATATGATATAGGGCATGTGCATTTTGATAAAACGTTCTTAATCTTCACAGAAATTTAATATTTTATAAATGACATTATTTGCTGTCGTGTTTGTATAAAAAATGAAAGAGAATATTTATCTCGGAAAAAGAGATGAAGATTGCATGAAGATACACAGAAAGTAGCAGATAAGCAGGTATTCATCTAGCAAGAAAAGTTAAAGTTTCTCCGGCGCGGAGCGAGGAAAGTCACCGTATCGCTAAATTTAGACACTTATACTTCAATCGTGTACGTGCCGAGATAGCGTCTCTCTATATATCTCTCTCGTGAAACTTCATTTGCAGATGAAGTGCGTATTTGCAGTTGCGAAAAGCTACTAGATGAAAGCTCCTCGCTAAGATATACTAAACTTCGTAAAATCAAGAAAAATTAAAGAAATGGAACAAAAATTTGAAATATCTCGCTTTCACATACGTCAGAGAGATATAAGATATTATTTTAAACAGATATTTAGAACTATGAGTTTTTATTTAAATTATGTTAATTACCACTGTTTTTAATAGGAATATAATTTTATTTTTAAATAATTTATTTAATAATTAAACTTATTATATACATATACATACTCACACTTGTATATATATATATATATATATATATATATATATATATATATATATAAAATTCAATTAGGCTATCATTTGACTAATACATAAATCAACGATGTTGGAAATTAAATCGATTATAACTCTTTGTTTTCCAAAATTGTTTGTATGTTTTTCAAAATTTCCATCACGTTTTATTATATTTCGTGACGGAACATTTGAATTATTCGGTATGTACACAATGATTCTCATATATTCATCGCTCGACGAATTTTGGTATAGCCATAATATATCCCGAATGTACAATTATGCATTACACTCTCCGGAAAATGTGCAATTTATTGAATAATTCTCGGTGCTGTTATATTGAAATGCAATCAAATAAAGCTGAAACTCCGATAACAGAAATTTATATCAGAAGATTATCATTTGTGATATCAAATGAGTGCATTATACCAAAAATAATTACTGCGACGAAAATCTCTGACACTTTGAAATACTCGATTTCTCGAATTCAAATCATTCAAATAGCCCGAGAGTGAAGCAGCTCGAGAGAGTTGCGAACGCGCGTTGATCTTGTAAGGATTACTTTCAATCTCCTTGAGCGATTTAAGATTCTCGGCAGATCCATTTGAAAATTAAATAAGATCGATGGGATAGCACACGGATAGAATCGCCTCGCAGACAAGGTAGGAATCAATCGAGCTTGACTGTATAAAATTGAGTGGGCGCTTATAAAAACGAACAAAAATTTCGTGAGAAGTGGATCATTGCATCCCTAAAAGTGACTTCTTTGTTACCTAATTGAAAAGCTAAAACTTTTTTCGTGACATTTACAAATACATTAAATAATTAAAATAACTCTTTCTATCATAATCATATATTAATAATGATACAGGCTATCATGAAAAGGTGTTTTCGCATATTGACAATTGGGAATGATAGAAACCATACAAGCTATTAAAATTAAGCAATTTTTAACGGTGGAAATGGTGTTTCACATCAATTCGATTGCATACATAAATATCGATCTAAGAGGAAGAGAGTTTCAAAACAATAAATTCTATTGGATATATTGGTTTTTTGACAAGGAGTGAAATATTGTGTTTTAGTTCAGTTACGAGTTTTTATTTACATAGTTTCCACAATTTTTCTGTTCAATAACTATTCTATATACATATGTCTCTTATCCGTCAAGGCGCGAACAGTGTAAGTTTATTAGTAGTCGAACACAGGTATTTACACCTTTTAAAATTAATTATGCACTATTTTCATTAATATAAAATCACTGTTTATAAATTTACCATCTTTTCTGTAAACGGATGAACTAATTAAAATGTCGTTCGGTGTCAGCTTATTCCAGCGAGCTCAGTGCAGTTCTTACGGAATTGAAAATGGAACTAGGGATAACAAAGTACGGCCGTAAATTAATGGACCCGTCCCAACTAAAGCTACGAACTTGGACCAAGTCGTGAAACAACGAGGGACAACTTCCAGTGTTCCTGACAGGAATGGTCGTTGGGACGCAGTAAGGCCGTAAACGACCTTTAAAAAGT
This sequence comes from Crematogaster levior, assembly GCA_901521435.1. Classification (NCBI taxonomy): domain Eukaryota; kingdom Metazoa; phylum Arthropoda; class Insecta; order Hymenoptera; family Formicidae; genus Crematogaster; species Crematogaster levior. The sequence continues at coordinate 209,858 of CABEGB010000003.1, forward strand.
ACGGTCGTACGAAAGACCGCGGCTGAATTAAGCGGTAAACCGTCCGAACGTGGACACCTAATTACCGCGGCAGTCTTAATCACGCTTTTTTAGAGGAAGGAGTAAATCTGCACTGCATGTACCGCCAGTATCTCTCGACGCCGTAAAAATAAAGATTATACGCGGGTGAAATTAATATTGAAAGTGAATTGATATTACGATATTATGATTCGTGGTACTACGAAGATACTCACATATAGTTTTTGTTCGCGTGATTTAATTAAAGCCAGCGCATTTAATCAACCGAAAGGTGAACTTGAGCTTTGACTACTTCATAGTCTCAAGCGGATTAGGTAATTTATCACATAGTTCTACCCTGTCATAAATTTTGACGCAAGCAATTCCGTATTCAACAGGTTGTAAGGCAACTATATAGACGCATACGCGGTACATCATTATAGTTTAGACGTTAGTCACGCGATATTAGGCACCGATTCGTCTTCAGTCTGTGACTAATGGAGAATCGAGAAGTTAATGGCTGTGTCTAACAGAATGCGTATTTAAATTATGCAATAAATTATTTAACAACAATGTCCTTCTTTCGTTCGTTTCGTCTGTATCCTCCGGAACACACATTTTCGCTCCTCGCGCAACGGACAGCGGTCTCGTGTTCACGCTGAGCGTATAAACTGCAACGGCTTATCTGCGAACGTTTAATTAGGGGAAAAGTCAGCGGGTTCTCGCCACAGTGTAATATTGTCTTCGTGCTTTCAGTCTCCCCGTATTCCCGTGATTAATCAAGTGCTTTCCTTCCCTCGACGATTCCTCCTTCACGGTGATATGTACATCTCTCGTTGCGTTTCCGGTTGTGATAAAAAACAGGGAAACTCATTTACTGTTAAACCATTACGAGGTTTACCGAGGTTTAACGATTCTTTGTGCTTACTCACCCTAAAGCAAATACCTTAATTACATCCCCAATTACGCCACGGGTACGACGGTGTTTGTGCGTTGGCGGGAACTGTGTTATTGGCGAATGTCAATCTCGCAAATGTGATCTCCAGTGAGAAATTACCGCATTGTCAATTGCATTGGCAGTACAATTAATGTCTAGACAGAACGTTGATTGGCGAGATGTCGATATTGTAATGGCTGGTAAATGATATATCACAAATTAATAGTTATTAAATACTTATGTATTTTAATATGTATTTAATCGTGTTAGATTATTAGACGATACTGATATTCATGTATCATTTTTATAACATTATTTAAGTATCAGAATTTGTTAATTTCAAGGTAGCAATTCTAGAATCGTTTAGATATCTTTTTCGTCTGCGATAATTTAACATCCTTATCTTCATGGGATTTGGAAGATTATTGCCAATGGAAACTTCGGTGCATTTCCCATTCGCACGACACCATATCTCGCGTGCAAGCTTTGCCACGGCAATTATTTCTCGTTCGGTTCAATTAAGCCACTCGGCTGGAAGCATAATGTCGTTCCGGCAAGGATTTAGCAGAATGCTGAAATGCCCTATTAGGGAACAGAAACTAACTCCGTTATACAGAGCGGTAATTCAGAGCTTCGCCTTGGGACAATTCTCGCTGCCAAGGTATGATCGTCCACATTCGGAGGAACAAATCCTCGATAACATCACTCGAAAACGTTCGTATAAGCTAGGAATGTATTTGAAAACCGGTTTTAGAATCCTCACACACGTGTTTCACAATGAATAAAGTTATTTATTTGAAAAAAACGTAAACTTACAGTTATTGACAATTATTAACGTCATAGTAAAAGTAACTAAATTTTTTACTAATACAATATTGGTCCAGAGAATTTTCCACGCAATGTTCTTAAATAAATAAATAGTTCTTAAATAATTTGCGTAAAAAACAATATACGTAAAAAAATAATAAATAAAAAACAATATACATTGCGGAAAATTTTCTGGACTAATATTGTTATTTTGTATTATAATAAGCGTTATGTGAAATTAACGTAAGACATTAAAGATGATCTTATTACAGGTCGAAACGTCTGTTAAAATTGTAATTGTAAAGTATTAGCATCGTCCGACTCAGTTTTCTTGCCCTTTAAATTGTACAGTTTATGTTTTAAAACTTAAACAGCTCATTAGAATATTTGTTTATTAATAATTTTATTAATAATAATAATAAAAATACATGACGCGTACTTTTTTGCGAAAACAAATATGAAGAAGTGTTCATTACATAGAAGAATAAAATTAAGATTAAAAATTAAACTAGATTATATTAAAATAAAAATGGATTTTCTGACATATTTATACCGCATCACATCTCTCTTCTCGAAAAGCGTCAAAATCAATGCTTTTTAGAAGATAACGTATTGGATCGTTCTATTTGTGGAAGCGTATTAGTTCGTTTCAGTTATCAGGAATGTCGTAAAGTACAGCAATGATGTTAGCGGGTGTCGCAGAGTTAATAGAAAAAAATCTATTACAAAATGTCTCACAAAAAAAGGCAGTTTTACCGCGCGTACTGCATTCGCTGCAGGATCTGATATGCGGCAGAATTTGACGGCGTCGTTCGTGCACGCGTGAGCGTCCTGAAATTGAATATCGACTATTGTACACGCTGGGTATTGTTAATAGCAGCAAATGACCGCGCGTTGGGGAAACCCGGTTACCCTGGCGCGCCTCCAAATGTTATCCAACTAAATGCCAACCGGCTGTCATTAGCATTGCAAAACGAAGGTCATAAATATGAGCGTACAAACAACACTCTTTATATGGAAAAGAATTGCTTTGATTCCGATTGGTGTCGTGGGTCCGATGCGAATCTAAATCTTGAAGAAAACTGTTTCATATTGTATGAAAACAAAACTAAAGAAGCCGTCAACGTAAAATATTGCTCACGTTCACGATAAAGTTAACCACATTTGCGATGATCTTAGCGAGAATGAAGACTGCTACCAGAAAATCCGTATAAATCGTTGGCGTGCATTGTTTCATCACTGTGTTATTCTGCTAGGCACTACATCTTTTCATCCTTTTGAGAGTTAATGTCCATAACATTCCGCGAAATAAGCTTACCACAGAACGATAAAGTAATGTATGGCCGTATGCGTTCAACATTCAAAGATCAAGTAGCCGAGCGCGTTACGGCGTGTGTAATCTCTTCAGACCGACAAGCTCTTTTATGAGCGATATTAATCGCGTTATAGCGCCTATTACGCGCGAGTAAGTAGAATGAGAGCAATTTGACCCGACGGTATCCGCATCCCTGCAAATCCGGCACGTTACGACGCGTCCGAGCGAACACTATCTAAATCCTAGAGGATTTAAGAGCCTTCACGGACCGGCTTAGGGCAATGGCGCGCCGTGCGAAGAATGGATATTCTAATCACTTAAGAAAGATCTCTGCGTCTATGCGCACGTAATTGTGCCGTCAACGTGAATCCATGTCTCGTAAAACATTGACACTTTGATGAATGTAAAAATGTAAAAATAATTAATTTACAATTCCATCCGTTTTTGCTGCACGATAACAAATAATTTTCCTAAATTTTTGCATAATATTAATAAATTATACACATTTAAGAATTTTGACGCTGACTCGAAATAAAAATCCAGATCTCACAATGGTCCAACCAAAATTTTTCGAGAAATTTTCGAGAATCTTTTATGAAAAGAAACTAATTTCTTCTCTCGATAAATAAAAATTCCTTACTAGAAAGATTGATATATTCAATTATTCGCAAACGAAACATGCAGATTCTGGAATTTCTGAGGGGAAATTGGAAAATAGAGGAATTTTCATGCCAGAGAGAAAGAAGGCAAGTATCAATACGAGTAAACTAAAAAAAAGGAAAAGCAAAACAGAACGGACGAGGTAGCAGCGATAGGTAGCAGTGAAGCATAACGGAGAGCAATTTTGGTAAGCGGTCATCCAAAACATTGCACAAGCTCGCTTACTTTAGATCGAAGCTGGAGATGGTTGGTATGACGTGGAACGTGAGGCATGGTAAAAAAACAATGTGTCCATAATTTTAACATATGCTGGAATCGATAATCGCGACCGTATGTGCTTCTTACCTTTAATATTCTCACATTCTGCATTCCACATTTTGTTTTCATTAAAACTGTGGATTCTGTGTGGTTAAACAAGCGTGCGCAGAGCGGAAAATTGAATATTAGGAAATGCGCCCAGCAGAATACTATCATTGCTGTTATTGAAAATTGTTGTGAAATTGCTTGGTAGTTCGACAATGGCATAATAATAGTTGGAAATCAATTGTGCATGCAATAAATTTCATTTCGATAATGGCTTGAATGTTATTTTTGCGTTAACTCTTACAACAAATCCAGTATGATATAAAAAAACAATTTTTTCAAAACCTAATATCTAGCTATCTGTACAAAAAAACGTAATTTTTATCCTCTGAGTAAATCATTTTGGATTTTTATGTAAAAAATATATGTGTGTTTCTCTTGTTTGCCAGATTAAAAACTAATCTGATTTAAAAAACTGACGCAAAAAAATTAGATATCATATCTAGCTGTACTGCTGATGGAAAATGTAATAATAGAAAAGCGCTAAGTTGAAAGAAAAAACTTTTTTACTTAATTAATAATTAAGCAGCAAATATCTATCAGCAAGTATTTACATGAAACTAAAAGCTAAATTAATTTTTGTTTTTATATACGCATGATAATTAAATACTCCTTTTTCTCATAATCGATAATCGGGTCTTTAAAAAATTTATTTTTTGTTTATTTCTAGAATGTAATTTACAGGTTACCCAACCGAGAAACTGGATTTTATTCGACTGTTCCATTATCGGTCGCCTCCCCTCTACCTATAGAGGTTTATAGGTGAGACTAGCAACCTGCTTATTGTAAAAAGAGAAATGCTCACAGGACTACCATTGTGACTTCGAAGGGAGGCACAAGTGGTGGATAAAACAGGCCTAATACACGAAGAAAAAGAAGAAGAATTTACAGGTTGTAAACTCTATCGCTTCGCGCAAACAACATATGTGAATACAGCTTATGAATTTATTATAATAGATTGGATGTAGGTAATTTTCATTTTTCGTAAAAAGTAATTTTTTTTTTCAAAGTCGTGATGACAACCAACGAGTAAATATACTATATATTCTAAGAATAATAAGTAGAATTGAATTAAGTATAAATTTCAAACGATTTAAATATCATGCGCGATACGTGATAGAGCAGCCAGAGAATCGGCGAAGATATAGTTGGGATGCATTGAAACTACGTATGGGAGGATGACCGATACGTTGTCGGATTTGTTATTCGCACGAATGCATTTCGAGCTTGTTGGCAATTATACACAATGAAACACGCATTGAAACATACTATGCAATAGATGTACTCTACACACTATTGTCGAAGCAGAAAAATATCTAAAAAAAAAAAAATATCGGGCTACAGGTCTACGATTAATGGAACAGATATGTCCAAAGCACTCGTGTATCAAAGCACTCTATCATATAACTACAATATATATAAATCTTTTCAAATAAATTTATATAAAAATGTATAATAATATAAATATAATAATTAGTGTACAAATAGAGGATTGGTTTAATATTTCGAAGATTGGTATAACAAGATATATGTAATATAAAGCAAATTTTTATATAGCACATAGAGGAATAAACGGTACAAGAAATATTTTTTCGAATGCAAAAACGCTGTTGTAATGGTAGGCTATGAAGGCAATTCCAAGGTAAAATTGTAGTGTTAGAGATGCGAGCGGCATATATACATGGAGGAAGATAATAAAAGGCCGCCCAGCATGCAATTGTACGCGCGTCAGACCGGCTCTGTCGCCATGAACGAATTTTCTGTCCGCTGAATTGTAAAGATACGAACGCGTTACGAGCGTGGAGAATTTCGTTTTCATCATACGCTGCATTAATTAGTTGTAGAAAATGGTACAATTCGGCTGCGTTCTGTGACGTTATTACGGAGAATTTATAAAAAAATTAAAAGTAAAATACGCACAATATAAAAAAAGATGGCTATCTAGAACTATGAAAATTTCATATAAATTTGACATCAAAAACAAAAAGTTTTTCATATTTGTCTATTTAATGTCGACATAATGTTTATTTAATATCGTATTTAAAATGTTATATTAATTATACTTAAGATGTAAAATATTATATAAATATTATTTAAATACTATATATTATATTATATTGTATTATATTATTTTATATTATATTTTAAATTCTATTTTCCTATTTATTCTACTTTTTTAATAATTCTATTTCTGTTATCAATATTGACTTTACCTCCCATTAATTAAAAATGTTAATGTTTTTACATTTTCTATTTTATCATGCGTTCATACTTTCATTATAAGTAACAAATAAAGCGCACTTCATATAATTCTCTGTTGAGATTAGATGCAGCGTGCATTGGCACGTTCGCAGATAAACAACCTGGGTGGTCGCGGAATATCGTACAAAATTTACGCTGATTTATCGAGCAACGATCGCAATCCTATTTTCGCCATAAACTAGCGAATATTTATTTATATTAGGCAACTCGTGCAAACAGTGGCCCGTATGATACTTTTACCGCAAACGTATCGCGCAGATATGTTTCTGTTCATTTTCTGTATTGATTCAATCGTATTAGCAAAGTGAAAATAAAATGAATGAATTACGAGAACCACGAAATGTACATTTACGATTCAATTGATTTTCGCAATATTATTTGTATGACTGATACAATATTCCTTGGATTGAAATTTATGTACAAAATTAAAAGTGATTTTAACTAAAAAAATAAATACAAATATAAATGTGATTTTATAATTTAATATGATTTAATTGTTTAATTCAAAAATTAAAAATAAAAGACCATGTAATTATTGAAAATGTAATTATTAAATATTTCAAATAAAACGCCACTTCAAAAAAGACGTTAACACGACTACTTTATTTACACTAATATTAACAATTTTTGTATTCATTAGATTTTAATTTTTTTAAATATTGTAACTGTTACAATATTCAGTAAATGTAAATTTAAAACAAAAATATTAATTTTTAAAAATTGTGTTTAAAAGTCGTTAATAAAAAACTAAATCAATGTTTTTGTGTAATGTTTACACTTCATTTATTAAATGTTGCATTGAATGTTCCTCATGATACTGGCATCTTCCTTATTATAAATGGCATTTTATTCAGGTAAGAGCAAAATGCAAATTTTGCAAGGCTAAACATATATTATCAAATTATAATAACATTTTATAATAATTTTTAAAGCTGTTATTTTCAGCACTGCTATGTAAAAGTTTAAATATTAACTTTCAAGTAAAACTTTCGAACTGTCAATGACATTTTTTAATTATGGTAACTTCTTTTAATTTATCTATTAATTTTATTTTAAAATAAAAATTTAATAATATTAATATTAATACAATGCTTTTTCTGTCTTGTTTATATTAATTTTCTATATTTTCTAACAATTTTATAACAATTATATTACTATATTCTTATATTAAGTAATATTTTACATTAATTTTAATTTTTATCTTAAAATTTTCACTTTTTTCTCAACAAAGTATTTTGATTAAATTTTATACTAAAAATTTGTTTTTCACAAAGACCACTTTGTTTTTATGAAACTGTTTTGAACTTTTGCTTCTTAAACTTTATGTGACAGTATGGAAACTCTACCGAGATAACTCGTCCTTTGTGTAAAATACACCGAATTTACTTGTTACGAATATAAAGAGAGACATTGTCGCATGTCATGTTGGAAATTGCGTCTTTACGCTTTATTTAAGATAAAAGAATCACATATTTGAAATTTCTATGAATCACTTTTATTACTGTAATTTTACAGAAAATATATGATCGCGATCTAATTTTATGAACCACGAGGGATGAACAATTTTTCGGAAGTGAGTCTGTAAAAGCAGGATGCGCGAAGCACCGGCGTTAAATTAAACGGAATACGCTCGGTTAAGATTTAATTAAATAGAGTTGAGTGTACGCAAGAACGCAGATATATATATATATATATATATATATATATATACACATATATACGGGAAATTTCAAAACCAACGATGGTTTCTTTGATTTATACTTGCAATTGATTTTTTTTTCAATTAAAATGTTAAAGTATCAATTATTCTCGAATTATAAGTGACTAAAGAAGAAAAGTTTTGTGAAACAAAATTTCAAGAAATCAAACAGATAATAAAACGTTCTTTATTTAATTTAAAAAATGTGAAAATTATATTAATTATATTAATAATTATATTAATAAGGTTATTAAGGTTAGAGGAAGATGCAAAATTGTATATTGCATAAAATTAAAAAAGTTATAATAATGGGAGTTTTGACGACCGTTTAAAAAAAGATCTACTTTAAGTTGATTAGAATCTATCATCAGTATTAAAAGATCCTCAAGATAATTTTGGAGTATTTTATATGTATATATTAAAATGAGACCGTAAATGTGCTTCGCTAAGTGAAATACACAAAAAGAATGCTAGGAGTTTGCGAAAACTCAGACTGCGCTACTTAGTGCTTCAACAATCCGGTCAGCGTCGCGCGCAATATTCGTTCAACTTACCTATTTATGGGAAATTTGGCAAGTGGACAGATTTTAATCCGACGACCCACTTTACGTTTGGCCTTGTAGCCAGGGATACTGCTTGGCTAAATCAGGGTAAGAAAGTAGGGTAATGCCAACGAAATAAACAAGAGTTCAACGCGCGTGCCAAAATCTCCACACAAGTGAACCAAAAGATCCTTGAAAGGCGCGAGAGCAAACAATGCGAAATAACTAATTTGGTAATAAAAACTCTTGGGAGAACGCCAAATAGTTCTAGGATGCTATCGCGTGATACTTTTGTGACCAAGAAGAAGAAAAAAGGATCACATTACAGATACATTGAAGGGTTAAGCGTGTTCCACTTTTGAATATTTACAGTCGCACAATAAGCAAAAATATATAAAATAATAATAGTGAGCGCTTTCCGACATGTTTCAACTTCTCAAAGTTTTACTTTTGACATTTCTCGTAATGTTACGAGAATAACAGCTTTAAATATTTTCGTAAATAGCAATAAAGTAAACGTTTTATCATGAAAGGATTTAGTTAGCGAAAAAAAGTTGCTCTGATAATTATAAAATTTTTAATATCTTTAGCGTTAAGTTTAAAGTTAAAAAAAATCAACGTTTAAAAAGATATTTCAATTAATTAAAAAACTAAAGGTTTCACAAGGAATTTCGTTTACTTCTTATCATTAGGAAATTCCATAAAGACACTCTAGCATTACTCCGCATTGTATTTTGTGTGTGTATATATATATATATATACATATACGAGAGAATAAATACATATACATATATATTCTCTCGTTGCAGTTATGTATATACATAAATATATCGCGGACAATCGCACGACTGAATGTAATCATAGTTGATTGCCATTTGTATGAGTCATATCGCGTATGAGATGATATTTATTGGTCTCTCTACCGTATAAGACGGACACGTATCGCGATGCTGAGCGCCGGCATCACTAATTCAATTTTGACATATTCGGCGTTATAATCTAAACTACGTCGGCACGTCTGATGTTATGCTGGAATTCCAACGCCGGCAGAGGACCGCGGCGCAAATATCTCCAGGTCGATTAGAGGTCCTCCGACCGATATTGGAATCTCGCTGCAGTGCTATTAAATTAATGATCACGCGCGGGTAATCGGCGTGTTCGATCGGCGAAGAGAAGAGGGAAGAGACGAGATATTACGGACAACGCGAAACCTTAACCCTTGAGACCTTTCCTGCGCTGAAGATGGTCAGACTAGCTAAAAGGGAACTAAAGGGGAGGAGATAAACTTAACTAATTATGGATGCAGGTAGCGAGGAGACATTGTGCAGCAAATGCGGACGGTCGCATTGTGTTATGTCCGAAGTATGCGATGTTAGTTCACTTGTGAGACGACAAACCAGGTAGTGCATGCGATGTTTGTCATGCTCTTAAAGTGACGTGATGGTTGGTTTAGTTCCGGTATTTCGGACGGTATTTCGGATTCGTTGCACACGCTTCCTTTCATCTGCGAATGCTTTAACTTATTGCGGAAGACTCTGACTAATTATAGAAGACGTTTCTTTAAAAACGTGCAGGCTATTATTTTCTTCTTCAGCGTAATACTAGATTTTTATTATTTTTATTATTGTTGCAGCTCTTGTATTACGAAAGTGCACAGCGCGTTCATCTTCGTTCTCCTTCTTCTCTTTCCTCCGCTTCTCTTCGATATCTATCTTTGTTTCTTTCACTTTTCTCACATACCTCTTCTTGCTTCAGCCGCGTTCAAATTCTCCGATGGTCTCTCGTGTCGGTGCATTTACCGTACGAACTTTTTATTTCCTAACAAGCAACGTGAAAGTCACGTACACCCTGGGTTACGAAAGTCTCTGTACAATTCGGGAAAATTGAACTCTATGCGCTAGTTCAGATAGTACGACGGACTTCCCGTTTAATGAAGGGTCGAATCAAAACCGTGGAAACTAGATCGAATGCGTGTAAAAGAGATTCCGTTAATGCACGTTTTTAGGAAATCAGTTGCGTGCAAAATCATTATAATTATTTCTTTATAAAATTTATATAAAATATGTATAAAAAATTAAAAACCGAAATGAAGAAATGTAACACATATGGTGTACATATCAGTCGTAATGTTTCGAGATTAATATTCATTAGAGATAAAGAAAGAGAAAATTGAGATATTGTTTCCCGTTTCTTTTATAAAGTGTATATATGTATAATAAATTCTTTTTCAAGGGAATTAATATATATTGATCGGTATTAAAAATACGTACTAACAATATATGTATAATTGTTATATTTATAATATGTGTGTATGTGCTTGTGTAATACGTTTTATAGAAAAACGATATCGCGATTTTCTCTGTCTCTAGTGGATATCAATCCTGAAACAGCCGGATATCGTACCTTGTCGGACATGGGAACAGGAAGAATGTCGTACAGGTTGAAAAGGGGAAGTACAACATCACGGAAGGATTTGTGGCCCCTGCCTGTGACAGTTTTGGATCATCCATCATGGTATTAAACAATTTATCCGTCGCGCCGCTATACGCTAGTAGCGTGGTCTTGATACCAGCGACATGCGTTCGTGCGCAAAACGTTGATTGAAATTTATAGAAACGCGTTTTTCCCCACACCACCAGATATTCTCTGGAAAGTGGGATTATTAGGAAGAGCTCATTAACTAAACAGAGCATTGATAGTCTGAGAAAATAATAATATAAACTGAACTATTCGATGAAAGTTCGAACGTTTAGCTTCAAATAAAAAATGAATGTATTGGAAATTATATAAATGTATATTTCTTCACAATGTCTTAATTGTAAGATACTAGTCATGTAAAAATATGTGAAAGATTTTTTTGCGAGACTTTTTCGAATTTCATATGTACAAGACGATATCCAACGTTCTCTTTCGCGCCATGCTAAATATTTGCACAAACTGAGCGGAAACGAGTGCTACTATATCGGATATCGTTTATTTTGGATGTTAGCCAGATCTTAGTAGCGGTAATTTACGGTAAGCCATCGCAGCATGTTTCTTCCCTCTCGGGGGTATCTCTCGAGGCGGATTTAGCAAGCGACGCTGCTAAAGAGCGACGATAGAGTTCTCGAGCGTGGATTTTCCCTCCTTCGACGATACCTATTCTCAGGAAAAGTCGAGAGGCAGGTGGCGATGTTGCGACATTGTGGAGAATGTATGCAGACAGTGTTATGAAAAATTAAAATACGTCCCGTGGGTGCATTTACGGTGGAAACGTCATGGTCTTGTGGCGCGAATAAGCATTGTTTTATAAAACCATAAAAACAACGTAATGTAATATTTTGAACGTATGTTTATGGAAATAAACAATAAAATTTACGAGATATACATATATTTACATTTACAATTTATGCAAAATTGTATATTTTGCAACTCTGGATTTTGTTATGCAATCCTTATTAATATAATGGCAGTTATTGCGCTGTTATTTATTAAGTTATCTGTTTGATGTTATACAGGTATATGTTACCTAATATAATTCTAAGATAATTTAAAGTTGATATTGTATGTAATTACGCATTATATATGTATATCGGTATACAGAAATGCAAAAGAGGGAAGCTTACTGAGTTGATATAGTTGGTGAGAGACAAGCCACCATCCCAGGGGTGCTCAAGCTCGCAAGAAATATTGGCGGGCCTTAAAGCATGGGATTGCTCCAGGGTACGTAATCCCACTGCGAACACCTGTACACTGTCGTACATTAAAGCTGGTTCGACCTGCAAAAAAATATGAATTTCAGCTTTACTCATTGCTAATGCACGTTCAATAGTCCACACAAAAACACGTGTGACTTAAGAAATGCGAATATTTCTGGTAATATTAATCGAAATTTTAGAATTATTTCGCTTCGAATCTTAAAGCAGCTTGTAATTACCTAATTAAGAAATAGTTGGATATTATTTATATATAGTTATTAAACTCGTGAGAGAATCATCCTAGAAGTGTTATTTAATATCGAGTACTTAATTCGAAATTGCACAATTAAATTTATTAGGTTAAAAGTATGAATATCAATTATATATATTATATAATTTTATATATATATATATATATATATATATATATATATAATCAATAGCAATTTTAATTACATAAACGTGTAGAATTAATAAACAAATGTAATTAATTATCGTAAAGCAAGCAAGATATGAGAATACGAAACAAAGAATTTTTGAAAAGCAAACGGGTGTGCAAATTACGTATAATAAGCAGTGAAATGCTCCGTTTATTAATTGTAACGTTATTAGTCACGTGTGTGCGTTTATTTTCATGAATTACTAAATTCACGGTACGTTGCCATGTCGAAGTTACGTGCCAGTTCTAATCTAGTCGTCACGACGATGCCGACGACATTGCTGCCTTCTCGCCGGAAACGTTGGTGGAAAATGTAATATTCAGTGAGAAGAGACTATGGAAGATTTGATGGCGGTATTGCGTGAATTAATTTCATTTACGCATTGTTCATTCCTGTCCTGTTGAAATTTTGTTATTGATGTTTATTGTGATTTCCTTTTTTTCTTCTGTTTTAGTTGCAGTTATATAAATACAATAGTTGCTAAAGAAGAGTGTTTTAGCAAAAAACATATATCATAAACTTTATATATACTACTTTATATACTTATAACTTTATATGTATCATAAACTTTATACGAGGTTCATAATTCATATATTTTCTTAATGTAATATTTAACGTAAGAACACACACACACACACACACACACAAGTAACAAGATTAAAAAGCATTTACGTTAATTTTTATTCATTATCCGTATTTGATTTTTTCATAGAAATTATTTCTAAAATTTAATATCAATAGAAAATTGGCGTATTATTAATATTACTTTTTATTTCATATTAAATTAATATATTAATCACCACGTCGACTGCGTTTTATTATACAACAATAACAATACTGGTAAAGAAAAATAATTATAATAAAGATTTACTCATAAACAAATAAACGAATAAAATGTCGATAACGATCGACATTATAATTAAACCGTCATAATATTATAAAAATCTTTAATTTTACAAAGGCTATTCGAGTAATTAAATAGTATTGACACATTTATCGGTTAGAATTGTCAAAGAATCGAAAAATAAATACCGATTGTAAAACGTAAACATTTTAGTGGTTGATCGGAAACGATGCGGGACAGATATTAAATTCGGGGATATTTTTGGTGGAAACTCCCAATGGTGGCGATCGATACGAGGCAGTCACGTTGCGAATTGATTTCACTCGTATTTCAGAGTCATGAAGCGATGCTAAGCACGACGCGACCATTCCGCTTGCGACCGCTTCTCGTCTTCATTTCCTTCCCTTTCCCTACACCTTCTTCACGCTGCGCGTCCTGGAAAGCACGTATTTGAGACGGACAAACACGCGGAAGCATTCAGGAAACGACCGGCGCCCGCGTTTAGTCTTGTGCGTCTCTTCATCACTCGCTATATGCTCGCCCTTTCTGCTACGTAGTAGTTTGTGAAGCTTTACTGTTTGTCCTGGACTCTAAAGTGTGCTATGTCCCGCACCTTCCCGTACGTTGGTTCAATATTGTGTTTTCGTTGATGATGCGCGAATTTAGTGTGACTAATCAACTTCCCCGAGTGCGATTTCAACCGATTTCAATGCTCTCGCTTCGGATTTTCCTGATTCTCCATCAGGAAAGGTTTTCCACGGATCTTTCCTGACATTTTCTTTAAAGTTCTGGATAGTTTCTCGAAAATTCTGACAATTGTTCTTAACGAAATAATAAAACGAAAGAGGAAACGAAAGAGAGTTCCGAAAATATTTTGATTTTCGGTTGGAAATTTTCTAAGGATAAAAATCGTCAGAAAAAATGCTCTGATTATAATTTATACGTTGTCGCACAATACATTTAAACATAAAAAATGACATTGTCACGCACAAATATAATGTAATTTTCCAGAAAAGAGCCTTCCGATCTGCACATGGTAAAACTTTTCACGTTGCATCCCTAGAGAATTAAAAATTTGATAGGAAATTGAAAGGTCGCTTTATTATGCCAAGGTATATTATTATTATATTTGGCTACGCAATGATTTCTTCAAAAGATTATTTGATTTCGATAAAATAAAATGTGATCAGAATTGAAATTATTTAGCAATTATTTTCAAAAATAAGATTTTAGAATATTTATAATTAGTTTCACAGAGGTAATGAAATTTTAATAACACGTTAATAATTCAAAATACTATTTTCCTTAATGTTCTTATAGCTATACATAAACTATACATAAACAATTAACGTTATTACTCTTATTAATCATAGAATATCAAGAAGCTCGATAATTACATAAAAAATTTACAATAATCTCGCTATAATCTACCACGTGGGATGAGTGGTAAAAAGTTACGCGAGCAATTTCGTTCGATATTAGTTTACAAATTATCGATGTAAATTGTGAAGCGTGTTGCGGTTTTATAATTACGCTAAAACCTGCGATGGTGCGCGAGGCACTAATAATCCAGAATGAGAATCCACTGGAAAGTTTGTTCATTCGCGTGAAAGTTGATGAACTGGCGCTAACGTAATTTATGCAGGATACGTAAACGCACGAACGCGACAGGAGGATGAAGCGAGTGTGACTCAGGTGGGTGTGAGCATATCCTGCTTGTCTTACCTCTGCCTGAGGCAAACAATAAAGCTCCAGCAAACTATTTGTAGACGCAAATTTCGTCTCGACGAACTTGAAATCTGTCTAGAATAGCTTACGGGCTAACTGCGGGCAGTTATGCTCTTGCTTCTTTTTCTGCGACAACAAGAGTATGTTGTTAGTAAGAAAATAGAAATTAGATTTGCCTGAAAAATAACTAATTTGTTATATCGCGGTGGGAAATTTCTAAAATTCTTTTTATTATAGTAGAAGCAGACATTTTTTAGTAAAATAAGCAAGCAATCGATTGTGATCCGAAAATTCCTCTAAGATGATTCCTTCTTGATTCGAGAAGGCATTGTTTCTTTATCTTTTAATAAATATTCAATACTTTTTTTTATTCAACTTGATAGTTATTACATCCTATCATTAGATATAATAAATAACTAAAAATAAATATGCGAATTATTTCCACATTAAAAGTATAAAGCATAAATATGTATAAAGTATAAAGTATAAAACATAAAATATGTTATATAATAAAATAAAAGCAATGAAAGCAATAAAATATGTAATATAATATAATAAAATATATATAATAAATATTTTAATATATATAATAATATATGTAATAATTACATAATATATGTAATAAAATATTTTATGCTTATACGATATATGTATCCTGTGAGATATTCCATTCGCAAAAAATGGTGCTTATCCTTTGTACGCAAAAGTTAAATTATACTCGAATTAGGTCACATTTCATCCCAGAATAACATATAGACATTTATAAAGTTTATTACACTTTCTATGTTATTATGTGTTTAATTAAAACAAATTATAAAATTCAATGCTTTCAGAAATAAAGAGATTTTATTTAATTTCGAGTTGTTTGAATATTGAATTTATTACAGAATGTAAATAGTAAGTAATTTAATAAATTATTAGCTGGAAAAAATAATATATTCATTTTAAAAATAATATTTTTAAAATATATGTATTGACGAAGTTTTTACTTATAAAGATACATTTGAAAGGATTATAGATATATTTGAAAGAAATAATATAAATAACAGAAAGGAAATTTGTGTATCCACATTTGTGTGAAATTAGTAATGGGTGATGTCGACTCGATTTTCAAAAAATCAATCTTTTTCTTTCAAAAATTGATTTTTTGTTCGTTTTTGATCAATTATTTTAATCAAGAAAATTTGACTTTCGATTTACTGATGCTTATTTATCAATGCTACATTTTGCCGTGTTTCCATATCCTGTGTAGCTATTATTATACCATGAATTGGATATATGTACCAATTAGCTGTTAGATAGAAATTTTTAATATTCCTAACATTTTTTACTTCTATGAAATTTTATTACGCGAATAAAAGAACAAAGCAATATTAGTGAAATACACACTATCTCCATTTTTTTGTCAATCTTTAATTGGCAGCAATCGAGAGTAAAAACAAAATTGACCATGCGTTTTGATAAGAAATCTTTGTTCTATATTTTTAAATCATATATCAAATTTTCATCTTTATTTTATCTTTATTCTTTTTAAAACATTCTTCATGTTGATTGAATCATTTTTGCCTAAATTAACAATCAATTTCAAACTGACAATTAATTTTAAATTTAGTAAATATATTTTACACACGCACATACACACGCACGCACACCTTTCGTCATGCAATATATAACTTTTATATAAAATAAATGTTGTTACAACTTAAAAGATCTTATAAAATAAAAAAAATATGTTCATTAAATGTTCATTACATGCGATTTTTTTGAAAGAATCAATTTTTAGAAAATCGATTCTTTTAATCCGATTTTTTAAGTAAATCGATTCTCATTATTCCGATTCAAGAGCGATTAAAAAATAGATTTTTCTCTAAAAGACTGCTCATCAGTAGTGTGAAATAAGAAAAAAACTAATTATTTTGTTAATATTTATCAATACTAAAAGTAAGATTACACAGCAATTAAATCCGAAAAACATTTTATTCACATAAAACTGTAGGTAGAAGAATATATTAATATACTTTATAAAGGCATTTCAGTCAATTACACCTGTCTTTCGGCAATTAACGTCAATGAGAGAAGGCTTGTTAAAATGCGTACACGTCAAAGTGTCAGGAAGATTTGTCGGTGAAGATATCGGTGAAGATCTATCGGTGACGATAATGAAATAATAATGTGTGTTATATCACATCAATATTCACATTGGATAATATCAATTTCTGCAGATTAATGCGTGTGCGAACTGTTAGCTTCCCAGACAACTGAAATCATTACAGATGTATCAATCAATTAATCAATGGCTGTTGCAATTTTATTTATTATCGCGCTCCGCGCACAACGCAAATTCCGATCTATGCTCATGGATTATGTAGTAACGAACAAATCATAGCAAGACAATAAAATCGTATCTTTATTGTAATGCAATTCAGCGTATGTACATAGGTTTTTGTTTATTGAAATAATGTATGCGATGTATGGTTGAATACATTAAGTTGTAAAGCCACAGCGTTGTTGTGCAAACAGTACACAGGGAAATGACAGGTGTGGAATAATATATTCGTCAATAAAATGATCGTTATATACGAGCGAATAAATTTCCGAATTTTTCCGATCGCTGCACTCATTCGCTGAATGAGCCGGTGCGATGCGCCCGAGGTGACGATGCGCGAGAGATCGATAAAGCTCGCGATGACTCGCAAGTTACTGAATCTAAAATAAAGCTGGCTGCAGCATTGTAACTTTGCAGAAACTTGCATAGATAATTATTGTAAAAAGATTTGCAATTGTAAAACAAACATAAAAAGTACTTTTCCTGTTATATCGAGCATTTTTACTTGAAAAGCTTTTTTAAAAGATTTGCATTTCACAGCTTCAAATGTCTATTTTTGTTCTGTCTATTTTTATATCCTGTCTTTAATCAAACTGCATAAAATGTCCAGTTACTAAATTTATATACTGTATCGCGATGGTCGTACAAAAGCAAGCAAGCAAGTACATAGAAATCGTGCATGTCTGTGCCAATTTGTACATACACATTTTCCCAGTCGCCACACTCGGTCGGACAACGTGGTCCAAAGCGCAGTGACGCGTAAACAGAATAACAATGATACGCATCACAATGGTATAGATATTTTGAAATTGCGATCGGCAGGAATAATGAATTCGCCTGTAAAGCCGGAAACGACGAGTTTTAATCGACGGCACGTGACTGGCTCTATTCAAAGCCAAACAGTATTGACGGAACGGAAACTCATAAACCAACACGAGGCAGAAGTTGGCTATCGGCAATAACCGCGAAACTGGATGATCCTGCTATCGTAATAAACTTCATGTTTGATAGAAAAGGATAAAACTTTGCATGTATATTTTACGACACATAATTAGCGAACGCTTTATGCTGTCAATAACGTGAATATAAAATAACAAAATACGATTTCTAAATATTTAGTAATATTAATATTAATCCTAGAAAAATATTATATCATTTACCGATTTCTTTATCATTAACTATATTCATGGAACTAATCAGTTGTAAAACACATAAAAAAGTTTTTTTTATATAATATTAATATGGTACAGTTTAAAACATATGAATACACGTCACTATAGAGATTATCTTTAACTTTATTGCTCAAATTTATATTTTTCAATTATTTTCTTCATTTTATGACATCAACATCTGTTCTCGGTATTATTAAAACGGACCTTGTGAAATCATTGCAATGTTAATTGTAATTCGCATACCATCAAAATGCAAACGTACAGTGAAATATGCGTGTGCAATATGCAATTGCGTTCTGCAGGTGCGTGCGTGCGTGCTGTGTCGCGGAAAAATTGCGTCCAACGCATTCGCCGAGTGAATTCGGGAACTGGGAGAAATTAATGGCCAGCGATAGACGACACGGTTATCACTTTTTTCTCTCCTGCTTCGGTGATCGGAGTGTACGGAACTGTACACGTCGAGTGTATCGATTGCGGTTCCCACCGTTATCAAAACATTTTATCGTGGAGCCTCATGAGATCTGACAATCCAATAAAGCGTTTCTCTCTCCTGCCATCGAAAAAAGGGACTACTCGAAACATCCGTCGACACGCGGTCGAGCGTGATCGTTTTGCTTTACTGCACATTTAATTTTTTTCTCTACAGCGCATGAGATACGCATTTAATTTCACCCTCTTTGAGCGAAAGTGGATTATTGTGATTACGGTTTAACAGAATTTTATTTACGCGACACGCGGGTCTCTTTCAATCGCGAACGAGTAAAATCCCTATTTGAGTTAAAAATTTTTAATTTATAAAAAATGTAATCGTAATAGAATTTTTCCATGCATTTTTCCATTAACAGATAGATTATCCGCGATTTTAATTCATTTTTTAAAGATTTACAGAAGAGACAAGGGAGGCTCTTTTTAATAATGTTTTCTAGTGGAATTGTCAATTTGAGATCGACTGTAAGTAATTATAACGAATAATCGTGTACTTTCAAAACAATAAAAAAAAAATTTTTTTTCAATTTGGCAAACCTGTCTCTGGTTAATCTGACATCAGTTGGAAATTTGTTGAATTTAATTAAAATTGCATACGGTTCACTGTGTTTCCTATCAAAACGATTACGCCTTATTATGCCACGTTGGGAAAATGAGGTGGACGGGTTCACGCTTATTATCAGAAATCTCTTAGTTGGATAGAAGTTGTAATAGTTGTTGCACTGTGAATACACTCTAGTTATCCGGAACTAATTGGAGCGTGCTTTTAATTAGCCAGAGTTCAACCAACGGACAGAAATGGCAGCGTGGCTTCACCTAATGGCATTTAACTCGAATGCACATTGAGGCAATTTAAAGCTTCACATTCTCCGCATGCATAATAAATGATGAAATTCGTCAATGTCACTCGATCAAGAAAATTCCACACTTTAGAACGATCTGTAATTGAAAGAACTCGCATTACTCACATGAAATTTAAATTTATCTCGACACAACAATAACGAATATTTCTGTAAAGACTTGAAAAAAGTACACATTTTATCGCATTAAATGCATTTGCAAATGTTTTCAAAAGCTCTCATACATGTGCACACGATGACGTTATGCTACATTTGACATCGTATTCGGCCAATACAAGCGACCGCATGAGTCTGAACGAATTGCTTCATCGGTTGAGCATCCTGACGTCCGGGAAATTGGCAATTTCACGTGAATAATGAAGAAATTGGCAATCGCGTACACCAGTCGAGTGTCCGGCTGTGTCAGATTTAAATCTTGTCTGAGTTAGATAAATTGGTGGTTAGTCGTTGGGCATTCGTTGGCTCTAGTAAGCTCCTCGTTGCGCGTTCGGCAAGGAAGTCGAAACTTTGATACTTCCTAATCCACGATCCAACTCCTATCCGGATAATCGCGTTACAGAATTAGTTCGAAAAGTCTGTCATTTGTCTCTTTCTTGAAACGCGCACTTCGCGACAAACGATGAGTCCGCCTCACGATCTCGGTCCGGTCTTGGAATCAGCCTGTTCATTAGCATTTAAAGCGAAATGTAAATGCCTCGTCAAACTACTTGCTGTCTAGCACGAGATCTTCACCTTTCTTGTCAGTTAGGTCAGTTATGTTGCAGATGAGGAATTTGAATGGCTTGCAGATGACAATTAACTTGGTGGAAGTTAAATATTATTTTATTGCCATTGCTAATTATTACTTGCCGCTGTGATTAATGACGTTTTAAAGATAAGTCTACTGACGCTTTCAGACGTCTTCATTAAAAAAGATGTGTCATTTGAATTGGCTCACTCAGTGTTTAACGACGGTATTTCATAATCGCGGAATACGCGAATGGACGTTTCTCGTGCTACACGTATTTTCACTCATCGTAAATTTCACCTTCGAGTAGATCCTAAGTAAGTGTCCATTTTCAGAATCCCGTTCCGAAAAATTCTCGTTATGAAGATAAATTTCTTCCTCTTAGCCTGATGTAATTGAAATAAATATTACTCGGAGCGCAGATTCTGAAACAAATCTTTCTTTATGTCACAAAATTCCACGGACGTGAGTTTCTTCTTTTCCACCGACCTGTTTGGCAAATAGAAATTTCTTTATGAACTCGCTGGCTTAACCAATCTTCCATGTGCAAGCGTCGCTCTCGCCCTGTCGGATAACTAGAAGAGAAACGATTATGGTCCTTATCCTGCTTGCCACTGACTACCGAGCCGCGATCCAATTTGTTTAACTTTAAGGATGTCTACAGTCTCCTCTGATAATCTTTAACTTAATCAGGATTCTAATGTAAATAATTTATTACAGCATATACGTCACATGCCTAGAAGTTATTATTTGATTATGAAAAATCTGTCGAAATTTGTGACAGGATTCATTAAGCTTGCAGCACCCTCGTATAATTTTATGTCGTTCTTGATGGTATGTGTCATTAAACTCTTTATTTTACAAAGATTTTAGAATTTTAAATTGTTTAGATTAAATTTTGATATCATTAAATTTTTTAGTACTCTTTTATATAAATTGTAAAGATTCATAAAAATGGCAAGGGTAAAATCTTTTTTATAATATGATATTTTATGTGCGATATTTTGTACACCGGTGAACATCATAATAGATAGCGTTTTTAATTTCAAATTAATAATTTTTCAATTTTATATTGTATAATAAGTTGTGTGTATGAAGAGTATAGAGAGAACAGAAGGAAGAGAGAGAGAGAGAGAGAGAGAGAGAGAGAGAGAGAGAGAGAGAGAATCAAAAGCCACATTTAAAAGCTGAATTGTTTTTCTGATGAAAAAATCGTGATACGTATTATATTATATTTACTACAATAGATGAAGCTGATGTTTAATTTAAAAATATAACAAATTCTTGCTGCATGTATCGATGTTTTTTTTTCTACATAATATAATCTAAAAAAAAAATCAATAATATTTGAATCCATTTATTTTACGATACTTTGTATCTTTCCCAAATTTAATTTTACCAACATTTACACAATGATAGATATTTTTAATTAAACACTTTTGAGTTTTTGATTATGTTTTTTATATATTTTATTTTCATGCTTTAATGTAAGCCTTTTATTTGTAGTTTTATTTGTAGCAAGAGGTGAAAATTTTGTCGTTGTACATATTATGTCATACAGTTCTATTGAACTTTAATTTTCATTAATCTATTGAACATTATAGAATTGCAAATCACAATTAATTGGGAGTGAGAAATTAGTTGGATAGTGCCCAATAATGAACTTATGTATTTTATGTGAAGAAAATTCGCATGGTGCGTGTGTGTGTCGGTCTCGGTAATGATTCGGTAATAATACGTCGAGCTGTTTGCAGCAATCGCTGTAAATTGGTTGTTTGTAATCGGTCTGATATTGATAGTTTAGTGAGGAATTGATGTAATTTACGATTGGACGTGGAACACAATTAGATTTATCCACGATGGTAAGCCCCCCGTACATGGTACTGCAGTATGAAAGGATTTTTAAGAAATGTTTGTTGTCGTTCTGGAAACAATTGTTTCTCACATTTTGACAAATTTAGTTATCCTCTCTTTATCTTAATAACTAATTACAATACTTAACTTATTATAAATTCATTAAAAGTTTTGAACCAATTTAATAGCGGATAATATTTTACAACGTAACAGACATTCGCGATTAGTGAAACATGTGTTAGTTTTTGCAGCTCGCCGCTGTAGATTTTTCCTAAAAATGTTCCAGCCAGGTCACTGTCGTTCTAGCCATATTTCTGACCACTGCAGTCGCCACGGGAACTTACCTTCCTAGTGACTACACCCCGGTTACCAAATAAAATAATAAAACCTTTCGAGTGCGAGATAGCCTGATTTATGGCACTAAGAGCAAAGGTTATCCACCATGGAGCAGGAGATTCAGTGATTCATTGGCCAAGCGGATTGGAGAAGAGTTAAGAGAAATATGAGACAGAGAGATAGAAATCTTGATGCCTGGGATTCTTCCTTCCCTTTCTCATTAATCCCCACATTAAGTGAAAATTAGTAATTAATGGCTGCTCATTATATACACGTTCAAGGATAGTTTATAAATGTGCAGCTTTTTCACTCTTATCTGATTAAGGAAGAACGTTTCTTTCTTTTTGTAATTAATCCTATATCTCTTATGTTTTAAACATGTAAATTAAAATTGTTAAATAAAATTGTTAATTAAAAAACTTAAATGTTATATTTTTAAATAGTCCTATCAGTATTATATTTATTTATCGGTAAATAAATTATGTAGTCCTTTCAATATTTATTCAACTTATTGATAAATAAATTAATTTATAGCATATAAATTAAAAAATCTGTTTCGTAATTTATTATTTTTATTAAAAAAATAGTTTATTCACAGTATCGTATAAATTGTTGAAAGGTTCTACATGTTAAAAAGTACTATGATAAATTATTCTAAAAAAATTTAAATTTAAATTTAAATTTATTTATTATTTTACATATAAAAAAATTCCAGATAAAACAACCTTTACAAGCTTCAAGTTTGCAAAATTGCATCACTAACGTACCTAAAACATATATTTCTTTTTTTTTTAATCGACGCAAGTCGTTGGAGCTTACAGAGTCGTGCAATTAGGCGTGTCTATATTCACCAGAGGTGGTTTCTTCATCACGATTTGATGTAGATCTTTCTCATTACGCCGTTACATCAGCGACTCACATACATCCTCCCGTTTCGCGTTTTCATCCGTGTACGAGACTGAAAAAGTCCATCTCGCCTCCGCGAGGTTGTTAGTTCTCTCGTCGAGAGAGTGAGGTAAGAAAGGAAGGAAAACGAACGAGAAGGAGGAGAGGAAACGTGTTGCCGGCAGTCGACGCGCGATCAGTATGCATCTGCGGTTTCCACGTTGATGTAACAAGCTTCTTCTTATCCGGCTGCGTTCTTGTCTCACTCGTTCGCGTCACGTAAGAGTAGATCTCTCGCTCTTCCTCCCGCTCTACGTACTCTACTTACATCGCGCTTCTTGTGTAACCACCCACGTCTATATTTTCCGTCGAAGCTTGAGTCGCGGTGAGTCTAGAGGGAAAGTTAACCAGGTATGCCCTCTGCTTATCTTGGCTGCTGTTCTCGCTTACTGGAGAACCGCCTACTTCTTTCTCTCGACCTCTGACGCCTAAACCGTGCACTCTTTTCTTTTTCTTCTTCCTTTGCTCTCCTGCCTCCTCCACCAAGCGTTGATTGTGACCGAGCTTTTTGTGCGGCTTTGCTGGAGTTAACTCGGTCGTTTAGCGGCGTGGAAAAGGAAGGAAGGTGGGGGTTGACGTCAGAGGCAACGGAACTTGACTAAAAAGGAGGGATGAGGGATACAACGATGCACGCCCGGAGTGGTGGATCGAAACAAAAGCCGCCCTAGGTAATTTCACCATGGATATGAGAGTATGAGCCATTGCGAGTGTGGGCAACGCAATGATGCGAACAGATTGTCTTCGACAATAGAGAGACGTTTGACAATTCAGTTGAAAGCGAACGGGAGGTATTATCTGGGAGCTGCTCGAGAAAATTGCCGGCAAGCTCTTAAACTTGCGGTGCAACGATGAGTCGTGTGTTTCGCGTTCGAAACGCACGCACACTTCGAAACTTTCGACTTTTGATCCTTGATCGTACAAGTTAAAATTAATTCTTCATTCATAATTATTATAATTATATAAAATCATAGTCTTTTTATCTAGTTATAATTATTATAATTAAATTATAATAAAATAACAAGAGATAATTATGTTTTTTATTGTGTTTTTATATGTATTTTTAGTTAAAAGAATTTTATTAACATAAGTTACTAAGAGTTTATTAAGACATTAAATTTAAGTTATTGCAAAGTTATTGCAGAAAAGATTAAACAAATCGTGATACGAATTTGTTATTCGCATCTCATTGTGCAAAGATTGTTTTTAAAAGTGAAAGGAAGCCTTAGAAAAACACCTTCGCGTCCATTTCACTAACAAGATAAAATAATAATAACAGTCGTGGACTCTAGAGCTTCTGTGTTTCTTTTGATATCTTCGTGTATGTGTGCGCATGTAATAATATATGTTTGAATTTATTAACACGTTATAAAAATTATATAGTTTATATATTTTACATTGTAATAAAATATTTAGATATTCTTCGAGTAATATCCTTGGATATTTCGATTTTGTTTTTTGCTCGAATTTTCACGAGCACATCTTAAATCTGACTTTCTCTTATCTCTGGCAATGCTCTTGGGTAATTACATAGATATTTACTTCGGGCGCAGACGTTAATTCGAGTTGTTGATGTCCGATACGACCACGCCTGATAACATTTTTGCAAGCAATTAGACCGTCTCGGAATGGGTCGTAATCTTGTTGCCTTAGCGTCCAAAATTCCGACAAACAATAAACGTAAAAAATTCCGTTATAGGATCATAATTTTAAATACTGAGCGTCCCAGAATTGAATAGTCCCGGTGGCATCGCCTTTTCCACTGAAAACTTTAAATTTTCTATAATGCAGCGGTGGCAAGAGTAAAATATAGAAGTAATTTATCGGGATCAAGATGCTTTTCTTAAATGCTTTTCAATAAGTGAGTCTTGCAATCCGCTTTTAAAGTGTATATTACATTCGAATATTACGCGCGCTTCCGTCTTGTGCCGCTTCGGGAAGTTTAACGGCTGTAGCGGAAGTAATTAGAGAACTCTTTTCCTCGTGAACCTAAACCCGAGTATTTCCTCATGAATTGTAAATGTGGCCAAGTTTTTTAATCTTAGTATCGTATCTGGAATTTTAGATTGTCTATTTACAATTCGCCTCGCCGTTATAGATGCGATGAGCAAAGGAGAGATTCGATTATCTCAAAAATAGAATATATTGCGAGATTTACTCAAATTTTTATATAGTTTCCATCTGTCTTTTTGTTGAAATAAATCACGAATAAATTTTACGAGTTATCATTTTAGAATAATTTATTTTTGCATTTTTATAAAAAGTAATAAGTATCTATAAAAATTAATAAGTTTCAAGCTTGAAGGAATGAGATAATTTTAAAAGCGATGTCAAACATTCGTTGAATAAAGAATTTTCTTTCATCCTTTCTATCACAGTGATAGCAAAATAGCAATATTTTCTGAAAAGAGTAAATATACGTTTTCTGAGGAAATGTAAACTTTATCCTTCCGGATGGTCGTTCGGACAAAAGATCGTGTTTTTCTCTCCTGTCAGAGTGTCCTTTCAGAGTTTTATTATATATGCAAATAATCCTTTGGTGTTCTTGAAACGCTGGTCCTTCGAGAGAACAAGATTTGAGGATGTAAAAAAAATAACTGTAAGAAATGCTCAAGGCACAACACAGAAGTTTTCGAAACAATGCTATCTTATTTGAATTGTTAGTGGCAATTTCAAAAAGACGTTCTGCGGAAATGATTTTTGCATTATCATGCGCAAAACGTTCCTTTCATTTCTTATAAATATCGCATATTTCGTTTGAGATTTGAAGAAAAGTCACTGTTTGTAGAAAGACGAATATATATTTCAGTTCAGTGATGTGAATCGTCCGCGTATGTGCGAAAATTCGTTGTGAAATCACGTGTCTGAAAAATCGATTTGTTTATTCGAGTTTCAAAAACGAATTATTTGCTTTGAAGGAATCATATAGCAATCATAGAAAAGTGACAACAAACTGAATAATAGAAAGATCTGCGTATTAATCGCATACGAGACAGATCTACTTTGTAACGTAAATTTTTTTACAGATGTTATTTTAATAATTGAATAAATTAATGAAGTTATAATCATGATAAGATAAAGAGTGTATATTTCTATTGCGTCTTGAATAAAAGTATTAAAAAATATCAGAAACAGAAGATTAAAGAGTTCTTAAAATTCCTGAAATGTAACACTCCAAGAAATCGAGGATTTGAAAATCTAAAAAATTAAAATAAAATACAGAAATCTCTTAAGCGAGTAAAGATAATAACTTAAGGGTTGAAAATAGCAGCATATCATGATGTTAAACTATCTAAAAAAATACAATTAAATTAATAAAAAAGATTAATATGCAAAAATTAACAAGTTTAGTTCTCTCGATGAATTGTTCGATTACATCGAAATACGCTGTGTGACTTCTTCGCGAGTACGTGCGGTGCTTCATTCGCACGCTATTCGGCACATTCACGCTTGCACGCATATGCGTGATACGAAACTCGATTATGGATGGCCGTTATTGCGACATACGATGGAGTTTCACAAAGTCGTCGACGTCGTCGTCGTCACGACAACATTCTGATCTGCATCTAAATTGGAAAAAAAGCGGTAAGCTTCATGCGTCGTGAACTCATTGCAGACCCGGCCGCAGATTTTTATATGCATAACGGATATGTGATAATTCTGTTACATATCATCAGACGAAAGAGTAGTGAGTTTCGTCTCTCGAGTTTTCTCTTTCGCATATTCATTATTCTAATACCATACGTAATAAAAATTTTAAAAAATCATTTCCTCTCTGTTAGGTAATGAATAATTATCTAGAAAACAAAACATAGAAATAGCCCTTCATTTCTGTTTTATATATAAAAAATGTATCAGTATAAAATATATATATATATATATATATATATATATATATATATATATACATATATTACACTGATACATTTTTATTACTGCTAATAATATTTCGTAAATTGGGGATTAATATAATATAACTTGTTAATGGGAAGATTGTTTGAACGGACAATGTGTGTATATATATATATATATATATATATATATATATATATATATATATAACGACATATGTGGAATTTGTAACTATGCAATTTGGATGGAATGTTGTACAATTTAAATGCAAATATAATTTCTCTTTCCATATGCATTATGAGAAAATCATATATCATAATTTAATATAACCATCGAATTGACTAGAGAAATATGTGTGCACAAAGTACAAAGTCAAACGCTAAATTTCCATTTCCCAATATCGTCTGTATTTTATGTAGATTTTACGATGACATACTCACACACACACACACACACGTGCGCGTGTTTTTTTACTAATATGTATACATTTAGATCAAAGATCATAATAAAATTTTTCAACTGAGTTTGTTCTATTGCTAATTTTTATGACGATTTATTTCAATATCAATAGCTATTGCAAGCTTGTTACGTATAACGAAAAAGAAAGAATTTTCTGCTTGATATTAACAATTTTATCGTTATTTAAAAAAAAGCAAGCTCGTTACTTTGATAATAATGTGCCAGTTTGATAATAATGTGCCATCTACGTATGTGGCATTATCCGCAATGTGGCAACGCATACGTTGTTTCGAATAGCTTTTAGCCAATTTTATCGCTCCATAAAGCATTCAGTGATGTTGACGCATAGGTATCGAGTCTGTAGGTGCAGTAACGTATATACGACGTGACGATAAATTGTTTTACATCTTTCATTGAGATCCTGCCAATCTTTCAAAGGTGTAATATAGCTTGTCATCTCGTGCGAAATTATGACCAATAAAACATTATTGCGAAATGAAAGTATACCTCAGTATATACGTGTTATGCTTTACGGATATAATACGGAAACTAATACGTACAATCTTGACGATAAACATCAATTAAGTTTAAATCTTTTCTTTATCAATGCAAGATGTATTTTCTGCATTATGAGATGCGAAGTCGTCATCTACGCAAATGTTAAACATGCAAATATTGATATTAAACTATAAAGATGTTTAAAAAATCTTTTATTTGTATTTTGTAAACTCTTTACGTTTTTATATTATAAAATTTATAAGATTTACGTTTTTTTATCAAATCGATACTCACAAGTATCATTTACGTATTATTTACACGTATTATTTACTTTTTGAATATTGTGTAGTGCATGCATTTTTACGAACAGAAAGCTTATGTATAATACCTGGATGATCCTCGATTTATTGAGGATTGTGTTACCCGACGGCTGATAGCGTTCCATGTCCCTCAGGATACTACGTACGCCGACGTCATCCGCGTCGACCAAACGAAAGGCAGTGATATTGACAAAATTGTACTTGAAGTCCTCGAGGTCGAAGGTTTCGATATCCTGCGGAAAGCGAGCGAATCGAGTCGCGAACCAAGTGGGTTTTCACTGTGCGTTTCAATATCCCTAGGGTACTTACGAAAGTCGTGAAGAGGTAGTGGTACTTGTAATCATTCATCTGCAGCTGCAGGATCTGCAATATATGCAAAGCAACACGGTCAGTCGAGGCTGCTTTCGTGAAATGGAATATATATTTAAAGTACGAGGCTCTCGGTGATCGGAATCGGAACATGCTCAATTTTTTATTACATACAAATTTATGATTACTTTTAATTTTTTAATATATTTTTTATATATTTCTTTATATTTTTTTTATATATATTTTTCTCATATATATATATATATATATATATATATATATATATATATTTTACAATTTGGAATCAATTCTTTTTCAATGAAAATTTATTCAATCATAATATCTTCTAATTTCTTTTCATTTCTTAAAATATTCAGTTTATCATATCTTTATTTAACTGGCAAATTTTCTTCTAAATCTATAATAATTGTAAAATATTTGAAAAATAATTTGTGTGTGTGTGTGTGTAAAATACATAAAATACATATGCATAAAAATATGTAAAATGTGAAAGTGATGTATGATTTACCATTCGTAGAAAATGATGCATGTGCTCGGGTTTTGTGTCCACGATAATATTTCGAATTTCCTTGCTCTTCATTTCGGAGAGGACCTGTCTGTACGAGTCGGGATCTGCTTGTCGGAGATTGACTTCGATGTCACGAATTTTCGGTGACCTCACTAGCTCCCGAAGCCTCACCAATCCTGAAATCCGAGATACCTTATTTGCCTCAACAATATGTGCATACCAATGATACAAAATGTAAAAGACTTAATTTCTGAAGAAAGAAATTTTGAAAATACAAAAATACGATTGTTAACGCGAGCGAATCGTTTGTTTCGCAATCTTCCTAGGGAATTATCAGGTCGGTCGCTTAATGACACGGAAACCCGTAAATCGCGCTATCCGACGAAATCAATACTCTCCAGCGCCTAATCAAGGTATCTGACTTGCAGGTCTTCTGGGGAGACACAGGCTCTGTGTTCTCTTGCAAGTTACCGGCGGGAACTTTGACTCTCGAGATTCCGACGCGTGCCAGAAACGGGCGGCAACATTTCGGCTTGTCAGTTTCCTTCAGACACAGAGTGTCAAAGTCGAGATAATCCTTCACGGTAAACTCCATGCAAATAATCTGTTGATTGATTCGAGTTTGCTCGAAAGTTTTTGACGTCTAAATATATATCGTATTATTAAAAAGAGTTCACCTGTATTAAATAACACAATTTTATCTTAAAAACTTCTAAGATAAGACATAAAAAATAAAATTACACATCTATCAGTCCTATTTGTATTCTCAAGCCGAAATTAGCATCATTAATTTGATCCGAAGTAGAAAATATTCTGTATGTACAGATATGTATTCGCACTTCTTCTGCTTTGTAAAAAATATAGTAACGCGTTTCGTGAAAAATAGAAATTTGATATGATAATAAATCGCTCTTAAAAAAAAGAAGAAAAAAAGGAAAAATGAAGTTTGTCATACGTGATTGTACGTTGTAGTGTTAGTGGTAATTTAGGAGCGAGTAAGAAATTGAATTTAATTGAAGCCGTGTCAAGAGGTTACTCGAGTAAGACCAATGTTCTCATGTAAGCAGATTTTGTATCCCGGAGGTCAACATCCAACGACTATCTTGGGAAACACTGATTAACCGCTGCAATAGCTCGAAGTTAAGCGCGCATGTTTCATTGGTATACCAATACTGTGTGTAGTACATTTTTGAAGTATAATATCAAGTACATGAAGAAACAATACTGTAATAATTAATAAAATTACTTATAATTTTTGCACAATAGTAAACTACAAATCCGACATTATTAAATTTAAATATTATTAATGATCTATTTTACAAATATTAAATTTAAATCTTAATTATTTATTGTAATATCTCCTAAACATGTTTAATTATCTCATTCTCTTTAATTTAATAGGAAATAATTGCAGTTTGATAAGAAAAATATGTAAAAAATCTTGCATAGTTATTAAAAGAAATAACTGTAAAATAGAAACACTTCGCGTAGCACAATAGCAAAAGGTAGTTTAATAGAGGTAATTAAATTGTTGGGTGTACAACTTGAATTGAAAATAATAACTAGAATATTTCTCACAGTTTGTGGTGTGACTCGTTGCAGTTCAAATTATGAACACTTTGCGTACACCAAGAACGGACTTTCATGGAAGTCGTTTGAAACGGCGGTTTTAATTAAAATAGCATTTCGAGTGTTTTACTGTTTGCTTTACTTTTCGTAATTTCACAGGCGACATGTGAGATAGATACATCATTAGATAAAAAAAAAGAAAGAAAGATATCTTTTATTAAAATTAACACGGCAAGGAGCCATAAAATGTGATGTATCGAATTGTGTTTCAAGATGTTACAGCATGATAATCCGTGAACATTCATCAAAGTGAGAGAATAGGACGTCATTTATAATTTTACGATGAGAGGACTGTATCATTTATAGATTATTAACTAGGGAATTGACATTGTTCAACTTAACGTACATTATGTTTAAGAAGGACTGAGAAAGATCGCGTTTCTAAGGAGTGAGGTACGAAATGCGATGCAATTTCTCAATTCGTGTTGCGGTTTTGAGCTTAAAAGCACGGTATTATTCTGATTTTTGACGGCGAGCAGTTGAGAAATATTTCTGCAATGTTTTGGATATGTAAAACTCTAATAGGCATGCTGTCAGCACAATTTTTTTATATTTGAATGATAATGGATAACAAAACTCGTTAATGAAAACGAGTGAAAACAGAAATACTACGTTTATTAGAGAAAATAGAAAATAGAAAACTAAGTATCGTCGACGTCGCACAAATCTTGGGAGCTACCGAGATGATTGGTTGCATCACTTATAGAATTCTATGAGGCGAGGGGAAAAAATACGAATGCGGCAGCTACGATAATTTCTTCGGGGAGTCGAAGGACTGTGTTCGTGTCTATTCCCAGAGGAAGACAGATTATCATATTGGCTTTTATACACTCTAATGACCACTTACGTTTCGTGTTCGAAATGTCGATATGCCTCGACAGTGCGAAATATTGCGCTGAATCGACGCGCGCGAAAGGAAGCTGTCAACGATTACTTGCCTCTTCCTTTTTCACTCTTTGCCTCGAGTGGATCGCGCGGTGACAGACGATCGAAATAATTGGATCGCCGGCTGTCTTAAACATGCGCATTTCAAGAGGACGGTCGAATGAATATTCGAGAGGTGAGCGAGTCGCGGCAGCTGAAAGATTCGATTTAGAAGTACTTTAAGAAATAGCACTTTAGAATATAAATGCGTTTTTGGTTAGGTAAAAAAGACACTTGATGACGCTTTTAATAATATTCCAAGAAAGTAGAAGGGACAACTTTTCTTACGGAGTCTCAATTATATTCCGACAAAAACGAAGGAAATATAGCAATTGCTTTTGTGAAGAAGTTTCTCGCAAAAAGTCGCAGTTGGTTCTTCCAAATTTACTATGGTCTTGTACATGATATTTTAAAGGAGTGATATTTTTCAAGGACCTCAAGATCTTTTTAGATAAAAATTTTATAATGGCCAGAAAAAGAAAGAAAAATCAACATGCTGCAATGGAGAGATACATAGTGAATTTTTCAATCCTTCGATTATACATTTAAATTTCCTAATGATTATTGTGTAATAATAACAAAGAATGGTTTAGTACTTTTTTTTAGAAGTATATCAATGCTAAATTCAATCCGGTAATTGTTTCTTCACAAGAAACAGAAACGAAGAGAGAGAATTAACTGGAAAACTTTTTTGCCTTCGTAACTTATCTTTTTTTCACAAAATCTCTCAATAAATTAAAATCAGATATAACAGCGCATTTGTTTCAAGATGTATAATTACATTTGACTTTTTTAATTGATTAAGTCAATGACAATTTTTTTAACGATGTTATATGTACGAGATGGACTTTCGTTAACTGCATCAAGGATCGTGAAGAGGCTTGTTTTTGGAAGATTTGCTCGTCCCATTGGGACCGGTCAGTCGTTCGTGCGGAAAGACGACATATCGTGGAACTTCGACGATCATCGAGTTATTCGAAAAGTTAGCGAAGACTTTCGCTACGTTTGGGAACGAATTCCCATCCTTGCGTCCCGCCGCCGCTATGATTTAGCTATCGTGCAAAACATACGAGCTCGACCGGACTCATACGGGACCGGGTCGGTCATAAAATTCTCATTACGACAGAGAAATTCTTCCTCGCATATGCAAGGATGCATCATGCGGCAGGATACCTGCAGAAGAGTCCCAAATAATACAGCAGCAACCGCATACTTTTCACGAATACACTGCTCTTGCTCCATTCCTTGCATATTCTTCGAATTTCATGTAAATATCGTGTAATTACCGGAATTATTATGCTTAGATTTTGCGAAGAATATTAAAGCTCATTTTTTAAAGCCAAAACCATTTAATACACGTGGCTGCAAAATTAGGGACGAGCGAGCCTGGTTGATGAAATTTGAAAATACGTGAGAGAAATTATCGATCTCTCAATAATATTTGAGATACGTGAGGAAAATGACTGGTAGCTATAGTCTCTCGGCGAGATTATTTAGAACACGTGACTGAAATGATTGACGATCGATTACGTTAAAATATGCGGAACACAATCTCCTCTTTAAAATTTATAATACGTGATAAAAATAATAACCTACCATTATTAAAAAATATCAAAATATCAAATTCTAGAGGAAACAATAACATGTGCATATTTATTATTATACTGCGTTATATTTATTTCAGAATGTTATATCATTTGTGGTGTCATGATATTGTATCCCTTACACAATTTTGA
The DNA here is from genome assembly GCA_901521435.1 of Crematogaster levior. Lineage (NCBI taxonomy): Eukaryota > Metazoa > Arthropoda > Insecta > Hymenoptera > Formicidae > Crematogaster > Crematogaster levior. The sequence continues at coordinate 244,088 of CABEGB010000003.1, forward strand.
GATTGTTCTGGTTTTTTTACCATTCTGCATCAAAATATAAATAAAACTAAATTTTGTTAGCTTTATTTATATATACAATAATATAATGTTTGAAAAACATTTTTCCGCTTAATCTTTTTATATATTTTTAAAGATGAAAAATAAAAGATCGCGAATGAGTATTCAAATATTCGTAGGAAAACTAAGAATAAGGTGCTCAAGTTTTCCGTCGTATAAGATATAAGCCTTCCGTCTTGCAGCCTCAGAATGCTGCTGGGTTGTCACTTTCAGAGGTTATAAAAGTACAAGGCCACATCGCCTGGTTTTGACGGATCTCACGTAAAAAGGATTTGACGTTTCATGCTTGAACTAGCGAACTTTACAAGACGAGCGTACTGCAGAATAAGAAGGAAATATCTAGACGGAATATCGCAAATAAAATGTCGAAAATAAGAAACATACATGCACATGGCATTAAAAATTTTGTTCTTTTACCAAAACTTTGAACAAAAAGATGGTAAACAGTAAAGACGGTAAAGACGATAAACATACGTTAATATTTGTAAATTATCATCAATTCAGGAGTTAAAAACGTATCCAGGAAGTTTTATTTTAAGTCTTGTAATATATCTGCGATATTTGATGAAATTTGTGAGATGCACAAATTTTTCAATAAAAATGTCGGCAGAGAAAAATAAAAAATATATAATTCGGAGGTTGTTTCGTTTTTTTTTTTTTTCACCATTCTGCATTGAAATATAAAAATGCAGGATCGTGCGTTCAGCGGGACGATTCGTTCTTTCGCCAGCGACTCCATTATTCTGAAGGGTTCCGTGAGGAATGCGGATGGTGAGGAACGATGAGATGGAAGGGCAAGAGGAGTAACGTAAGAGAGGGGACGAGGAGATGGTTGTTCGATGGAGTGAGTGAGTCTTGGAAGTTCCACAATGGACTGTGATGGGCCAGGTTGAAGGTTCATTGGCGATTCTCGGGACGTAAGGACACAGAATCAGGTTGGTGGGAGTACGAGGCGGGTTCGAAACCGTTTTGGCCACTCGACGTGCTCCTTTTTCGGAGGAAAAGCGGAAAGTACCATCATCTCACAGTGGATTTCCCGTTCTCCGTACTTCTTTCGAAATGAATGAGGGCCGATCTTATTATACCGCGGATTGAAAAACCAATCCCGAATTAATCGTGAAACATTAATCCACGTGGCGGTTTCATTTCGCGTAACTTCGATGGACTCTGGATGTAATTACGACGTCGGAATCGCTGCTGACTTTTCGCTGAATAATATCTGACGAGCTGGAGGCCTGGAGAGCACGTAACTCAGTTCATATAAAGACGAGCGTGGAAGAATTTTCGCTTAATATTGCGTCGTATTATTCGCGTGATATTACATCGTATTATTCGCACGATATTATTTCAATCGGAAACTCTCTCTCAAGGTAAACTTAATGCTTTTATTACTGTTATTTATGTTGCGCAATTTAATTTGACTGTTTGATCACTTATTAAATAATGTAAAAGAATAATACAATGTTAGCGATATAATTCTTATTGCATTTAACATCTAAAGCTTAAAAATAGATTCACGCGAGTGATAATCCCAAGTGCGAGCGGGGTGGTAAGTCGTACGTTTCGCAGGTGCAAATCTAGATAGCTCAACTCGCGCAGTCACGATTTCTCTAGTTCGCTATCAACATTGTACATATCTGTATATGCGGAGAACTTGGCGTTGATATTACACCGTGCTACGAACACAGGACTTCATTGTAAAGTCTATTCGCTATATCTGCCAGTGAATTATGCGGACCGCGTTTATTGTACGGGGGAAGGTTTCTAATGCGGCAACTAGATTTTGCTCGTTCTGCGTTAATGCACGATATCTCCCTCATACGCGAGAGCGGGAGTGAAATTAGATTAGAATTCGTGAAGATAAATGTGCCCTCGCGGTCGGATGAACCACGATGCTCGTGTCGATTTTAGACACGCGTGTCAAATGGAGCGATTAAACATTAAATAATAGTGTTATCCTCTCATTTACGTCCCGAAATAAGATTCCTATAAGAATGGTCGGAAACTTTATTATATATAGATCAGAATATTATGATATTCTCTGTACGAGCTCTATCTGGAATTCCATTTTCGTTTGAAATTGCAGACGAAGCGAAGATGTTTGAACTTTTTGAGAAAGATCTGAATTGACATTCCGCGGCAGTCTAAAGGCATATAGAGAATAACGATTACGAAATTCTTCAGGTACCAATAATCTGTCGGCATAGAAAGAGAAGAGGAAGAGAGAGAAAGAATATTCGAAGCTTGTGATACTATGAAAGAAAATTAAATTAAATTTGTTTCATTTTTCGATTGTTTTCACCTAATTATGCACACAATTAAAGTACTTCAAATTCACGCATGCGCTAAATTACAAGGATTTATCCATCGCTTGATTAGATAGGAAGCAGCGATTCGAGAAATGCGTAAAGTGGATAGCGGTTGTTACTGTTCGGGGAAGTTTCCGCGTCGTCGCGAGAACTCCACGGAAAACGAGTAAAGTAATCGCGAATCGATACTAGCGGCTCTCTAAACTACTTGAAAGTTGAAAGAGATCTAATGCCACGCTGTCTGGCTCCCAAGATAGCCGTAGAACTCGCAGCGCGGCACTCGCCCGTCGATTGAATGAGTCAATTTCACAAACTGCCCAACATCCATCTCTTGCCACCAAGTGATCTAAATTAAGAATTGAATAACTTCCCAAACTTCCAATCTCCGTTAATTTTCTTATATTCATATAACATGAAGCATAACATATGAGTCACAAATAATCGGTACGATTTTGCAATGATTTAATGGAGTCTGGTTTGACTCGACAGCTTTTCGGATAAAGTCGACATTGAGCCACTCGAACGACATGTCACGCCGCATCGCTGCGACGATGTTCGATCTCGTAGGTAAGACGAAATTCCGCTGAGCGAATCGCGAGCTCGTAACGACAAACATGCTCGAGACGTGTACGATTTCGCCGACCCGAATCCCTTACACCTCGCAGGGTACATAGCACGCTGGAATTGAAAGTGTAGGAAACACGGAGATCCCGGAGTCCTGGTAAATCTCTCGAGGAATTCAGCGTCGACTCTGGCAAAAGGAGGGATGCGCGAGGGGTGAACGAGATAGCGGGAAACCAGCAGGGGGTCAGGGGCGTTCTAATCGGCTTGTACGTGTACTTCCTTCACAAATAGCTAAGCTCGTTGTGGAAGGCGGTTAAGCTTGAGAGATGTTTTCATCAAAGGTGGTTAAATTCCGCGAAAATCCCGTAGAGAGACGAGGAAATGAAATTATCGATGCGGCAGCCAAGTTGGATAGAAAAACTTAAGATATAATATTATCGCCCCATTGATAAATCTATCGATAGTAACGTTTCATTTCACTTTGCCACGCGCATAACATGTTCCATTCGACTGCGTATAACGTCGCTCTGTAATCGAATGCCATTACAGGAATTCGAGCTATGTGCGTAATGCATCCAATTGATTTTGTTATCGGTTTCACATGTCTATTGAAGTTATTCAATATAGTAAAACAGTAAAGGTAAAACAGTAGAGGTAAATCATAGCACACTAATTTTCCTCTAGAAGTTTAATAATTGCGTTTTACATAGTTGAACTATGATAAACTATTGACTTGTAGTCACGCAATAAAAGTTTAATCCCGTTAATAAAGTACTTTAGAGAGTTGAACTTTATTTAATTTTTATTGATCAATTACTATAATCAATTTTTAATGCTTGCAAACTATTTTATCAATTATTTCAGTGTTATAAAGAATCTTTACGCTAAATAATGAGATAATTTCTTATTAATCATCATTTCAATTTTTCTCCTATTTGACGATCAGATATCTTAATAATCACAGCGATTTTTTACGCGGCGAGTTACAAATAACTGCGATTTACAAAAAATTGCCTACGGAGATGGAACTCCGTAAAATATCTCTTAGGACGCGACAAATATATGACGGTGGATTTTGGTGACGATCTTGCAGAAGATCACGTATCACAGTAGTGAACCACGGTGACGACCCACGTACCGTGATAATCAGTCACGGAAATATTCCGGCGTCGTGAAACGTTTTATGGCGTGCGTTTTCGCGTTGCTGACACGATTTCTAGTTTACGTAATCGTCCCCATCCAGAGAATCGCTTTCCTCTAACCACTCATCACTTACTCGTAATTTCCGGTAAATTATGTGAAACGCAGCTCAAACGCACAATTGTTTCGCTTTAAATAATTAGTGCGTCTTTGCTGGCACATTCTTGATGCAAACAGAAATATAAGAATACACTGAAAATATCGATCTCGTAACTGTAATTTATGTCTGAAGAATCAAAAGAGAGAAAGGAAAACGTGGTACACGAGTGCCAAGCATTACTTGTGCTAGTTTTAAGAAATTTTATTAATTATACAATTTATTTTAAGATGTCAAAAATAATGACATTTAACGTTTTTCGAAGATTCTTTTGTTTAACATTAGTGGTAGCATCTCAAATCGGAAGGGGATTTTAAGATAAGTTTATATCTAGTAAATTTATACCTGAGAACATCTTAATTTGCCACTGTATATGTCTTTAAGGATAAATGTCTCATTCAAACTGGACGTGCTTTCAACGTCTTCGAACTATTTAAATTTAAATGAACCCATTATGCGAATTAATTAATTAAAGCTATGGAACTGGAATCTTGCCCAAGTGAGAGGCTGTTCTTTTCCGGAGAAAGACAGATTCAACGTCAGCTTCAATCCGACTTTATCCCTATCTTCCAAATCACTCATTGTTACCAACTTTTTATTCCCTTCTTAAACTAAAACATAATTCTACGCGAAAGCACATCAAAAAAGTATCACTTTGACATGTCCATGCATACGCAGATTTTTTTGTAAAAAATGTTTAGTTTGAATTTCAAAGAACTTTGAAATCGGCTTTGCGTCAAAGAAAATTTCAAACTGGACTTGAACGTTCGATTTCCGTTCTACGTAAAACTCGTCTGCAATACTTTTAATGCAAGAATAGCAGAGGCTGTGTAAAAAGGCTTTGCATCCTTTAAATGGAGAATATCTTCTATTTAATTTATCTCTGACTTTTACAGAACAAACGATTCGCGATCGAAATATTCAAAGAGATTTGAGAAACGACAATAAATATAATTTCCATTTAATCAGTTAAGTAATCGCAAATTTGTTCAGGTCAGACAGCAAAGTTATGAATATGCAATTTCTTCGTATATTATTTGCGATAAAAAGGAAAATGTGCTCTCATCAAATTCGTGAAAGTATGTTCTTCCTAATTTTCGTGCCAAAGAATCCTATACCGTTTTCATTTATTTATGGCCAAAAACGTACCTACTGTTAGTATCTGTTAGTACGATCCTATAGTACTGTTAGTACGATCCTAGCGCACGTTAAATGTTCCGAGAAGTTTTAGGAAAACGAATTTTGACAAATGTTCTGCGTACCAGTAAACGTTGAAAAATTCGACTGAGCAGTCTTTTCAAACAATTGTTTTGTATTTCTTTGGTAAAAGTAGTTACGATATTAAGTCACGACTATTAAGCTGACACAGCCATCATTTTTACCAAATAACAACAAAATAGTAAAAATAAATTTAAAAAAGCACAAAATTAAACATTAAATTTTCGTTTTATTCAAGTGTGTTAAAGTGGCTATATCAATTTAATAGACCTGTTATCATTGTAAGTACATGAATCAATATTAATATTAATATTATTATTACTGGAAAAGTAGTACACGTTAAATTTATTGTTGCTCACCATGGTCGTCTTCGTAGATAATCACCATCTTGGTCCAATTGAGAAACTCCATGATGTCCTGATAAGCGACGTTGAGCAGACTTTGTGCGGGATAGAGATTAATGCTGAACTCTTTCGTTTCCGTCTCCAGGTCCAGCCTGGCCTCGAGATGCGGAATATCGAGGGCGTCGCAAATACTGTGAATGTGCTGTCCCAGGATTGGGTCCGAGGGTCCGAAAACCGCTTGAACGCCGTGCTTAACCTGCTGGCACGCTGCAACAAAAAGTGACACGCGCGTTTAATTAACACGAATAGCTTTTTTTCTGGCAAATTTGTTCGGGCGACCAAGATAATAGCAACTTGGATTTGAGTATAGCTTGGCATTAATTCTGCGCCCACATTAAGAAGAACTAATTTAACTCAGTATTTTCACAACAGATTTTCAGAACGCAGATTTTAATTATCCGGAGAAAAATCGCGAGCGACGTTGCTATATCGTTCGCTATTAGTTTAATCAAGCTTTTTTCTTTCTTTTCTTACGCAATTAACGTTTCTCCGTCCAACCTCCCGTTCTTGCGGCGTGAGAGAAGAAAGCGATTAACTCGGAATTACGAGTTTTCCCCGTACCGCTAATGCCGACATAATGATGCCGTGTCACGGTCGATAATCCACCCTGGCATGGCCAAGAAAACTGCCGTAAACTGAGGGTAACGCCGCATTAACGCTACACTACAACACAATCGTACCACTTGCCCTCTCTTGCGCCACTTCGTGGCTATTGTGCGAGCATAAGGGTTGGTTGTTGTACGTGCGGAATAAACCTGGAGCGTACTGGCACACTCGTCGAGTTATCTCGTGTAAGTTCCAAGTGTTGCCGCACGTCCGGCCAACATTAGGACAATCGACCGACCCGGAGTTACCCAAGCATCGCCTTTGCTCGTCCACAGGAATAAACCCGCCTGCCCGCCGTCTTTGTCTTTACGTCGCCAAGTTAATTTACGTTGTCGCGCCCGAATCGATTTTCGTGTCGTACTTCGAAGTTGTTGCATCTGGGTAACAACAAGACAGTATTAGTTAGATCAAATACCACGAATTTCGATAAACGCAAGCGGTATCACACTTCCGGATTGCTCGCAAGCTTCTCGAAAGTTACGGCGTGAAGTGCAGTGTGACGAAGTTATTATTTATTGTGAGAAGCTGCAAGGAATTGTAAAGTAGACAGAGATTGCGAATGTGTGCAATCAACGTAAACGCATAAATACTAAGCTGACAGATATAAATAATTTCCTTGTACGCTAATGTAAAAGTGGCGAAATCACGTAAAACATTAAAAATTTATATAGTATTTAGGTTCTGAATTATAACGCAGTGGTACAACAAATATTTAGATCTACAGAAGTCGTTAGTAATGTAAGTACGATGAAGTCCCTCCAGGCTTTAATATGCCAGGTCTCTTCGTGATGGATGATTAAGCCGTCTCGTCCAGTTATCTCCGATTATTACAAGGAAGCGGCGGAAAAGATCAACGGGAAGCTAGAAGCCGGCGAGTAATGGCTTCTTGTGCAGTGAGATAATGGATTTTCGAGGTCCCATTATCATTCCACGCTACGGCGATCATATCGCCATCATTATATTACGCGGATTACAATAATCCGGATGGTTCCTTTCTTTATAGCGTATCGTTTCTAATAGCACTGGTACAAAGCCGCAGAGAAAATGTCTCCCCAAACACGATTAGACTAATAAAATTTTATGTGGTTGATAATATGCGACATCACTTGGATGTCAAATTAATCAGAATGTGAAGTGACTACTACTGAATGTGATGTTGACTACTACTCGGTTGGAAAAATTTGTGTTTCTCGAAAAATATCTGTAAAATAATTTTTCTCGTTACTTCGACATAAAATCTTAATAAATTGAACGAGTCACCTGGAAATATTCAGAGACGAGCGTGATGTAATTATGAAGTTTCTAAAAATTATAAACTTCTTTAAAATTAATGAGAGAAAAGTGCTTTTTTGTATATATAAATGAACTTATTTTATTTACGAAGTGTTCAATACATTGATTTAATATTATGGCACTTTTATTTACGTTTTGAATTAATTATTTATGGCTTATTACATTGCCTCAATCGGCTTGGCAATAAATTTGCACAGATTATTAAGTCACAGGCAAGCACATGGAGGTAAATGACCGAAGCCAAAATAAACTTTCAGCCGACTCGTGCTGGCAGTAAAAAAAAATCAAAAGTTGGTTGTAAACGAATCTCTCTCGAAAGTAAACGAGATTTAATTCGTTGGTTAATAGGGTGATCGTTAGCCTCCAGCAAACGTTCTCTCTCCACCTTCCTCTCTCTCTTCCTCTCTCCGCTCTTTCCTCTTTTATCTACACACACACACACAGACACACACATAATATATATTCTTTTTTCTCTCTCATTAAAATGCTTTGTTATTCCTTTTCATGAAAATAATTTTCAATGTAAAGTGTGCTTATAATAAATCGAATTCTGTCGTTCCTTCTCTTGTTTTTTTTTTTAATCGTATTCGATATATAATATTATTTTTTAGAAATGTTTATTTCCGTTTTTAATCCACTCGTATTTCGTCCTGTGATAAGAGTATAGTTAAATCGAGAAAAAAATAAAATGCACGATACAAAATAGAAGCAAGTAATAAGAGTACGCGAAAAGATTGTAGCGATAAAAGTGGAATATAAGAACCGAGAAGATCTCTTGATCGTTAGTGCAGAACAAATGCGTTTTATTGTTGCTTTCTATAGGAAGTGTTCTAGATGTTCTTTTAACCACAAATTTTTCTTAGACAAGTTTTACATATATAGATCGATATATCTTAAAATCTTCTTTTGTAATATTACTTTTTGTAATATTATGCTCACCTTTCTAAAAACGGAGCTATTTAACGAAATTGTTCACAAATTAAAGTTTGTTTGTACTCGATTAGTTTTATCGGACTAAAGAAAACATTCTGGAGCGTATTAGCTTTCAGTCGATTTTTTTTCAATTCAGTAGCAGTGTCTCGCTAAGAAAAAAGGAAGAGAGAATGTCGAATGGAGCGGCATGATGGAAATAAAGATCAGACCAGATGGGACAGAAAGCGGAAAGTAAAAGGACGTTAGTGGACAGTTGAATAGCAAGGGAATAAAATCGTCGAAAAATGGAAATAGACAACTACTACAGGCAGAAAGGATGTAATGCGGAATATAATGCTGGAATATCAAAACCAAAGAGACGAATAAGAAATAACGCGATGATCCATCAACTATTTTTCCATGTTCTTTATACCTTGCTTTCTCTTAATATTGACGTATGTCTATATCATGTTTTGTAAAAAATATTGATGTAACTCGTATATAAATAAGAATATATATATAACTCTGTTTAGTTTGAATATAAAAATATTGATTCGTCCATCTTTTTCCCATATATATAATTGTATTGACGGAAAAGCTTTTTATATTAATATATTTTTTATCGGAAAACAATAATTGCCAATATTATGTAATACCATTCTTCACTGCATAAAATCAATATATCGTAATTCGTGTGGAGAACTTGAATTTTCGCAGATTTTGTTTTTCCTATAATTAAACTCGTAAAAATTTTTTAATTTTCCATGTACAATAAATTAATCGCGTAATCGTGTTCTTTCTTCAATCATTATCAAAAACAAAATCGGAAAAATAATGGCTAAAAGATTGTAGAATGGGTAGCATGTATAATCTACTGCGGAATGAACATTTTTTTCGATACATGCACAGTCATCTGTACGGAAATATCGAACTTGTTGCGGCGAATATATCTCGGACGACATTCGAAAGTCAGAAAAAATTTGTTTTCCTGCAAACATGTAGAATTTCTTGTATCGTTTACAGCGTACACGTACGCCCACACGAATATTTCTCGCGCAATACACTGTGCAATCGGTGGACACAATCGGCAAAACGATATATACAAGTCTGACGTTTTATTGCCTTCGTATTCGGTTCCTATCAAGAGACTCTCGAAAGATATAAACCAGGATAAGAAAAAGCGACGATATTTTCGACATTATTTCCTAGCTCACACCGAACGAAACAATAATCGCAATTTTCGACGTTTCGCGATGTTCGATTATTTACTATTTCTACGATTACTTTTGATACAAAATGATAAATAACGATATTCGCATTTTATATAGAATATATTTTATATAAAATAAAAGGAATGTATTTATTTTTGCTAAAATAATATACCAAAACAGTTCTCTGAAAAACAGATATATTTTGTAGAAATGGAGTTTTATATATATATATATATATATATATATATATATATATATATATATATAACTTTGGAAAGAGATATATATTTATGTAATTATGCAACTTTTCGCTGTATTATTAGTTATATATTATTAAAAGTACATATTTGTTTTATTTTTTAAATAATCCTAACAATTTTATTTCCAATTATTTCAAAAGTAGCAAAAAAGTGCACTTTATAATAGATGGAATCGAGTGTTTTTTTCCATTTAGAATTTATGACTTATTTACGTTTAGTCTAGTATTTATATATATATATATATATATATATATATATATAAACACATTTTACCGTTACGCTAAACGTAAAAATAAGTCATAAATTCCAAATGGAAAAAGCACTCGATTCCATCTATTATAAAGTGCACTTTTTTGCTACTTTTGAAATAATTGGAAATAAAATTGTTAGGATTATTTAAAAAATAAAACAAATATGTACTTTTAATAATATATAACTAATAATACAGCGAAAAGTTGCATAATTACATAAATATATATCTCTTTTCCAAAGTTAAATTTTTATAAGAATATTTTAAAATATACTAGTATATTTTAATATTTTAAATATTTTAGATATTCTAGTTTCTACTTGAATAAAATCCCTTCTAAATTATGTATGTTTTACATCGGAATGTAAAATATAATATATAATATAATATACTGACTATTCTGCACTGATTGGTTTTCTACTTTTTCTGATTGGCGTTTCTATAAAGTGAAATGAATGTAATTTATTCGAATCGTGATGGATTTTGTCTAGAGCTTCAAAGTTTTATTCGACACTGAGTTCACAATGTAGCCCACGGCTTTTATCGCTGATGAGGAAAAAAATCATCAACGGCAACCTCGGGAATAAATGCAATTTCGCATTTTGCCGGGATTTACATTGTGAAAAAGTTATCCTCTTTGAAAAATACATCTAGGAGCTCTGGTAATATTGTTCCACGTATATTGCTTGTTATTGCACGCCAACGACTGATTTAATTTTCGTGAATAAATGTTTTACAAAAAAAATTATTTTTCAAAAAACCTAACTTTTCCACTTTACATCATAATTAATTATTAATTTACATTAATAATTAATAGTTAATAGCAGTTACGATTCTGCATGTTTAAAATTGTATTAAAGTCATTACTAATAGCAACGTTGTTAAAATAGCACAATTCAATAATATTCACATTATTTACACGATATTAAGGTGATAAGCAATTGAACTGTCAATGGTGTTTTGTTTCTCTCTTTCTTCATTCATTCCGGCAAAGTAGTTGTTGATTGCTGTTCGAAGTAATCGAATCGTCTTATTTCTCTGCGGTTTCTCTTGAGCATTGCATTTCTCAGTTTCGCGCTGTAACTCGGTTACACAGTCACTTCATTACTGAGAATCTAACTTGATGCTGCCCTACCAGCAATCAATCGTACAGCCTCGTGTCAATTAAAGACTATGCATAGTCGAGTAGCTTGAACCCACTTGTCCACTTGGTACACGCTAGTAATTACATTATCCCCCAAACTTTAAAGCACCAATTAAGTAGTGCCTTGTACAATAGATCCTCGAGCAAAATCTATGAATCTTCGATGACTCAAACGAATCTCAATTTCGGCAAGAATATTCAATTTTGTTAAATAAATAAGTTAAATAAATAAAAAGGTCAAAATAAATATATTATCCATCCATTTTATCCAAAGAATAATACGTGGTGCGTTTATTAATCCGTTAATCGAAGATATGTCTGCGAGATATGATGACTTTCGTCTCTTAGTATTTTCGCGCAAATTTATGAAGCATTCAAACTTCAGCTCGATAAGTTCGAGATGTTCTATCTGCAGCAGTACAGTGATATTGGTTTCAATACCAAATTCCAAGTTTCATTTGTAACGGTCAGACAGATTCAGTATCATCGTACGAAAAGCAACGTCGGCGGCTCTTATTTCAAGGACGCAGTCTCTGGTCTCGAGTACTAAATTGGAAAGCGAGATCGATTGCGACGCGGGGGCGAGAGGAAGTGAGAGGATAACGCGTATTTTCGCGAAAGCAGAGCAGAAACGGGAGGGTTGGATCACAGACCAGGGGGCGACCGGAAACGCGGTGAAAATAAGAGAAGGCGAAAGCGAATGGTGGAGGCGAGCCAGACAGCCGCCAACTAACCAGCCAGCCAGCCAATCGTATCTGAATTTGTTTACGACGACAGCGCGCTGTCGAAAAAGTTTCTGTGGCTGACGTCAACGTCGTGCACGAGAAAGTTAGCTCCTTTTAACGGAATTCTTTGTCATAGTCAGCTCGGCGTTAAAATGTGAGGGCTGGGATCAAAATGCCTCCCGCTCACCGACTTTGTCAAGAGATCGGCGAGGATTAATCATATTTCGAGAGGATCGAAGATGGTTCAACTCCTCTTTAATGATCAGATCATCCGCGACAAAGGTTCTCGAAGGTCAAGCCCACGGATAAGTCGCAGTACAAATGCGAGGGTAGTTTCGGTCTCGGCAAATGAAATTTCGCAAAGATCTCTTTGAGATCAAGGTTAACATCTGTCCAGGTACAATAGGCAGAATTCGTACTCACGAGTTCGTGGATCTGTCCGCGCAGTTCTGTACAATAAATCGGAAAGGGGTCACCACAGCGTACAATGGGCCCCGGTGAGGATCATCGGTGCCTATTCCGAGTTCCTCCTTTTCTCCAATATGTTCGAGAAGATCTAGTCTGCTCAATCTACTTGCTGTCGTCGACCAAAAAATCGACCGGGATTGTCGCGAGAAGCTCTAATACGTTATGAACTTGGCCGCCGGCCACGAGAGTTATCTTCTCTCTCGTGCGCCGTGCCAATGGCGTTCACTGATGAATCCTACTGATCTAACCACGACGCCGCTATCTGAAATTGCGCGGGGAGAGATTTGGTATTCTTCTTAATTTCGCGAATGAGATAAGGCGGGTACGTTTAAATCAATGGCGCGAGAATATGACGTTGGAGATGAAGCTCGGCGCGGTGATAATGCAAATGTCGACGTGAGTATTAAAAAAAAAGAGCGTGATTATGCCTCTTCTTACATGCTTCGGCTGCTTTACGACCGCTACTATACTTAAATTACGACGCCGATGCGTAATCAGGTTGATTAGCATCTTATGTGAAGTAATTACGTAATTTTATGAGCATACGCACAGAACTGACGTTAATGAATGAACCGTTAAGCGGATTAATAGTGATATAAAATAGTAATAAAACTGTAACTTTTTACAGGTTGAAATTATCAGAATTATTAATGAAAGACTATACGACGCACGTGTCTAATTTAACTTTATGATTTCCCACTTAAAAGACGATAATTTAAAATTAATGATCACTCTGAGAATGGGGTCTTCCACTAATTTATTTTTTGCTGCTGAAATTGCGACGGACTATTTTAGAAATGTTAAAACAACTGCTATGATCCCAATGAGAAATTGTGAAAAGGGTAGAATTTATATCACGGAAGGAGGAGGTGCGCGACGTGAAAATGTGAACAGCCGGACTTAGACTCATAATTATTCCGCATTCGTAAAAAGGTCTTGCCGGGTCATTGCCAAGGCATTCTCTCGAGACGCAGTAGATTTAAGCTGCTGTAAAGGAAAGTATCTCCAATTCGTTGCCAAGAGGGAGCGGGTGTGATATATCGATATCGATACAGTAGTTTAGCACTGATAATCGTAATATGTATGTCACCTAGTCTTATCTATTCCCTGTTTGCACTAATATATTTTATCCTTTGCTAATTTGTTGGAAGACATATTTTTTCAATAAAAATGGGACTCTATCTTGTTATTCATAATACATTTATAGCAAACAACAGACTCAATTGAAGGATTTAACTGCAAAATTCACATTCTCCATTTTTGGGTAGAAATGAACTTGATCCTTGTTCTTCATGTACATTTGCATGTGAGTAATATTATAAAAATATTATACAAAACTAACATTTTTCTACATTTATTGAGTAACAGTTTTTAGCATGGTTGCAAAATTAACGTTCTTCACCATACTGGCTGCAGAAATAAAGGAAAACAAGTAAAAAACAATTATTAGTTAATTTATGTTATTGATGAAACAGAAATTGATATAAGAGCAGAGGGAGAGATGAGTGTTACCATGTACAAGAATTATTGCCTATTCTACGAAACTAAAAAGTTATAAATAATAATGTGGTATTGTTCAATGAAATATGATTTTGCTTGTATTGTGTGTTTGTATTTCCTTGCTATTTATAAGTTGTCTTATTTTTATAAGTAATTTAAGAACAACTGGAAGTTCTATTATCTTATCTAAAGTCTATTCTAATTATTCGCATTCTAATTATTCTTGATGTCAAAATTAACATTCTCCAAAGCAATAAAATTCAAAACTCATATTCTCCAAATCATACAAAAATCACATATTATCCAATATTTACAAAATCATATTATTCAATATTAATATTTAAACTACTTTTTTGATTTTAGTGGTTTAATCTATTTTTCCTTGTGACTAAACAATTCTTTGTGACGCTGTTCTTGTACCTAACCATTGCAAAGTAAATTATAATTGTCTTTTTTGAAGTTTTTCATGCATTACATAAAATTTCAAAAAGTAGAAATGAATTTCGCAGCTAGATCGCTCAACTATGTTACTCTCCAATTATTTTTCTGTATCTATCTTTATGATAATTATTATAAGCACTTAGTTTATTTATTTATTCACACCTCTTTCGCAAGAGAACCCACAAGAACTTCGATATAATTCTATACAATTCTATCTAACTCCTGTATAATTCTATACAAAACTGTAAGACTTATTCGGCAAGAGTTTTTATAACCTAATACGCTTACAGTAACTTTAGTTTCTCAAAGAACTGATGCAGAAGCGTGTTATTTTATCGCGCCTGGCATGTTACATAACGAGCAACCTTATTGGTGGCAACCTCTCTTTTAAAGTCCTTCAGATTATCGTATATTTCGCCAGCTGGAACCTTAACAACCGCGCGCGTTGGGCATTCGTGAAAGGAGCACCATACTAATTGACTTCTCAACTTTTCGCGGGAACCGCCTCCCCAGTAACTTCCAACTTCGTCGGTATCGAGATGTGGACCATTCCTTTTTCACATCCCCTCGCTCGTTCGAATCTCCAACGACTGTCAGGGAGCGCAGCTCATTAAAATTTCAAAGTGCCACCCCGGCATTACGTTCGGCGAGAACAAAGACTGTCTGGCGTTTCACCATCAATTTGTTAGTACTTAAGGTATTAATTGGCAATAATCACAATACCTTGGCGTGCGTCAATCATTTTGTCGTGATCAAATAGACATTTATATGATTAAAAATAATATTTAAGCAAGAATATTCGAAATAGAGATGTACAAGCAAATGCAGTATTTTAATGCATATAATTCAGTTTGAATTGGAAAGTGAAAAAATAAAATACAAAAAATATAAAATTTAAAATACAAAAGAGATATTATAATTAAAAAAATAAATTTAAAAAAGTAAATTTAAAAATATAATCTTTCTTTAATCCTTAGAAATAAAGAATTATATTAAATTGCGATAATTGTTCACAATTTAAAAATAAACTTCAAAATAAGTTGAAAATATATAATATTTTTTATGGTATATGAGCATCAATATTATATTTAAATAATTTAACGACTAAAATATTTTATTTAAAAATGTAAAAAAAATTTCAAAATTATTTCAAAATATATCTTTATCCTGAAAATATTCATAGTGACTTATAGATAGTGACTTCTTAGTATCTTAAGAATATCTTTGATTTACAAGTACAAGCAATATCTCATTGCTCGTGCCGTATAAAGTATAGCAATGACCAAAGTTTAAAACTAACAAACTTTCGTAAACAATATCGCTATTTTTTGACTTACTAAACGGATTAATTTGATGACTTATTAAGAATACATTTCTTGATTTTCGCCGAAATCGGCATATTTTACAAAAAAATGTTGACAAATATCAATGCCTATTTTACTGATTAAATATCTGAAAAGTTATAGTAAAATTCACTGGCAATAGTATTACAATTCGAGCAATTCGCAGCTGCAACAGGTGGCTGTGCAAACGATCCATTAAACCATTCATCTCTAGTAGCAACGAAGAAAAAATATTTTATAAAAGGAAAAAGAGTTTTTTCCTTAAAATTCTACTAGAAAAAACAAGTATGAAAATCTACAAGATCAAGAAGATAAAAGAAAGATAAGAGCAATTTTTTTAAAAAATTATAAGGTTTCATAAACATAAAAAATCGTGTTAATTAAAAGAAATTTACCATTTACTTTTTAATTACTCGCGGGTTTCTTCAAAACCCCATTCATTATTTAAATTTATATAATTAAAAAAAGATCCCCTATAAACTTAATTGACATTTAATTTATACTAATTTTTTGTAAATATGTTTCCTCTTGTATAGTGTGTGTAATGGAATATGGGGACGCCAAATGTATCGTGGTCGGCTTAGGCTTGGTTGAAGATAAAAAAGAAGCCACTTAGTTGTGGGAGGTCCTTCCCTCGACTGAAAACCGTAAGTTACAGCCCAGAGAAAATTCTTTGAGATGTACTTTATACTTCGTTACTCCAGAATGTGTGCTTGCGAGAAAGGATCACGGCAATCACGTCGCGACAGCGTGTTATTCGCGTCCATGACCGCTCAGCACTTTCGCAAAATCTCACAGACTGTTGATCTTTGTAATAGTTGGATTGCGGTGTGTAGGCGCACCGTCGACCGACCGCTAAGAATAAGGTTTAATTGTTATGAGAAACTGAGCTATTAAAGATTAAAGAGAACTTTCCAAGCTAAAAATTTATATCCTCAAGATCGCTCTTCTATAGTTTTTTTATATTTAATATTTTTAATACGAAGCGCGCAATATATCTTTGCGTATTATGTATCTCACTGCGCACTTGGTATTAGATATCCGTCAGATATTTTGAATCCTTAACAAACGGATCAGCTTTAGCGCAATAGCGACAAAGACGCATTGCTTTGCCGGAACAATGTATGTATGCCGTAAGGATGTCCGTTTGTTGGTCTTCTTTTCAATCCCTTTAACGAGGAACGGAGTACCGGTCTGTACTTTGATGTCGGCAATTCTCCCGACGGATCCCAAACCATCAGCTTCGTTCAATCAGAGTAATTACGCGTTAAATCTCTTTGCTCGCCATTGAATCAATTTTGCAGCCTGCCAAGCACCTTTGCGCATCCTTGTTGTCGTTGCGATATTTCTCTGTAACTCGCTTCTCTCGTGCAAGCTGAATGCCATTCGATTAATCAGCTGAGGAAAATGAAAGATTCAACAGCTCTTAACTCGTTCAAAAGATCCAGACTCACCGTGCATTAATTTATTCGTTAAATAGTAAAATTATAACGTTTTATAAAATATTATCTAAATATTTTGATTTCTTTTATACGACACAATTTTTCTCCATAGTTCTCTTCTCTTCTCTTCTATTTATAAAGTATTTCGTTAGTTATGTTTATATATCGAAGAGAGAAGTAAAGAGTGAATAATTTCTAAAGTGCCCACACGGCGCAATATGTTTGCGGAATAAATTGGAATTATATTTTTGCGGAAGAAATTGGAAAAGTTCACATCGCAGAAGCTATACGTAATGATATTATTAACTTAGGTGAATGCAAACTGACGCTTTTTAAATCTCCCAGCAAAGTGCGATGGCGCTTTCGAGGCAAAAAAAGGATTTCTCCCAACTGCGAATTCCCAACTGAATTTGTTAGAAGTACAACGAGAGCGGACGGGGAAACGGCGCGTTCCTTTCATACGTATTTCGCACGTCTGCGTGCAGCCGCATACACAACTCAAAGCGTCTGTTTCGTTCCTGTCGATATTGGTTTCGTGGTGTATTGCAGGATGTATTGCGTCGGTTTGCGTTTCCTCCCGTCCTGGCCTCTTCTCTATTTGGTTAACTCACACCTCTCTCTCTAGTTACTCTTCAGTTTTCCCTTACCTTCATTCCCGATTCCATTCCTCTCCCCGCCTTTCCATCTGCCCGCGCTCTTTCCTGACTCGCGGTATTTCCGCATCGGGATGAACCGACTAGTGAAAAAGATGCGCAACGAAAGAGACGGAGGGAAATGAAATTTAAAGAAGTGTCAATAAAATGACTCGCGATCCCCTCTTTCCGTCGCCGGAAGCATTGGTTTAATAACATCTCACGCCGGGTCAGTGCGAATATTCGGAGTAAACTGTTGAGTAAACTTATTTTACACTATAAAAAAGAGCAATATCAAAAATGATCTTGATTATTATCATAGCATTGTGAGGTAGGTTCTAATGTTAGAAGGCGTAATTAACAGGTAAAATAAAAGTGCATGATGAAATTGGATGGGTGCAAGTTATTTGGAAACTGTTGTTAAAATGTATATACATATAAACGAATAAAAAAAAAAACAAGATTAAGGCTTACACTGTACAAATACGGTGGTTTTTTGTGCAGAAATAATTGCAAAATATGAGAGCGAAATGGAAGTTTCAAGGCAAGAGAATCGACGATACCGGATTTGCGACGCCAAATACACGTGCGTGCATCGCCAATAGAAGCGTGGCGGAAAACGCAGATTAAGACTGAAATATGGCCCTAAGCCTTTTATTCTGCTGTCGGTATTATATCCCGGGATTTATTTACAAACGGTGGCAAATCCGCCTCCGCGACGAGCAGGAGAAATTCAAAGCTATATCGATATATAAACATATCTTCCGGTTTCGTATTCGAGAGAAGATTTGCGACGGGTTACAAAAAGAAAAATAAAGTATTACAATACGAGATGCGGCCAATAACTGGGCGGACAATATCGATCGGAAAATGGATTTTCCCGTGATTTCCCCGATGGTGTAGTAATCAGAAACACGGAAAAATCATGATTCGAGAATTCGACTTCCCGTCTGTGTGTTCCTGTACAGTTATTCAAAATTGTATCTTTGCACTGCCGATTATACGACCGGCACAATTGGAACTCGTTTTCGCGTCACGAAACTTTAAATTGTTGAGCAGACAGTGGTTTGCGACAGCTATAGATGAACTAAACTACGCTCACTCTCAGAGGATTAAACTGAAAGTCAAAGCGGGATTTACCGTGGCTATTATTTGCAGATTTCACGGTGGCGTACCCGACGTTATGACGTACGAAAGATGAGCGGGGACAATAGCGTTCGCCAGTGAGCTAAGAAACCTACGCATGACAAATGAGTTTTTACATTCAACGGTAATGATGCTCTACCACCAGATGCTTTCCTTTAAATCTTCCTTTACGTTTCACATCTTTCTAATTTTTCACGGCGCAGCAGATTTCATACAACTTTTGTGTCTGAGAATCTTCCGTCTCTCTATTAGTTCACGCTTAAATTATCTTCTTATACGCTAACATAACTAACATACTTGTTAATAGTCTATTGACTGCATCGACGTTCACTGCGGAATTATTTAATTTGTCAGATTTAATTTTTTTCAAATTTGTATAAACATTTACATACATTTACACAACATAAATATCAAATCTTATTAAATTTGTTTGTACACAAACATTTAACTTATGTCAGTCACAAAGCAATAACCAAAACTTTTCAGAATATGAAAAATAATTCATATTTAACCCTTAACCACGGACATACGAAACAGACTACTAGCTTTATTGCGTCTGAAACATTGTACGGGGTAATTAAATTGTTTGTAGCTCCTGTTATCAGTTAAAATACGTACCTTAGTGTACCTTAGAAACAGGAAAAACTCAAATGTTTAACAATTAACTCGTAAAAAAATACATTTCTTTTACGCGTCGTCTGTGAGACGACACGTCTGTGGTTAAGAGTTAAGTTCCGAGCACAGCTTGAATATGTATATAGTTATACGACCGAGAAACTCTTGCATCGGAAATCGAAGATCGAGTATACTATCGGTATAAAGATGCTTGTAAACGGAATCAAGCGACATGTTCGAGAGGGACTCTTGAACACGCGACATGACGTAGCACTAACGCTTGGTCCCTCCCAATCGACGGGAGAACTTTAGAAATGTGTTTACGTTCCATAAAGTTTGTTCGAACTTTGACAAAGTTTTCGAATAGTAAATATCGTATCGATCCTTCCTTAAAAAATTTTAAATAAAAAATTGAGAATTATTAAAGAATAATTTTGTCAATTATGAAAAAAAATCAAGCAATATAAATCTAAAAAATATAAATCAGTAATAAAATTAACTTATTCTCGAATATATAATAACGATAAACTTAAGTAAAAAATCGAATTTGTTAAATAAATTACCAAATTCAAACTCTCCTTCGCCAGTGAATATTAATAAACAAATTTCAATTGTTCATCGACCAAAATAAATTATCGCTAAAATAAAAGTCAATGGCAAAAATGAGAAGTTTCTAGAGAAATCAAAACATAAACATTTCAATTTATTCAAGCATTTCGACTTTGTCTAAATTTTCCTATATCACATCGCATACATAATCTAATCAATGCATGTAGTCCACATAATTTTTGGTGAAACTACTTAAAGTATGAAATCATTATCAGAGGCGAAAGAGAACGATCGTGCGTGCAAAGAAAGTTTAAACGAGAAACGGGTTCATCGACTGGTACTTAACTTGTCGCTTAACTCTGACACATCATTTGCATAAGCGTACGCACATATAAGACCGGAGCCCATGTAAACGAGCGATGTAAAGACACGATGATGATGTGGCAAACGAGATCGAAGCAGAGCGTGAACGTTGTTGCCGCAGAATAGCGTTATTTGCGTCAAAGTATATGGTTCTTTAAATTTTTACGGTTATACGCGTACGTGTACGGTGATCGAATTTCCTGTGCATCGCATACGTTAACACTCGCACAAAGAATTGAGGAGTAATGCATTAATAATGTTTCTAATAGTCAAAAAATATGTTTTTTGCTAATTCAAAAAATAACGCATATTAAATCATATTATTAGGGTAAAGTTTTCAATTCATATATCATCTATTATCGTTATATTTTGTAAAATTAGACAATAAAATTAAATTAAATAAAAGTTTCATAAAATTTAATTAAAATTAAAGCGCAAAAAATTTGCTTAACTATAGCAATTTCGATGTTCTGTTCGTGATAAAAAGTTAAGCGATCGGGACACGTAACTCAGAATAGAAAATTCAACTATTTTATGTTGTACACGAATAAACGTCTATTAAAAATCACTGGAAAGAACGGCAGTACGAGCATACTATGGGCGAGTCATGACATGGACTGGTTCCGAAGTGGCTTCCTGGTCGAGTAGTTAACAATACATGCATACGTTCTATTGATCCATGTGACATTCTGAGGTCGACGGATTAACCGCCATCGACAAAAGTTTATCGCATGTGGTTGAAAATGTATATGTATGTTACAACATTGTCCACAGTTCGTATTATTTGATTTGCTGCTATCCACAAGTTATAATAATGTGAATGTGTTTAAATAAGTCAGTGGAGATATTTGAATCAAGGAATAAATTCTTGTTAATCTTACAATGTTTTTGTAAAAAAATATTAATATATGGTTTTTTGCATGTAATTACATCTATTCTTGATGTACAATTAACTTTTTAATTAAAATTAAATAATTAAAAATATTTATATAAAAATAAGCTAAACTAAATACTTGCGTGAACCAGTTTCACTTAATTGTTCAAAATGTGAATTTAATTTTGCATAGCTTTACATTTAGATATACAATTCTATGTGCAGCTCATAATGTGCAAATAATATCCTCTGTATTATAAAATAATAAAATAATAAAATTTTATAGAGGTTTTTGTTTGCGTATTGTTACAACATAATGTAAATTTTATAAGCATATGAAAAAACTTCAGATAATATCATGAAAGAGAATAAGAGTTGGTTATAAACCGTGAGAGAGCCCAATGGAAATCGAATCGTAAAAAAGATTGTGCCAAGAATATACATCGTTGTAAAATAGAAATGGAAATATATGTATAAGTTATTGACTACGTTGAGTGAATTTGAGGAAATCGGATCTCATAAATGCATTTTCGCACGCTGTGCAAGTTATGTGCAAAGGCACAGAAGAGTTCTTTCAAATGTTGTATTCAAAATGTTGAGGAAACCTTCTCAACTTTGTATTAATAATATTATATAATATTATTAGCGTATTATCAGTGTAATTATTATCTTTACAGTGACTTGATTTGATTTATCTTCTTATAAAAATAATAAATAAGGACTTCACAATTTCTGATGTGAAAAAGAAATCAGAATCATATTGAGAAATTCCCGCGAGGTGTACCTGACAGACAAAATTGATCTTGTCTCTTACATTTTTTCGATACGTCGGACAAGAGACAAGTAATATGTTTTTAAGGGTGTCACGAAGCGAGACAATAGTCTCTACGGTAACTGATAGCAGCAGTTGAGACAGATAATAATGTGTATTCTACTTTAATAATGGCGAGAGACAAGCAAGCCAGTATTATTCTCGACTGGTTTATACATGCCGTCAACACAATAAATTTTGCTTACGCTAACGCCTTACGTCGCTTATATAGTGTCGACTAAAAGGACTCCATAGGCGTCAACTTTGAAGGAGCTTCTTGCCTCCTTCAAGAAAATTATTAGAGGTGTGCTACGCCTCCCAATAATTTTGACCTTTTCTTGATTGTATAATAACTGCAAATAATTTCTAGTTAAGGCAATAACTTTAATATTTAATATTTTTAAATTTTAATCCCTCAATGTAATCTAATGAGAAACACGTGACCGACCTTATATTGTCCGTCTTAAAGTATGGTACGTGTAACGAAAAAACGCCATTCATAGAAAAATATACGAAAGTAAACGCACAAGCGATAAAAAATCAATGTAATGAAAATAAAAATTTACAAAAGTTGTAAGTTTTCTCTCGCGTTTTTTTTTTTAAATCTATTTATATCTACACTTTGTTTTACATGTATATAATACAAGTATATAATTTACATATTTTTGTGTACTTCCACCCTAGACAATAAAAGTTATTTAAAAAAGTCATTATTTAAAATGCCTGCCTCTTGTCTCTTATTTTTCCTTAGTTGGCGCCACTGAAGGACTTTCAGAATATTCAAGATACCTCGGAGTATTCTCTATCTAACAAGGAAAGTGTCGGAAGTGTCCTCCTCCGATTTTGAGAAGCTTCTAATATGTTTTCCAGATCAAAATAGGAAGACGTTATTTAAAAAAAAAAAAAGAAAAAAAATCTTTGCATTATTTTATAGTACTCAAGCCATTTAATACCCCGTTTTAATTTTTTTTCTATCTTTCTTAGTTTCGAAGATATTCGCTCCGAAAGAGAAAAACTGATTTTTTTCAAAGGAGTGTTTCACCCCCTAAAAGGCCGTATGGGCACGTATAAAAAAAATGTCTTCCTATTTTGATCTGGAGAACAACATATTAAAAGCTTCTCAAAATCGGAGGAGGACACTTCCGACACTTTCCTTGTAAGTACCACGATTTTGCTCGATAAACCAAGCTCTTTCTCGATTTAATGTACAGTGTTATGTCTTTTAAAAATATTTTCGTTTACGGTCAATTATTTAATGTATCCATTATTTTGGGAGACAAATCTAACTGATCACATAACTGATCAACATATTTGTTATTTTGTTAACAATCGTACTTGTTATTTTGATGCAAGTATTTATAAAAATTTTAGTTTAAAAGTGCGTTTAGAGTATAAAAAGTGTGTTACAGTTGTATCGCTCGCATTTTCAAAATAAATTAATATTTTAGGCTTATGTCAGAGAAACAAGCTATGTACCATTTAAACATTTTGCAGCCTTCTGTAACTGTGTAGAAGGAGCAGGTTTTCACGAATAAATCATTTTTGACGTGTAGGAAACCGTAAGATTAACGAGCGTGAGATATTTTTTAACTTCAGTGAAATTTCTTACGGACGTATGCAATGTGGCATCGTTTCATTACACCAAAGAATTTTCTGCGTCATAAGTTTCAGTTCAAATTACTGTTTCTTGCGCCGACGTAAATTACGAAGATGCAAATAAAAATATGATTATACGGTTCATCAAAAATAAAATGTATATAAAAAATATATAATATGAAATTTTAAGCATGTCAAATATACAAATATAAGACTTACCCTTCTTCGATGCGTGGAAGGAATCATCTTTTGACACGTACTGGATGTCGTACTCCAATGTGGTCTTCGGTAGTATAATTTTGTCCTTGTTGATCTTGTAAACGGCGTACTTGAAGGCCAGCTCCGTGCTGCTATCCTTTTGGTCATGAGTGAATATAGCACCTGGAAAGTAAGCACGACTATGATCGCGTTAATCCTTAAAGTGGAACACTATTCCGTTGTCCTAGTGATAATACTCTCAAACGATCAAAGTTCGTCCATCCAGCTATAGTAATAAACTGCAAGCTCCGAACGAGACTGAATCTCATATAACAGAGATTATGTATAGTTTTAATATTATGAGTTTATTCGATTTGTGCATACTAAATTTTTCAATAATGTCTATATTATTGTAAATGTATAGATGTAAATATTATTGTATGTGAACATTTTACTCGTGCCAATTGGTCTTAATAATATCTAAGATAATATTTAGTTTCTCAATCTACTCAATCTTATTATAAATCTATTAAATTCAATTTTATTATAACCATAAACATAAGAAAAATAATTCAATATTGATTCAATTATTTGGTTAGGTAATCACCAAATACATCACCTAACACATGTAATCAATTGATATGAAAAATTTATTGTCAACTAATAATAATAATAAATAATAATAATAGATATATTTTTTAAATACTTTATCGTTGATTTTTCCACTATACGATCACACATTATTAATTCTTATAATTGAGATTAATTTGATTCGTGGAGTTCAACGCATAAATTCTACCGCTGATTAATGTTACAGTGCTACACACAAACGTGGAGTAACATCATATTATATACATAACGTGTATTATACGTATATTATAGTATCTGCTCTACATTCACATTAGATAGTATATTATGTAATATACAGTATATATACATGTAGATTTTGTACCTACATATCAATAGTTGATATAATGTTAATATTTATTGAAACATATATTTTTGTTAATGTGTTATAATGTATAAAAACATATAATAAAATATATTAAATTTTTACTTAATATTGAGATCACTGCACATTACAGATAAAGTTTATTATTGGCATGACATTGAATGCAAAAACAAAATCATCGTAATTAAAAAAATATGTCTACGTTAATAAAACTCACTATTGTTGCACGGTTTACCAGCGACGTTGAAGATGCATTCTAACGATACTTATTCAGCAAACTGACACCGATTACATAGCCGCCAGACTATCAACAAAACATCAAAAACCGTTTTTCTATGGAAAGATGTCACGTTTGAAATATCTCGCGAATATACTTCCAATTCATCGAACAACTGCAGAGAGACACACATCGTTCCCGTTATTGACACTAGTCCTTTGAAAAAAGGAATACTTAAGGATGTTGCGCATTGAAGAGGATTAATTTTCTCTCTTTCGATATTCAGACTCTCATCATAAAATGCCCCAGGTCGTTTACGGAAATTAACGGGCGTCCTTTGGCGATAAAAAGCGGCAGGACGCATTCCTGACCCAGCACTAGAGGCGATTTTATGGTTGAACGACGGTGAGTGAATAGTTAAAAGTGATAACCAGCATTGCCGATTAACATTTGACTTTAATGAATGGCCATTATTTCTGATGAAAGTCATGCTGACATCCGACTAGCATGGTATTGTCCGTTCGCGCTCGTGTAGAAAGTTTAAAATATTTATTTTGATAATATTGTTTACAGTTTAGCTGATAATCGATACATCAGTAATACACAATAAGGCTATGTATACATGTATATATGTGTATAACAAATATATGTGTGTACCGGAAAAAACGGTATCTCTTGTGCTTGAGCCGCATAATTTCGAACGAATTCTTCTGAATTATTTTAGTTGCAATTTTCACAAATGTATCAGTGTGATGCATGTATCATATTTAATATGTGTACAAATGTGCAATATGTGTATAAATGTTAATTTTAACATTAACAAAACTTTTATTAATTAATATCCCGAGATATTGAATATATTGTTGAATGAAAATGTTGTACGTCCACGCCGGTGGGACACCGACACTCACACACCCTAGCACACACAAGCACTCGCGGCGCACTCCGCCGGAGCGGAAATAAACACTCCGATTTGACGGACAAGGAAACTCTTTATTACATAAATGGCGATATACAGAAAACGTATCAGTATCGCAAGATGAATCCGACATTAATACGCCGATCGCCGTTTGACAAACGACGACTCTTTGCGGGGGAGCCCTCCGTGACGCGGAAAACACCGGATGGTGAGAGCGGATGCAACAATATTATGGTAACTATAATATTGCAACTTAACAATATTGTAATATTATTATAATCAAAATATCAATATGTAAAAATAAAAACAAAAATAAAAATTTACATTTTTAAAAAATTTATAATAGACCTTGAAAAGTCACTTGTGCACATGGTTCTTTTATTTAAAAACTAAATTAGCTATACTATAAATGATGGAACTAATAATTGATATCATAAGATATATAGAGATTTATCGTGTAATCCACCGTAAAAAAAAAAATATTACACCTTTTTCAATAAAATATTTTTTAAAAATTATTTAACGTTGAAAAAATGTAAAAAATGCAAAAATCATTCTATCTAGAGATAAAAGAAGATTGTTTAATCGAGCGACAGGATGAATGGGTACATTGTAAGAGGAAACGAGCTCCCTTAGTATTTACGTCTCGCCAAATCACCGGCCCTCCATGTTCCCTGTTTTTCATCAGACCTTAACCCTTCCTGATGGTATTCTCTCAGTCCGACGCGCTCTTTTACTTTTCGTTCCGCGTTGTAACTAACTAATCCATTTATCTGTAACAGAGTGGATGCGCATTAGCCGCCTTCCATCTCTCATCCCGCAGTATTGTTCGCCATCAGTGTAGCTCTTCGCCATTCTTTTCTCCGTTTTCGCTATAACACGTTAAGTACTCTGATCCTTCCAGAAATGCTCGCGACGACTTTTTTCGGTATTTTCTTACAATCGACTGTGCTCGACCATTAGCTACGTTTAAATAAGGAATAGGTAATCCCTAAAATCCCTAGGTAGATACTATTGTTTTTAGCTACTCCGACACGTTCGCTTCTTTCAGTTAACATACAAATTAAGCAAATAATTATATATAAGTAGTATTAGCAGATATAACTCATGTTAGATTATTTCAGGTATTAATTGTTTGTAAAAAAATATTCAATTATACGAGTACATACCTAACCTAACCTCTACATAAAAATTATTAAAAATATAATGACTCTATTTTAATTAAGTTTGTACTTTCAAATATAGGATTGTTTGCTCATCAAACAATAAAATATAAAATACATATAAAACAAAAATTACAGACATGAAAAATGAAAAAGATAGCACATGGCCGAATACTTGGCCGAATACATATATGTGTACATAGTTTTACGGGAAAAACGTCTTGCGCTTGAATCACATAATTTTGAGTGAATTTTTCTGAATTATTTTAGTCTTAATTTTTACAAAGCACTGTACTATTTTCCAAAGAATCTTGCAGCTATTTACTATCTTTAAATCCCTGGAAAGTATTTTTGAAAAACGGCCGGAGATTACCAGTAAAACAGGCTTGGTGCTCAGCGAAACGCTTCACGTCACTGTGATATTCAGGTTTCCGTGTATTGTGAGTACTTATAGGAGCACCGACAAAAAATAGCTTAAATGCATTATATATCATCAAAGCGCATTATAAGCTCTCTGGATCGTAACATTAATAATTCGAATGCTTTAAAGAAAATAATAGCCCATTAAAAAACAAAAGAAATAATATATTTATTATTTATTAACAATGAGTGATCTGTTTACATATTTATTTCTCTCTCTCTCTCTCTCTCTGTTTCGGATTTATCCTTCGTTAGCATTATTTGAGTTATATCTTCTGCTTGATGTTTGTAATATATTCATACATAGGTATCCATAACTAATTTGCATGTAGGTCTTGGTCAATCTCGTGGGATCTGTGGTAGAATTACGGAGAATCCGACAAGTTAATATTGCTAATATTGCTCGTAAATCGTAAACAGGTTTCCATTAGAAAGAACAAGTTGAATCCCATTACGTATGTTATTTCCGAGAAATAAATCAATACGAATGTTTTCTGTTAAATATTGATAATACAGTACAGTGATACGACCAAACAATCTCTAGAGATCTGCGAGAGCTGTTTCCGGTATGGACAAAAAGACAAAAAGATAAAACAGATTGTGTATTTGAAAATGGAAAGGAAACAACTGATACTGATGATTAATTTTTTTGTATTACGGTTTACAATGTATAAAACAGAATGCCTCATATGTGATTTTTTAATGTACATTTTAATGTATATATTGTATATTATATTATATTATATTATATTATATTTTATTTGTGTTGAAAAAATAAAAAAGAAATTATTGCATACATATAATACAATGAAATATAATAAAAGATGCAATAAGATAGATTATATATTATATAGTATATATATATATATTATATATATATAAATAGATAATATATATACAGTAGCGCTCAAAAGTATTTTGACAACAAGAAATTCTTTAATTCTTTAATTCTTTTCTTTAATTCTTTAATTCTTTATTCTTTTTTTTTCTTTTTCTTTAATTCTTTAATTCTTTAGCTCTTAAGGAGAAGTGGGAAAAAATTCCTTTGGATCGAATACAGAAGTTAGTCGACTCGATGCCGGCTCGTTGCAATGCTGTCATAAAGGCTAATGGATATGCTACTAAATATTGATTTATTTAAAAATAAAGATGATGTTTAAGCGTTAAAATTTTTTATTTAATTACAGTATCAAAATACTTTTGATCAATCATGTTCTTTATTTCTAGCTTGGTTTTGTAATTTTGTTATCAAACTACAATTTCTTTTACAAAAATATGTAGACAAATCAAGTTTCTTCCAATAAAAAATAGTTGTATATTTGTGTCTTTATTTGTATTACATTAGCTCAATTATTGTCCTTGTCAAAATACTTTTGAGCGCTACTGTATATATATATATATATATATATATAATATATATAAAATAATATATGATCATAGACGCTATTTGACTTCCTTATCTTCTCTTTTGAGTCTCATAAGTCTCCAAAATGATATTTCAACAATGGCAAAACGGCAAAACGGCACTATTAACAAAGAACTCGAAGGCAGCTCGTTATAACACCTTGTGATTACAAGGGTGCGTGAGATTAAAGGAAGAACTGCGCAAAGATGAACAATTCTAGAAACTTTGGAACAAGAAATTTACTCATGCCATAGTTGTGCCCGCGTGTCTGATAATACGATTTGACACAGCTCGAATTCGTAAGGTTTCTCCCGCTAAACTTTAATCATACAATTCTGATCAAACGCGTATCCTTAAGGATCACGAAAAGGTGCTTGATCGGTCAAATAATTAGTACAAATAATAATTAGTCCAAACTCGAGGAGTTCAGAATTCCATTGAGGAGGTTAACTTGAACGACAAGAGTGCGCAAATTAGATTTATAGGACTAACTAAAAGCAGAGTTTCATGTATTTTCATACACACTTACACTTTATTTTATTATACGTTTCTAGAGAGCAATTAATGCAATTAAATATCGTTACGTCGATTAACAAGAGGAAGTTAGCACAATTACATGTCTATAGAAAGACAGCTTGGATGCTATAAAGTTATGCGACGCGAGTGGGAACGTAGATATGCAGAAATTCATCGTGTTTATTCTGGGTGAATTGCGGCTAATAAAAACCGGCGCTCGGTCAAGTCGCTAGTTTAAATTCATTTTAGAACTCTGTCGCGCACGTGGAAGAATAGGAGCGGAATCGCACGGAAGAGCGCTTTTAAATGCCGCTGCGGAATGGTGCTCGATAATACGTTGATACGCTTCGTCAGCGCATAAAGAGTGATACTTATTCTCTTGATGATGTGAATATTTCTTGTACATTCGTCTCATTCTACGCGAATGAGTAACGTGTGCTTATCGTTCGTTTGTTCATGCTTGTATCTCAGGTCGTAAAGCACCGTGTGAAAAGCGCCGTAATATCGTCTATACAATAAAGTGTTTCTAAATTTTGTAGAGTTTTCGTGTAGAAGGCAATATGTGATCATAAAAGATTCAATATCGCTAATGCTTTGTTTAATAAATGAAAGTAACTTGCTTTATGAATATAGCGTTTGGCATTGTATGCTACTAATTATATAGTATGTATTATATAGTATGTATTAAGATAATAATTTCGTTATCCATCATAAGGAAAAAAATATTATTTTAAGGAAGGAGATAGTATATATTGTTTTAAAAAAGAAGATATTTTATTTTTATCCGTGATTAACTTAATTGTATTACTTATTATTTCTTTTGGTTAAAAAAATAATGAAATATATTGGACATAAATAATAAGTTTATACAATAGCAGGATCCGCTTGTATAAGATTCAGCTTATAACTCCTTTTCGATTTATACTGCTCTCGATAAGCAGCTGCTTGGTTCACTAGACTACTTTTATCGGTTGATCATGGATGAAACTTTGGTGTTTTACTTCATAATACGATAAATTCAATCTCTTTTCTCGTTTGCTCACGCGACTATTTTCTTATAACTAGTATTATTCCCCCCAAAATATAGAAAATTTCTTTTTGTAAAATATAAAATAAAATGATGCGTTTACAGATCATAAAAATTATAACAATAAAAATCTCATAAATACAAAAAATTGGAGGAGACAATATAATATCGCGTTTTATTAAAAAACAAGAGAGGTTTTATCAAACTCTTTGAAATAGAGAGGCATAATAACATACATAAGAGCAAACACAATAATTTAATATGATATTATACGTAATGTTTCTGTATTCAAAGACTGTCCTCGACCACGGGGATATAGCAGTCTTGGCCACAACCTCGGCTTCATCAGCATCACGAGCTTCAATTTCGATTGCTCTATGTTCTTTGTTCTTTCATATTCTTTGCCCGAGAGAAAAGAGAAACAGCTTTAGTCGTTGCCAGGTTTCTTCTCTGGACGGAACTTGAATTTCATCGGGTAAAACGACTCTCCCATTCAGATAAGACTAAAGCGATGATGGTGGGAAGGGGCTGGAATAAGGCAGCAGCTGATGAAGAGAGGATTTATTTTAAAAAGCGTGAGAAACGATGCCGCGATCTTTTCAGGCATTTTAAAAATCACTCTTTGCAAGCGCGTCACTCTCTTCTGAAACAGGAATGTAAAAACTTCGGAGAAGAAGTCAGATCGAGAAACGATTCGCAGTAGATGACTAGATCGGGGAGACAGAGCGCGACGTGAAGGTAGTGAAAGGAGGATGACGAAATAAGAAGATGAGCACAGATCAGGGGCATAGTCCTCGAAAAGTGGAGTGAAACTTTTTCCTCGGAACTTTTCCATTTGACCGATGGATTATACAAGTAGCGAGAACTCTTTTGGGAACTTTGACAAATCGGGGATTGCGGCAACCAAGACGGCAACTAAAAGTCGATGAGTAAAGCAAGAAACTTCGTGAGATTTAACAATTAATAATAACAATTAATAATAATTATTATATGATAAAGCAACAAATCAGCTGTTAACAAAGTAAAATAAAATGTTCAAGCAGAATTTTTCGTTATAATATCTATTATTATTGAGGCATGGAAACAAAAGATTAGCTACTATAGCAAATCTATTCATAAAATATGGACAGCTAACATTATTTGTAGCGAAAGCTGCAAGTAGTAGCTAATTGAAAGCAGTTGAAAAATAATGTAATAAATATATTTATCACAATTTCCATTCATTTTACGTAATAATGTAAAAATTGTAAAAATTAATGTTTACAGAATTAATTTTATGCAATAATGTGCAAATAAATAATAAATTTAATGTGTGTGTATGTGTTTTATATAGAATATTATGTAAAATAAATCTGAAAACGGATCGAGAAATGACTTATATCGTTAAAATCGCTTTCTGAATTACGTAACCCTAATTTGATACGATCGAAACCGTAACGGTGTGAGTTACTGCCAAGTGCTTTCTGGGGCGAATTTCCTCCACCGTCGCAAAGTCGATACGTCTAGTTTGCAACCGAGATCGCGGTTTATCCAAGAACCACTACGGTTTGAAACTGTAACCATTAACGGTACATCTCACAAACAGACCTGCATACGACGTTAATAATCTGTGTAAATTTTTTTTCCTAGATTAATAAGGACAAAACGTAAAGTTGTGAAAACGTGAAGATAATTTCTATAAAGTTCCAGAATAGATTTAGCACTAGGTATCGAGTTTTATTAATTTTAAAATAGATTTCGATTTACTAACAAATTGGATATGCTTGTTATACAAAAACGAGATATTAAGCTAATATAATTATACGTTCTATTAGCGAATCCTTTAATCTGGAATTATCCTCGACATAAAAAAAAACGTCAACGATGAAATAATCGAGTTTATGGAACGGTATCTATTAATGATATCATTGCGTGTTCATTAATTACTTACACTCAGCGTGAAAGACGATTAAAACAGCGTTGGTGTTGATAGATAAGGATTTACTGTGCGGTACACACTCAAAGCACCATCCCTAATTCTCCACTAACGAGTTATTAAACTAATGTCTCTCATTAGCAGAAACCCACCCTCGATTCCGGAAGAACGTTGCAGGGGTACCTTACATACTGATGCGCACATAGCCGCCAGTGTGTACGTGCTACTTGAAATTGGTCTCGTTAGTATGCCGCGCAGTTTCGAGTCAAAGTGCGTTTGCAGCAGCAGCAGCCACTCCGTCACGCACACGAGAAAATCGGGTGTGAGCGAATTTAACAACGCTGGTGCGCCATTAAATGCACGATCTGTTTTTGTGACACTCGAGTTAATAGAACAAGCCTGAAATTTCACTCTACAGGTTCGATTATTTCTGTAATAAATCCTTAATTGTAACCTAGTTGAAATCTAAACTCAGGTCATTTTAAATAAAATGTAGCGAGAAAACGATTCAACGCCTTCCATATTTATCATGATAATATACAACATATTTATTTCGTCACAGAGAAAAATTTTACGAAAAATTATTGTAGTTTTGAAAGCATCCTTTTATACGCAACTTTGCAAATGTGTTGAATACATGGGCAATATATGTAAATGTTGACCATGTACACATATTAATGAAACATAATATTAATGAAACAATTGTTGTAACTTAGTGGCTTACAGACTCGATATCGAATTTAGAAGTAGAATTGAATGTTCGAATAGAACGCGGAATGCAAAAGAAATATTGACCAGATGTAGTTATCCGCGAATTATGCTGTTGGTGGTCGTGTCTGACGATTCACTCGTGGTGGAGTTTCCGCATGGGCTTGTGGTAATCCGCAGAACCACACTTTGAGAGGTGCTGTTCCAGTAATGCAATTTCTGGCACGATCGATCAGACTACACGCAAAGACCTCGTAAAACATACCAAACTTATCGAACATTTATGCAAATTGGAATAGATCCCGATCAACGATCCCGCGTGAAACTTACTTTCTCATTAATATAATTTTTCTGTCAGTTATACTTCGATTCAGCTGTGAAAACTGATGTGAGATTTCCGCCACGTAAAAAATAACGATAATCCTAATCGTAGACATAGTTTGATGTTAAGATATTAAAAACAAGGGAACACATTTAAATAATTAAATTTTAATTAATTTATATAAAAAATAGAATTATAAGAATAACTTATAAAGAATATAGAATTATTTAAAATATTATTATTTAAAAATGATATTTTAATTTGTTTAAAATAAAATTAACAAGATTCCATGTTCCTTGTGCTAGACATTTATCCTAAATATTATTTTATAAACATTCAAAACTCTAAACATCTTATGTTTGATTTAAAATATTAATAGTTTTTAAACGTAACTAATAATTAATAAAAACATAATTTAATTGCAAAATGATTAGAATTGATACGTTCTAGTTTGAGCCAATATATAGAAGTTATAATTGTATGAAATTTAGGAAGAACTTAGTTTGTGATGGAACTATTAGATAACAAAGAGGGTTTAAACGATTACTATAACTACTTAGAAATAGAACATTCAATAGAATAATAACAGTTCTCATAAAAATTATCATCATAAATTATATCTTAATATTTTACAGTGATAAAAAACCGTAGCGCAACTCAAATGTTCTGCCTTATTGCAATATATTTTTAAAATAATATTAAATAATAATATTAAAATAGTAATATTACAAATAGTAATAGTAACATAGTAATAATAATACTGTAGCATTCATGCAAGACAATTTCAAATAACTGCGGTGTATCTTTCGAATTTTATCGACAGTCTCTCGGCTGCTCGTCGAACAAGCCCGAGGTTGTCTTCCGGCGAGTGTTATTCCGAAACCTGAGTCCAAGTCGAGATTGAGAGAATCCTCATGCTTTCCATGAATACGGAATCAGGGTTTTGTAAGTTCCAATCTGTTGTATCTAGCACGAGCGAGCTCACACCTAAAAGAAATTGCTTGCAAGGATACTTTGGTGATGGAGCTAAATAAATCGAATTTGAACATTGGAATGTTGAGAATGATTCAAACAATCTACATTATAGTCAAAAGTCAAAAGTAAGGAATTCTTGTAACAAATATCGAGAAGAAAATAAACTTTCCTCAGAAAAAAATTTCTAGATGTATAATAATATGTATATAATATATATATATATATATATATATATATATATATATATATATATATATATAATAGCATTTATCATCTGAAATATAATATTTTGTCAATTTTAAAGATATTTGTTATCTCTGCAAGTTAAGCAAGATTGATTTTCGTAAATTTTAAATAGAAAGACAAAAATGGACCTTGGAAATATTTTTCGTCGGTTTAACAGAAAAATTTTAAGAAGAAAAAGAACGGAAGGAAGTCAGAGTGTCAATAAGTTAACTTAGAGATGAGATGTAGGAAAAGTTGATCACCAATTTAATGGAAGGACAGAAAGTGAGGTATTTGAATTAATGGTCGACAATCGGCGTTCCCGCTACGAGGTCTTCACAACCGATTGCCATAATTCATTTATGGAGAAACCTTCCTCCTTTCATACCACAGTGGTCTCTTCAAAGGGCGGAATCATAATCGATTTCTCATTCTTTGACGCTAGATTTCTTCAGGAAAAATATTTATAAATATCAGACACCATTAAAGTGTCTTTTTTACGAAGCTTCAGATTCGAAATATGACATCGCAAATCTTTAAAGTCATATCTGTCAATTTTAGCTCATAATGATGTTATTTATTCGGGATAATACTGTTAAAAATCGCATTATTAGAAATCAATTATTAAAAATACATTTATTATTATTTGACACATACATATATTATTATTATTTGAAATATTTATTGTATCGCATTAAAAATTAAATAATTTGATAAACAAAGTATTTATTACTTTATTGTTATAAATTAGCTTCATTGTTAAAGTTAACATAATCGTGAAAAAAGTAGAGAACGCATTCATAATAAGCTCAATTTTTATCCGTACATTAGCATTTCCAATATTCCTTTCCAAGAGGAGAAAGGATATTAATCGATCATATATGAAAAGAATAATGTCGGGCTGCGCAGTATCCTAGCACGAAAGATCAGACTTTCATGAAAGTTAATAAATATCTCGTCTGGCACGCTTGTGTCTTAGACCTTTTTTAACTCGTAAATCTCACGGCGCTTTGATTGATTATCAATAATACTATCATCATTATCATCATCATAGGATTTTTTAATATTCTCTAATCAATAAAATAACCTCGTAATAAAAGAAAAAATTTATCGTAAGACTATAAATTAATAAGTATATTTAAACTTTATAAATAATCATTATATTCATAAATTCAGAGGTGTAGCTAAACGCAATATTAATTAAAACTTTAGATTATGTCATTTCGGTAGAGGTAGACAATTCGCGAAACAAAACCCTCGATGAATAATTCTGCAATTTGAATCGCGACTTAGAAACTATTGTCAATAACATCGAACGCATCGCGCCGGCAAACTAACGCAGTGGACACACTTTCCAACTGGAGGGACGAATGTAGCGTTGAATAATGCAATATGCGCCTGGTACCGGATTAATGTGGTCGGTCTCGCGCGCAAGTGCAAACTTCATCGATGCAGGATGTGAACGATGAAGTAACGCTGGATGATAATGTCTTCGGACCAATGTAATGCTTTTGGAAAGAGCAAACAGCATTTGAGGAACGTATCAATCAATAAAATTGATTTACTAGCAATTTATTTATACATATATTTTAAAGAAATAAAATTTAGCCATATAAGTTTTCAGTTTTTTGTTCATATCAAACTAAAATGCAAAACATTCAAAACATACTACGGAGTATTGCAAATTGTTATTTCTTATTTTTTCGATTTGCATTTGATTTTATATATTTATGTAACGCAAAATATATCATGATTTATTAGATAATTAAAAAACAATTTCGAGACATCTTCTATATAAATATTTTTGACGATAATAACGTTGATGGATAGAAAGTGAATAAGACGGAACAGTATTGTGAAGGCTGAAGGATCATCGTAATGTCGCGTAAAATTGCTTGGAGATATGCACATTTTTGCTGCATGTCGTCCATTCAGGAGAATTTCGCAAAGATATACGTGTCATATTCGCGGCAACGAAAGTCATTTCAAGAAAAATCGTTAAATTTTATATCTAAGTGATATACATTTCCACCAAAAAATATAACTCGTAGCACTGGAGATAATAGAAAAGTTTCCGAAAGTGATAAATAAAATTTCGAATATTTTGCTTACGTTATATTAATTTGCATATTAATTCCAAACAATATGTGTGATTTCACTTAATGATGCATAAATAGTCTTGTCGACATTGTCATCCTCTCGAGTCGGTAGTTATCTCAAATAACAATGGGAACAATTCCATATTAATGGATTCATCTTCGTGGAAATGATGAATGTTTATTTGACATTATCAGTATCAGTGTATTTGAATGTTTTCATCCACCGACAGTTGTATGCCAAAGAATTAATATTATTATTAGTCGCATTCACATTCCAAACCACTTTATTCTATTAAAAACAGATGTATCAAATTAAAAACGAATTATTATTATTAAAATATCAAATAATAATATTACAAAATAGAACGAAAAGTTAGCTTTCGGTAATAAAAAAAAGGTATAGAAGAATATGTAGTAAAACATAGAATATCTGCAATGCATTATCTACAGTGATAACCTAACTCGAAATATGTACGTTCGTAAGTCAATGTTCGAACTTCGTGATTGGAACAGTTCCAACAGTATCTACCAAGAACAATATGTCTCTCTTTCTCGGAAAATATTTACTATTTCTTACTTTCTATTTTTTTTTCTTATTTATGTCACATTTTTTTGGATTTTATCAAAACTCAAAACTGTTATATATTTTTTAAATAAATAAAAATTCGTATCACTTTTATTAAATTGTTCCATGTTATATAAATATATTCGTCTCTAAAAACATTTAGTTTTGATCTCGACTCTTCGCAGAATTGTCAAAATTATTCAAAAACAAAGAAATAAAAAACTGAACAGATAAAAGTTACGTTCTTGAATACTTTTTATTTACTTTTTATTTACTTTTTATTTACTTAAACAAATTCTAAAAGATCCATTTAAAATATTGCTATTTAAATCGAAATTCTAAAAGATCCATTTAAAATATTCTTATTCAATATTTTAAGAGCAACAATATTACTCAGAGAACGGATGCAAAATGATGCGTGATGCAGACGCATGATCACTTATTGATTGAAAAGATAAGAAAGATGAGTATTGTCCTCCAAATGGAAATGCTTTTTTCTGTCTCAAGTCATCAGTATATCGTGTAGAACGTAAATGGAAAAGAAAAAAGTTAAAAAGAGGCATTTAAAAAATTGTGTTTTCAGGGATTTGCTTCACTCTCAATTCCATTTTCGATCTATAAGTAACTCATACTGTTGTACTTTTTGAACAAACTTTTAGCTTCTATTTCGTTCACACAAAAAAAAGGATATATGCTTTTTAAATTTTGTGAATACAGATATATGAATGTTTGTAATATAAAATTACATCGTACGTAAGGATAAAGTGATATTAAAAATAAATAAATATCATTTTCTTGACACATAATTCTTCAGAGTGGCTTCACTTCAAAGTGTATTATACGAGGTATTTAGTTTACGTGAAGCGTTAGCTGGAAATCTGACGGGTTCAGGGGTAGTTGGCTGAAGCCCCGGGTGTAATCGCATTATGACCCTCATGTATAGCTCTCATTACACCCCCGACGGCACTCCATCATTGCCACCTCCAGGTTGTTACAGCGCAAACGAATGAGTAAAACAAAGCTTTATCGCCAAGCTTCCTAAATGCGGTGAATACCACCCTATGGCTATAAACGTTTTGATAAAACCCACTTCGTACATGACATGTTTTTATTTTTCTATTACACCACAATTACATAATGTCATACGATATCGAAAACAAATATCAAAACTCTTTCAAATATTCTGATATACGTGTGTGTGTGTGTAGGGGGGGTGGATGGGTGGGTATGTGAGTATGTTGGTATGTGTTAAATTTTAGAAAAAATTTAATTTTAACCAATTTCCGGCTGACATGTTCTCAACTAAATTTTGGAACACGAATTTTAAATTCTTCCATAAAAACGTAAAAAAGATTAAAGTACCCATCAATGAGTGAATATTTTTTTCTATGTAAAAGGATAACGTTTGGATACGCTAGAAAAATGGTCGATCCAAGTAAGCACCCGACAGGTTATATTTTAGGTAAAATTCCAATTGCGTTTGGCTCTTATTGCAATGCAATTGCAATTTCGTTACGTGAATGTTAATAAAAATATCTAAACGTATGAAACAGCGATTTTTATAAACATATTTTCATCGTATTATCTGCTAAAATATAATAGAAGAATAATGATATAAGTTATATATCTGAATCAATTCAATAAAAGAATTATGATATAAAGTTATAAATCAGTTAAATGTAAAATTATATTTTCATACATTTCAAAAATATTTTATTTATTTAGATTTACTTTTATTTATTTGTTAATATCTATTGTTGTCAAATAAATAATGTAAAACGCTTTTCCATGATAATAATGTAACAAATCTGTAGAGAATGATGATCCAATGTAAGATTTAGTTAAATATTTTTACGGAAACGTCGACTCTCTCTCTTCTCTCTCTCTCTCTCTGTGTGTGTGTGTGTGTGTGTGTGTGTGTGTGTGTGTGTGTGTGTGTGTGTGTGTGTGTGTGCGCGCGTGTGTGAGTAAGATCCACAAGACTAATGGCTCTAATCCATCAGGTAGCTATCACCAGATGTTATAATCGATAGGGAATCAGTAGTATCTGACAAAGCATCTTAACTACTCTATTTATGTCAAGATAATGGAAGGTTAAGAATACACCGAGAACTGAATACAAAGGGAACTGATCCAATCCATTTCGATGATCAAGAAAACGTTACTAAGTGAAACACTCATAGCACAAGTTTACACATCCAGCCAACGTGAAATAGGGTTTGATATCGTTAAAATCATCACCAGGACGAGATGTTTCCAAGAGTCAAATATTTTATTATTGACTTTCCGGTTGCGACGAACCTCGTTACAGAAAGGATATTACTTCAGTTCGCTGAACTATTTTTCTACTAAGAATTCATTTGTTTGCGTATCACGATCGAACTCGAAAAAATCTGTGAGAAAAGTTTGCGTACACAAGTTTGTACATAGAAGCTTATAATAGCTACGTGACACTATTTATCATGTAGAATTCGTATTATATGAAAAAATAATAACAATATATGAAAAGTATTAATTAATTTTTATTTTTTCCTTTTTGCTAATTGTAGAATGCAAAATTAGAAAAAGTACTCACACAAAGAAAAAATCTATAATATAACGACATTAGTCTCTTTAATTTTGTGTTCAAACATTCTATACAAAAAAACTTAGAGACAATTAAGATTAGATATTATAAAATATAAAAATTGGCAAAAATATAGTACATTTCAAGACTGACCGAATTATACATAAATATAAAATAAAACATTCATCAGTTTTCATTGTAGTTTTGATACTATCTCTGTATTCTAAAATCGTTCTAGATATGTACGCGCTACTGATTCGATTTATTCCCAATCCGATTATGTTCTGAAAAACAGGTTTCGGCAGAGTCTACTTTTGCTACTCTCTGGCGCATCGATATTTCGTTTGGCTGGTACCTTGGGGAGACTGAAAATGCGCGTTATTCCCGGATTCCTTAGGAATACATTCGCAAGCTCTTACAATTCACTTACATATGAGTTATCTATCTTTTTCTATTTACATCATTAATATTGCATTATTTTCTTATATCATTTTCTTTTATATATTTACTGATTTTAACTAAAATACATTTTTTCCACATATCTTTATCACAAACACTATTATATATAAAATGTATAAATAGTGATTTTAAAGTACGATTAAACAATCACATAGATTTAAAAAATCTATTTATCTGAATAATCCACCTTTCTAACAAACCTTTCTAACCTATTTATCATGTTACATTTATATAACATCATATTACATTTACATATTACATTTATAATGTAAAATGTAAATGCGTTCACGTACGAAAATAGGTAAAATCTAAGCGTGCGACAAATTTAACGTATCTTTATCGATCCTATACCTGTTTACGGAAATGTCTGGCCTCGTCAGCGCAACGTGTGCGACAGTTTATTTTTCTTATCTAAGAAAAACAGGGAAATAGCATTACATAAAGCATTACATAAAGCATCCGATGAAAAGATAAAAATTTCCAATAGTTACAAATATTATTAATATTGTAAAATGACATAGGAAAATAAGTCTAATATTTTTGTTTTATCAATAAAATATCAAATATTATAATTAACTTGTCATCGTTATCGATTCGGAGAACAATGGGCAAAAGCAACTTTCCTTGTCGGAAATTTTCTCGTCGGTTACTAAAAGAGAGACTTGTCGCCAGTGACTATCCGGGAATCATGCAATCATCTTGCGATTGAATTCAAATGCCTGGAACGAAGTTCATTCAGAAAAATATACGAATGGAAACTTACTTGATTACGGCATGTTCAGTCAAAAACTTACAAATATTACTAACTTCCCGAAGATTAATTTTTCCTTAATAGCAGTTTCGCAAATCGATCGAGATGAACCGGCATTATTTCAGAGCGCATCGGCAGATTATCGACATTTGCATAAATATAGAAAATACAGATAGACACGTTGTTTCAGAACAAAATCTCAAAAACTACGAATAATTTTATGAAAAAGTGAAGAAATGTTCTCGTTTCGTTAGCTATGAATGTAAATATACTTAACAAACTTGAATCAGCGCACTAAGTCAGCGCTCTGATTACACCGCTGGAGTTCTGATGTCTCTTTTACATCAAAACGCAGGTCTGCGTATTCATCATCTACCCTTAACTTAATACTGACAAAATATTAACTTAGATTCCTATCGGCAGTAACATGTTCATGTTTGCTAGTCCTAATACTCGACGAAAAAGGGAGATACCCGAGGGAACGTGAGGAAAACGGATGAATCGGAGAGAGAGCAAATACTTATGAGTTATGAGTGTCTCGGAAGTTTGCAGCCAGTCGTCGCGATTCGGATCGGACGTTTCAATCTCGGAAGCTGTGGAACGGAAAGTAGTGTGGAGGCCAGGGGTCTCTACTACTGAGTGGAGGAAGGAATTGAGAGGTGATCGAGACTACGTGGGGAAAATCCTAGGGAAAATACGTGAACGAGGAAGACCGGGGAATCTCCGTTTACTGAACTATCGTGAAATTATTAAAAGCATTCCTCTGTTTACGACGTCCTACTGTCGTCCAACAACCACTTTTCGGTACTATTCCGAAATGGAAGACTCGTTGCAACTATCTCACGACTTGCTGAGTGATTTCTATGATTTTTCAAATCCTTCATGTACTTCGATTATGTAGCAAATATCCTCGTAGATATATGGTAAGTTCACCAAATCCAAATTCAGTGTAATTTTTAGAGTAACTTTTAGAGTAATTTAAATTTTCGAGCCATAACTTTAAACGATATTGGAAATTATAAAACTTTCATAACAAATTTCTTTTTCTTAACAAATAAGTATAACAAAATAGTATAACAATAAATAAAATTTTTCACATATATATTTTTTTAAATGATAATAATAATTTTTAATCTATTAAATATAAAAAATATTTTACACATATATTACTATTTTATTACTTCATTTTTTACTTTTTCTAAAACATTTATAATATTTTTCTATAACAAGAATTTATTTTCAAATTGTTCAAATATATTTTATTAAAGTTCAGTTTTAATGGAAATCTTTACTTAAAAAAAAAGAATTTTTTAAAGGAAAATTTTTTTTAATAAACTGATATTTTCACAGATACTATATGTATAAATTAT
The DNA here is from genome assembly GCA_901521435.1 of Crematogaster levior. Lineage (NCBI taxonomy): Eukaryota > Metazoa > Arthropoda > Insecta > Hymenoptera > Formicidae > Crematogaster > Crematogaster levior. Next base: position 286,890 of record CABEGB010000003.1, read on the forward strand.
TTTAAGTCGTTCAGCGTAGCTCCGCGATATTGTGAAATAAATGATTAACTTCTCGTGTTAATTATTCTAATAACGGTAAACCGCAAACTAAACTTAGCAAACAAACATTAAAGATTTTGTCCTGTGTGCTCAAATTTGCGTTTAACAATTAATTCATTCATGCTTAACTTTCTTAACTACAATGAAGTATGCAACTAAACGTGTACGTAACGCATTGCTAAGTTACGGCGAAGATATCACGTTGATACTAAATAGAGAGAAAGAGAGAGTGCCCAAGATAAAAGCTACAAGATCTAGAAAAGCTCTCGAGATACTGATATCCGTCGGCGCCACGAAGTCGTATCTATCCCTTCGTTCGCTTCCCCCTTTCTCTTTTACTCGCCTTCCACGCGTTTGTTTTCTTTTTGTCTATTTGTTTTCTTTCTCTTCTTCCTTTCTCGACATATATGTTTCCACTCTCTCAGATCCTTTATTGCGTTACCACTGTAGTCTGATTTTCTACAGCATGTACAATCAGTCGGGATAGCCAACCTCACTTTTCACTGGAGATAGCTGGTATATATGTAGTGATTCAATCAGAAATACAAAAACGGATGTTCAAATATACATAGATTTAAGTTGCAAAAACAAAATATGTGTAAATTATAATTTATACACATTTTATTCCTAATAAATATTGTTACATGTACATTGTTTGTTTATTTAGTTTGTAACATTGTAATTAATGCAATAATATTTCTTGTGTTTCTGACGAACGTTCTCTTATTAAATTCAATAATTATTAATCAGAAAATTATAAAAAGTAATCAGCAACATTTAATCTATATTTTACAATAATTTACAGTTTGATGAGATAGAGTTCAGTGCTAATGTTGTTATTCCGCTGTTACATTCTTAAACAGAGAATCGATGCTTAAGAAAAGTTTAAAGCTTTAATCTTACAATTAATCATAGGGTGGGTAGCGCGTTTATTCAAGCCGCAAATGAAGTTGGCTAATACAATTTGCGTAGTTTTATCGAGGGTTTTCCCCTCACAGATTTTCTCATTATACTGATGGTAAAATGAGATATAGTTGAAATCTTTGTGCGAGGTAAAATAATCGAGCAAGTGACGAAATTATGGACTAGCAAGATGTTCACAAGTGAGAAGAACAAAAAATGTCGAGACTTTCAAGATTTACGATGAGGAAAAGCAAGAAGAAAGAAAAAAATCGTCGGGAGTTTCCTTTGTTGTGGAAGTTACTCGGTTCCATTTATTCACTCTCTTCTTTCGTCACTTGTCGTTGACAAGGAAAGGAAGGAGGAAGCTCACGAGAAAAGCCGGATTTTTCGAGGCATCCTCCTCGCGTAACAAACGCGATATTCCGAAACGTCCTTGATACTTTATTATTGCGGAAATGCTTTAAAGATTTGATGAATACGAGATATGTAGCAGATGAAGTCAAGTATGCGTAAATCCCATCGTACAGAATACAGAAGACGAGAGATAAATTATGCCACACGACATTTGTATTTCCGCTTCCGCGATTATGAAACATCTTTTATCCTTTATTCCTTATTTCATCATATTATTCATTAAATGACTTATGAGAATAAAAGCAATAGCAAGCCATCGTAATGTGCCGGCTAATTAAATAAATTATAAAAGATATCTTAGGATTAACTTTATCCAGAGACATCGGTTTAATAAGCCGATTATTAAATAATAAATGCGGTTTCACAGGATCGCCAGAACCCTAAGTCGCGATATAAAAACGAGTCTCTTTCATGTTACAATCACATCATGGATAAAACTCGCATCGCAGATGAATGGTGAGCATGCACGAACGGCTTCGAATCTTCCTCCTGGCTCGACACGTTTCCTTTTAAAAAGGAGCTAGACTTGTACTCGGAAGATTTACCGAAAGGATGAATACGGACGATTAACCAGTGAATTTCCTGCATTTTCGTACTGTTCTTTTTTTCTCGTATCTTGCGTTGATGGTCCGATCGATTTCGACGGAGTGCGCGACTCGCAATGTTTCTTCGATTCACAACTTCGTCGTATAAACCGTGAATAAGAAATTTTCGTATAAGTCCCACATAACTGTTATAACTTCAGAATATTATTATTTCCGTCGATGTCCATAATTAAATAGAAAATATATCAAATATGATTGTGTCAACATTTTATTTAAATTTACAAAATTTTTATATGATGATTGAAATAATTCGTTTGCTATTTAAAATAATAATAAATTTTGCAATATTTTTCCATTGTCCAATTATATAGCATTATAAGTATTTTATAACAATTTTATTTAAGTTATGACCCACATAAAATTGAATAAATGTTCCGCACAACCATATCTCACACAAACCGAGACAAATCAAAAAATAGCTAAAAAAAATTACATTGTAAATAATTATTTATAAAATTAACAATTATGAGGAATGTACTGTCAAAATTAAACAAAAAATTATAAATTCATATATAGCACGACAGACTAATTAAAAACTCTATTTTGTGTGATCTAAATTACAATAACAGAATTGAAATATTTAAATAAAGCAAATTTCTAAATATATAAGTAATCTATTCTGTAAACAGTATTCAATCTGCATTTATGTGTACCAATTGTGTACAAATTGCGGGCTATTTGCACGACGTTAATTAATCAGCGAAACCGATTTATTCAAGCATGATTTAGACGTTGGTGGTGTCCTTTATCAATTAGATGTGCTAAAGAGTAAAGAACGTCACCAGAACAATTTATCGTGATAAACCTTTCAACAAAATTCCCTTATTTATCCATCAAATTAACGGACGTTGATTAGGCGGGGCAGCAAAGCATAGTCTAGGAAACTCCCCGTTGACAATTAATTACCGCATGTCATTTATCACTTAACAGTTCTAGTTGGGAAAGTAAGAAGATATTATCTTATATCCATTTAATAAAATACACCGTCAGAATATTCTGAATTTAGTGAATCATTTTTCACGTATAGCTCTGCGAATCCAGAGTTAACATTTCTCTAATCGAATATGCCGAGAAAAAATCACTTGTTGCAGATTTTTAATCCTTAATATTAAATTCTTTTATATTTTATCTTTTATTAATTAACCTACAAATTATAAAACTATTAAAACAAAATTTATATTTCATATTAAATAAATATTAAATTTTAGATTCTGAAATAAAATTTTACTTTTCTTATCTCAGGCACGGAAACATATCATGTCATCAGGTGAGAAAACTTCGTCACGTATATCTTTCTGCATCTAATTGCTTCTGTAACCAGGAATCTCATTTGTTGAAATAATATTATTGTAAGAGAAACGGATGGATTCAATTGTAATGATAAGAAACAGAGAAAAGAGAGAGAGAGAGAAAGAGAGATGTGTCGTTTAGATTAGAATTAGAATGGAAGAGTAATTATCTCACCTCTCCGTCATTACCTACTTCACGAGTTATATCCATGTGATCTCTTTATCTTTGTATCTGTTTTCGCTGTCTAAACGTCCTACATATTACAAGATGTACGCGGGTGTCTCGAGGGCATTCACGGCGAGAAATCCAATTTCAATGAAAAGGCGGAACAAGAGGTTACGACGCGAGACAAATATCGCGTTTCAGGGCGATACACCGCCTCGCGGTTATGTACGTGTTGTCTGCGTAAATTCCTCTGGTCTGTCGGCTTCTCGAGATAGAATTTAACCATTTTATCGCGGAAATAGGAGGTATGGCAAAACTATTACCGGAATTCTGCTTGTCTTCTTACATTCAGATACTAACATTCTTCCAATCGGATTAGTAGAGTATAAGACTCAACATTTGGGGAAGGAATTAAAAAACTTTCGTAAACTTTGCGACAATAAAATTAAAGCTGTAAAATTAAGCTGTAAAATATAATCAATATATTGAATATTTAATTTAGTTATTCGAAGCAATATGTATTTTTTCTATCAAACAGTTGTCAGTAATTATTATAATCTTTCTACTGTGATATTCTTTAATTTCATGTACAGTCTGTCAAGTAAGATCGTGGCCGGGTTAATTTATTTAAAACATTATTTAAAAAAATTTTTAAATACATATATGCATTGTACTCGATAAGAACAAAGATGCAATTATGTTAATAAGGCGTCCAATCACTACCGGCGTCGATAATTGCCTAGCATCTCCGAGGCAAATTGACATATTCTAGCGGCAAGGACCTCCAAATTCGACGAATCTCGCGAGATAACTACTTCAAAGTACGTGCGTTTTCTACGAAGCTTTTGCTTAATGTATGAAGTTATTAACATAATTGCATCTTTGTTCTTATCAAGTACAATGCATATATGTATTTAAAAATTTTTTAAAATAATGTTTTAAATAAATTAACCCGGCCACAATCTTACTTGACAGACTGTATATACTGTTTGTACATGTACCAATAATTCACACCGATCATTCATACTTAACAGCAAATTTAACTGTCCAGTTAACAGTTAACTGCTTGTACCAGACGCATAATTAATTAAACTGTAGTAAATACACGAAATTCATTACTACTCACGGGGAATTATGCTGGAAATCTAGCAATTATTTCACATTAGAAATACGTTTTCACATTAGCAAATAATATATTAATACATATAGTTTATTAAATAATTTTTGTCTTTAATATTAGATATTTTTCTATCCTTTGGAAACATTTTAAATGGAATTAAATTATTATCTTCTATTTTCATTAAAATTGATTAAACGTTTTGCAATATTGCTCCGTTAATATAAAGATATCGTTTCAAATAGTTATTAATTTTATATAAATGTATATAATGTGTAATTAAGATACAATTTTCCGGTAAATTCAATCAAGCAAATTATGTCAAATTATGTCAAATTGTTAACGGTGTCATAATTTCAAATTTCCTATTTGTTACTAAAATGGTACAAAATTGTATACATATCCTCTGGTATACATATATCCACGTAGTAAATATAACAGTCAAATAAAAATTGTAAATAACATAAACGTTTCGATTAAGTTTATACAATCTCAAAGAATTAAATTTTTTACTACCTGTTTATCATATAAACTACAAATAAAATAAACAGTTAAATTCTAATAAGTTATGTATTGCATAATAATATACATATAGCCGAGAATCTTAAATCGTATTTTGCATGTAATAAAAAATATCAAACAAAAATGTTATAAGTCAAATATTAGTAGCTTAAGAGGCTCCTATCGAGTAACTCAATGGGCTCTCATTAGTAACACGATAATGGATGTTCGAGCATTATGAGCCTGTAATCTGATGTGCTAAGTAGCTGACGTATCTCTGTTATAACACTATGGTTACAAGAAAACCGCCGGTATACCACTTGTTAGTATATCCGATATCATGTTACGTGATTGAATTTTGTAAATTATCTATAAACACGATAACATTACGATATACTAAAGAAATAATGCCATGTACTCTCTCTCTCTCTCTCTCTCTCTCTCTCTCTCTCTCTGATTCTATTTAAAAATAAAAAATAAAAATTTAAACTCAAATTTTTTAATCATTTGAACTCGTTTTCAGTCAAATTCTTGAATTATGAAATATCATTTCCTTTTACAAAAATTGCTATAATAAGATGTAACGAATTAGTTTTTATATGTATATAAATTAATATGCAAGGTATACATTAAATTTATTGTAATACTATTGTATAAAAAAATTATTAAGAATATTATTAAGAATATATAAAGAATCGTAATTGTATTTTATTTTTTATATCCAACATAAATTTTATAAAATGTGTTCGAATAAATGTTGTCAAATATATACTTTCTCATATGTACAATACTTCTTTCTTCACTGTAAATATATTATAATAATAAACGTGCTTTTTGGTTGAGAAATGGGAGAGAAGAAAATGAAGAGAGAGAGAAAGAGAGAGGAGTGCAAATGATGAAATCGCTAAAGCTGAGAGAGTATTTCAAGATCCACCCATGTCTTGAACAATAATTATTGCTGAGACATTACCAACAAACATAGTCTAGGGACAACTTCTAAAAAAGTTTGATTTGAGAAGCGACTTCTTAGATACGTCAAAGTTTTCGGGAAAGCAACTTGTAAGAGGAAAAAGACAAGTTTCGCGCGGAAAGTGTCAGGAAAAGATATCAACCCGTGCGCCTGTTCCGAGCTGTGCTTGACAAACTTTTCTTCACTTGATATAAACTGATTCAATCGTAAAAAAAGTGAGAAATAATATTACAATTTTTACAATTTTTTAAATGTCAGATTTATATGAATGGTAACCGAATAATTTTCGGTGTAATTCGAAGTGCAACCGAAACACGTAAACACAATGTTATGTTTTTTTTCATAATTATCAAAGGAAATTATCACATATGCGTGCGTATTTAAGATAATTTAAAATTAAAATTTAGCAGTGAAATTTAAATTCGGCTTTTTGGTGTATATTTACTAGTGCACACGGATGACATCAATCACTTAACGACTGTATTTGTGATATTATGGAAAAAATATTATTTTACGATATCCATATAAAATCAACGTTGAATTTACACAAACATGTTTATGTTAGACGAAACGTTAATCATTTTTTATTTTTAGTTTGTTCAAAAGTAAATATTATGAAAAAACATTGATTTCAGAGAAGAATGTATTTGTCATTTTATTAAGTCAATTTCAAAATCTAAGCATAAATCCGACGTAATAGTTTATGACAGACCTAAATTCAAAATAACTATAATAAATATAATTTTACATTTTATTTTATTTGAAAACAATTTATTATTTGAAACATTAAGTTGTGTAGTTATTCTCAATTATGTTAAATTTACGACATATGTACGCCAAAGGTTGCTTACGTCTAGAACTTTGTGTTTATGCTCAGACTTAGTCATCGAAGAGCGATTTAAGATGAAGCTATCATGCAAAGTAAACTGTCGATAAGAACTCACCAATTTTGACGACCGAAGGTAGCGCGTCGAGCACCGATGGCAGCTGAAGAACAAAGATAGAGGCTACCAGGCAGCCCAGATTCATAGCTCATCTCGGAAGCCCTCCGGCCGCGGCCTCTCGGTGGCCCCTCACACAAACACTACCGCACAAATTATGTGATGAATAGGACCTGACGTTCCAATGTACACATTTACCTAAACATAAAATATTCATGTGTTAATCAAACAGAGTTGACGTTACTGCAGCCACTGCAATCAGAAATCAATATTATGACTAAAATCCACAATAATGTTAATTAATTAGAATCATCTTTTATAATTCCATATCTCATTTTTTATTATTTATAATCTTATAACATTTAGCACAGTGGAATTTAAATTCAGCTTTTTGACATATATTTTTCAATGTACACATGGATCACTTAACAATCGTTGTGATATTATGATGAAAAAAATATTGTTTTACGGTATCCAAATAAAATCAATGCGTATAATCTTTAATTTAAATAAATCTGAATCATATATACAAGAAAGCTTCATACTATCTGTTTCAATTTGAACAAAAGTAAACTTTTTATGTTAATTAAAAATTATGTTGAAACCGGCTAGAGACAGAATATATTCGCTACATTTGTCTTTTACTGCGCGCAAAATTTTTAAAGGTAGGTCATGTTCTATGGCAAACATAGAATGCATTTTTCGAAGGAAAGAGAGTTTTCATGTATTTTACGAGCAAAATTTACCATTTCGTATAAACGTTACGATATTCGATTCGACGGCTGTTATTGCTCTTTTGAGACATTCTACATGATATTTCAATTCGACAAACGAAAAATTTGCACATCGTCTGTACACTAGTATGCAAGTATCGCTCGTGAATTTCTGTGGTAACGCAGAAAACTTACCGTCACTCATACTATTTTATGTTTCAAATTTCGGTGGCGCTCGGCCAAAGGGTTGGAGGGCAAATGTCTACTCGTGTAACTTCACGTTTCTAGCAAATGTCACACGTGCGACCCAACATTTTAGTCAGGGAGAAAATATACTGGCAGCGTTTATATTATTTTTAAGGATTTATAAATCAGATCATATTAAGCTACGGTAATTTGTACGAATTCATTTTTATGTGAAAGTTTTATTCAAAATCTTAAGTTAATGCTAATATTCATGCAAACAATTGCAAAAATCAAGCGTACTGAAGAAATAAAATGTTTTTTTTTAAATAATTTTTGAAGATATTGAAATTTCGCATTTATACAACAAAATACATTTACAATTGTTTAAAGAATAATCTGAAAATAATGATTGTTTAATACATTATGTGAATTATGGCATTAGAGCATGTTAACATCATATTACAATACGGTCGTAACATGAAATACGCGATTTTAAGATTCATCATAATAAAAATGTACAAGCTTGTAAAAACACAGCAAATGTAATATACACATTTTGAATATATTAATCATATTTATACATCTGCATTCTGTGTTTTAAATTAAATTAATTAAACATGATGCCTTACATTTTTTACAATGCTATAATATAATAAATATATAAATAAAAGATGTCAAAAGTAGTTACATGTATGTAATTACACAGACATTTACTTTCTATAATATCAAAATGCCAAACAGTTAATCGATCTTGTGATTTTAAGCTTATTAGAACAGATTTTCAATTTACATTAATTAAATTAACTATCCTCCCTCTTCATATGCTTCACGAGCAAACGAAACCAAGTGATTTACTCGACAAACTTTGCATTCTGTTCTTATTCAACGCGTTTCTTACTTGCCGATGCTGTCTCGTAAATCGATTAAATTACGAAATAACCGCGGCGTTTTGTCGGTGGTGCGCTCGTTGGCAGAAACCACTAGTATATTATTTGATTTTAATTCAATGTCATGATTTCTTTACGAAACGAGGAACAGTTTTCAAAACTTCTCGCGGCTTCCTCCGTAGACATCGTTGGCGTCGCAGTGGTTTAGAAGAAACAATGGCACGATTTTCAATTCGCGATCTCGCGCATTTGTCTAAGAGAAGTCCCACAGACTGTCTGGCGACTTCCTCCCGGATATTCTCATACAGTAATTCTTTCACTCGGCTCTATTATGAGAGGGATGTGTTTCTTACATCTATTTTCCAATGCGAAATTCCGACCTGAGTAATTGCGACTCTTACCCGAGGCACGTTTGTTGTAAAATGTCGCAGAAAAAGAAACATTTTAAGACTAATAATGATCCCCTTGAAAATACAACTATTTTGCGAGGTGTTCTTTCGACACGGTGTAATTGAAGATAAAACAATTTTTTAATGTGTAATTAATTTAAAATCATACTTATTACTATTTTTCTAAATTTTTTATTTATTTCATTAGATATTTCTACGTCATTGACATTTTTCGCTATTAAAATACTTAAAGTTTATACGAATCAAAGAAAATAGTTATGAAAGAATTTCTTTTACGGAATACGCGTGTAAAAAACATAATGAATTCAAAGTAAGAGACGTTAACGTTATCGTGATATCGTGAGAGCCAAGGAAATTAATTCAGTTCCCTCGCAAGAAATCGTGACATACTATTTGTAATCTCGCAATTAGCACGGAGGAGGTGAAAGATCGCGAACATCTGGAGTAAAAGTATATCTAGTCCTCTTTATCGGTTTCGCGTCGTCTCGTAGAAAGCTTCTTTGAAGGGAGAGCTGTTAAGTCAAAATCTTGCAGGAATTTAGAAAGATTTGTTCTACGTCGCATCCAGGTTGCCTTAATCGTGCCGCTTTATTCGACGATAATTCGTCGTGGCCATAGAAACGCCTTAATGGCATAGAATAAAAAGCATGCGAGTGTGCGCGCAAAAGGGAATGAAAAGGGGATGAAAATAAAGGTGATGAGAAGAACGAAGGGTTAGCGAGAGGCGGAACAACGCAGTCAGCAGAGAGAGGAAGAAGAAAAGGGGAAGAGAGAGAAGAGGAAGAGGGGAAGAGAGAGAAGAGGGAGAGGAAAGCAGTGCTTTAAATATATATTTCTTTCTACTCCTTTTTCTCTACCCATGTCTGGCCGCTTGCCGCCTTTGGTGATTTACGGTCGTCCTAAAACATCTTCGCGATATCATGTCGTGCCGACTCTCTAGAAGGAAAATAGAAGGAAAGCGGCTCGTGCTGGAATTCTCGTTAACACGGTCATTCCTCGCCTTCAATATGTGGGTGATATGAGAGAATGAAGAAACTGCTTACTAAGAGGAGCCGCGTATCCTTTTTTTCTCTTTTAATCATTTCCTCGTGCTATTTTACGGCGAATTGAAATCGAATCGATTTTCGATCTTCTCGAGCAATAAACAAACTTTGTCATGTTCGTTGTCTCTACCTCTATTTGAAATATTTTGCATACTTTGTCAGCTAAGTGCAGGTTTTGCACACATGCGGGTGAATTTTATATAAGAGACTTTGTGAATAGCTGATTGTATGGTAAGCTTTAACGTAATTGTTTTACCAAAATGCTAAAATCCTTTTTATACCAAATTTTTTTCTTAATACATGTGATAAAAAAGAATACCATTGACATATAAATAGAAGGGAAAAAAAGATTAACTACTATAGCAAATCTATTTGTAAAATATGAACTACTAACATTATTTGCAGCGAGAACCATAATTTTGCAATAGTGGCAAAACCTTTTGTCAACTTTAACAAAAGGTTTTGCCAAAGTTAATATATGTAGCTAACTATGTGAGAAACATTCGATCCTGCTCAGCAATTTAGTGTGTGAAATTTACGCGTGATTCCTCGGATTTTAACGTGTATCTGTGAAACGGCGGAAACTCGAATAAAGTGCGCCCTTTGTTCCTCTCTTCCGTTTCTCGGTTTCTCCATTTTGATCGTTCCCTTTCCTTCGATTTCCCGACGCTTAATGTTTCGAATATCGATATCGTAACTTCGCATGATCATTTCGCGGCACTACACAATAAAATTTAATCATCCGTGCTATTATCAACGAGTGGGCGAAGCTAGTGTAAAGCGCACTCCACTTTAATCTACTTTGTACGAATGTAAAATCGTAAAAAATAAACTGCCGTTTACTTATCGGAATGGAGTTTAAGAGCAATCGATGTTTATTGCGTATGAATGTTAACAATTCTTTTAAAAGTTAAATGACATTCACACACATACACACACACACACACACACACACACACACACACATTAGTCTTCAATTTGTATTTCAAAAATAATATAAAATATTATGAAACAAAATTCTTCTTTAGCCTAAATAAACAAATAGAATCAATTAAGTAGGATACTTGAAATGTGTGTAGATAAATAGAAAATTCGATTCAATTTCCTCTTTAATGTTTAATTTAAATCAAATATTAATTAATTTCCAATATTAATTAACCCATTGACATACGCAACATAGATTGACCGTGCAACGATTTAATTATTATATACATGTTACCTCGAAGCAATCGTAATTATCTTCAATTAACAAACAGTATACTTATATCCTAATTGTGCTGTGAGCGTAATGTATAATATGTAATACTTATTAATTTTATTTCAGTGTCAATTTTATTATATATAACAGTATTATATTATACCTATAACAAACTATATAATAAATATTAAAGAATTTCTTAAGAACATACTTCTTCGCCTATGATCTTTTCTTTTGTTATAATAAATATAACATAATTTTGCTAATTATTTCACTAATGTATCTATATAATTTTATTTTTATTATTGTTATGTATTTTGCTTTCCGACATTAACCAACTCGCATGCGAAAAAATTATGAAAATTATTGAACTTATGCAGCCAATTTTGCGGCAATGTAGAATCGATATATATTACGCATGAAATAATGAACAATTTCGCTTGTTAATAAAATTAAAAATATTAATAATGTAAAAGCTACCTCACTCATTATTACTTTTATAACAATGTTAAAATAGAATTTTAATTTATTAAAGATTTATTGCGGTGAATAATTAAGTAATTCAACACGTAATTACATTTTAATTTAATACGAATCATGTATTTATACCTGTTCTGACTGAAATATACCTATGTAGTTGCAACTTTCTCTGTCTCTCTCTCTTTCTCATAATTTATTCTTATAATTTATATAATAATTAGGCTGATTGTGAATAGATACGTTACACTAGTTTATATTATAGTTAATTGTGACAGAACCAAGCGGCCTAGAAAATGCATAATCAATATTGTTGGAAGAACCGATTATTTTAACACAATTGTGATATTGTGTTACCATACCGTTAGCGAGAGCAAATATAACTTTCAAATATATGTCGTTACATATTTGTTTATCCGATATAATCAATATCCAATTTATATTACTATTGTTTGATTGTGATGGTCACATTTTTGTTGATATAATCATCGATTAATCGCGACGAATTTATATAAAAAGGTGAAATAAATTAAAATAGCATAAGATTAGTACAGTTTTATATATTACAAGCACAAAAAGAAAGGAAAGATATTGAGAGACTTAGTTGACAAATCACGTGGCAGACAGTGAACTCCAAACTACCAGAACAATTCGTTTCGGTTCGAAAGATAATTATCGATTTTGCCAACGAACCGAGCAGGACCACGTCGTGACACGGAATTCACTTACCAAATTGGAATAAATGAGTTATGCATATTGTTTTCAGCACATCCCCGAGGATGTCACAAAAGGTTAGAAGAATAACAAAAAAAGTAGCAGTGTGTTTTCGCGATAATTTCAAAATATTTCAGTATTAATAGAAAATAGGAGTAATACTGTTTCTGGTAAAATTAATTGCAATCAAAAATACTAAATTAAAGAAAAATGTGTTCAAAATTTTAATATTAAAATACGTAATATATTAAACATTAAAAAATTCTATCTATGATAAAAATATTTCGTGATAAAAATATATAAATTTGTCTTTTAATCATTTTGCTTTAATATCTAATTTCTCGCAGTTAACTTTTAGATTAATTCAGAATATTCATTGGAGATAGGTATCTACTAATAAGCTTTAAATAAAGCATAATTCACTAATTGTATTTACTACGATCGGAATCACACATTTATGTTGAATTGTGAAAAACACGTTAAATCATCATGTTAAATTATAATACGTGTTTCTCATCTCTCTCTGTTTACCATTTTTAAATTTTTTATTCATATTCAAACAGTCAAATAATTGAAATGACGTTCGCTTACCGCGTTTCTCATCGCAGCTGTCGCATACGTCAGACGGTGGAAAAAAAACCTTACGGAACCCTTGGAATATCGTTGCGACGAAGTCTCGAGGGGCGCGGGAACATTCGAGAGTGTTGGCTCTTAGGAATATCGGCGCGTAAAAACGTGCGTTGTCCTTACGACGCGCGTAAACATAACCTTCGTGTATGATATGCGAACCGTTATCATCGCGGAAACGTAAACATACACATCCTATCGTGACAGAGGCCGGCGCGCGACTGCCGCTCTGTCGTTCGGTCGTCGACTCGCGACGTCAGCCGAACATGCCCGAGCTCCGATTCTCGCCGAGCGACCACGTGCTCGCTAGCCAATCACGCTTGCGCTACTCCACGTGCTCGTTCGAGAAGACCATGTGAGAACGGTTAGCGCGCGCTTTGTCATCCTTTCGGAGGAAAGAGTTTTAAATGCCGCTTCATTTCAGAGCAATGTCGTTTCGACGTCTACACTTGGATATATTCACTATAGTATTTACTACAATATTTAATTCTATCGTATCTTGTTTCTCTTTTTTTAATCTCTTTGAATGAAACACATTGTAATTGATGCCGTATAAATAATTTTAATAACATTAATGTATGACATTCTCACATTATTTCTGAATAAAAAATATTATAATAGGTATAGAGCAATTGCCAAACCGCTCATTCTTTTCTTGATGGTGTAACTATCTCAGAATTGAAATTTTAGAATATCCCAAAAATTTATTATGGAGAAAAAACTGGAGACTGCACATTAATATATAATATATAAAAATTAATATATATATATATATATATATATATGTATATATATGTACATATACACATATATATTATGTGTGTAAAATTAATATATAATATTAATTTTCAATTTAGAAAACTCTAGTAGTCGATAAATGTCGTTGCTGATTGTTGATTTATACATTTCTCAATGTATATTTCTCAATGTCAGGTAGGAATTTTATTGATTAAAGAGATTTTTGTATTGTACTGAAATGTAGAAAATATCTTTCGATGCATACTCTCATCACTTAGAAAAAAGTTACGAAACGAGAAGTTGCAGCGTAAGGAGAAGAGTTATAAGGGAGTGGAGGTTGCCATATTAAGTTTTACCAGCTACTACCTGTTTTAGTAGCTCTTTCATGCTTCTTATGCACGGCTACACGCGCCGTAAACTTAAAAAACTTTTATGGCAATTTTGTTGGCGACGAACAGGGATCGTTGTTCCACACTGCTTCATAAACTTCTTTTCATTATAAATTTCATGTTCCCACGTGCACTCTATTTTTTTCACATATAAATGGAGATTTTGGAAAGTTGAAACATTAGCGATAACAACTTTTATTATAATGCAACGCACAACATTTAACGATAAGGCTTGTGCTGTCACTAGAAGAAAAGAAGTAATAAAAGAAGTAATAAAAGAAATTAAGTAAAAGTTGAAAGTGCCCAAAACTAAAATATAATAATAAATACAATAGAAATATAAGAACACAGTCACTTTAATTTATAACAATTTTCGCCTTTCTATTCTGTCTCTACTAAAGTATTAAAAAACTTATTGAAATAAAGTAAAAGTGTGAAAGATCATTTATGCAATAAAAATACTAAAAAATGTATCATGCAATAAAATTAATAAAATATCTAAAAAAATCGCAAGATATGTTAAACAGCAACACACAAATGTTAAAATTATTTCAAGACGTCTATGTTATTTTTTTAAATCACTTTATGACCGCGTTTTGTTTCGCTCGCTTTAATTAGACAAGATGAAGCACATTGTTATAATCTCTTTACAAGACTGTTCGACAAACGTCTGTCGCAAAGCATAGATTGCAAGATTGTAGCATTAATTTAAATATGAAAAAAATTACCAAATATGCACAGCAGCAACAGATTTCAAACTAATTGAAACACAAAAGTATACATGTTAGCCGAGACACGAACCCCATGATAGATTGAAATCGAGTTTCCAAGTGGCTTGGCTGGAGTTGCAGCCGAACATGGCGCAATAGTTGCTTACGCATCCGGAGGATGGCAGTATACTCAATGTTGCTAATATTATGTTTTTTAATTTTTTTGCTTTTTCCACACGGTATATATTCACTATAGCATTACCGTAGTATTTTGCGCCAAGTCTATTTTTCGTAAAGTACACTCTTTCATAAGACACTACAGCGTATTCTAAAGGAGAACATTTCTTCGAAAATAAATAATTGTTCTTCTTAAATAAGTTGATGTTATTGAATTAGATGCAGATATTGAAAGAGAATACAGATTTTTCCGATCGCGTAATATAGTAGATTTGATTTCACACATTGATGATTTAAAATATATTTGTGCAAGACTCATTCAGCGGAAAACATATAGTGTGAACAATCGATAAAGCGGTATTATATTTTCTGATATTCGAACAAGTATCGCGAATATTTACAATTTTAACTTGCAGTTTTAACTTGCATTACGACACCATTATATAAGGCAAGCGTGTAGCATCTATTGTTAAAATACAAAAAATAAATTCTTATATTCTTTCTATTTCTTTATTGCTTTATTATATTGCATTTTATTATTTTATACTGTATTTTATATTAGGATGTTTCAAATCATATTGTATATAAAATAATAAATAATTGTAGAAGTGTAAAATGCAAAGAAAAGAAGGTCGCTGATTATAATCGGTGAAGATAGCGGACAGATCTACAGATTAGTCCGTTTTTATCGAATTAAATTTTATTTGAATACTAAAATTAAAAATATATAGTTTACATAGAAAAATTAGACTTTTGTATTGGTTTTGGCCACTATTTTCTTGAAATTTTATTGTAATATTCTTTAATTAATTTTTAAATTATTCTTTATTATTTGAGTAAATTTAACCAAGGACAGCTAGTTTCTCTTTAGTAGTAGTTATAATATAGCTTTAATGCGCGATTTTGTTAGTATCTGAAATAAAATACAGTGTGTAGATGAAGTAATTAATCGCGCTCGAATGATATCGCGCGGTGACAACACGAAAGTCTCTTCGATTTCCACGTAACTTCTGCGAGAACGATTTGGTACGTACTATTTTCCCTGGAGAAAATCCTTTTCCGAGCAACATGGTAGTCGTTCCTAACTCGTTCGTCATCGATTTCGCGCCGATCGGAGACCGGAGGAGGGTGAAGTTTCAGTCGCAAATTAAAACCATTACTAATGGCATCGAGCCCCGAGCAGGAAACCCGCCCTTATCCTGGTGAAATAATTTGTCGGTGCACTCGCATTGACGGTGCGAGACAGAGAATTTCATCTTTTTTCTGAACGCTATGGAGAACTTTGAATGCGGTCAAACGCACCGACAGTGAAAAACGTCCGTGACCCGCCAGACGCGCAGAGAATACTAGAACAAAATTTATTATTATCAGACATAACAGCCGTTTCTCAACTTCTTCTAATATGTAATCATCACAAAAATTTATCATTATTATACATTGTAGCAAAACATCGGGAAAATATCGATATATTTCATAAAATAAAAATAATGATTTATATAAATGATAATTTTAAAATATGTTCGTGCTTTTATAAACATTTTATCTACAAAATAGATAAGTCAAATAGACCAAAAACGAGTAAATACATTAATACAAATAAAATAAAATGTAAACAAATTCAGTAGAATAAATACTTTTCGGCTCACAAAGCTTTCATCAGTAAACGCACGACTAAACTGAAAGAAAAAATACATGTAGATATTGATACAAAGCACAGATGATTATAATGTGATATAATACCACACCGCTGTTTGTGATGGATGTAGAACCAAATTTCTCGTTGCTCCTCAAAGACCAATACCGCGTCCTCATCCTAACAACGCTCAATGGGTAATGACTTGGTTGAACGGTTATGAACACATAATATCTCCTATGAAAGACCGACAACAAAGTAAGAGAGGTAAATAATATGAGTATAAACAAGAGAGGATAACGAAACTTCATATGTGGAACAGACGGGGAGACAATTAGGCAGATTAAAAGAACAAGGTTCATATAAAGTCTATTTTTTTGGTCTATACGATTTGTCTATTTTGAAGGTTTAACGAGCTATTATATTTTATTTTTGCATTTTATACAATACATTTCTTATATGTATACATTTTTATATACATGTTGTTGTCTACATTTCATGAATTGAATCTTTCATAGTCAAAATTTTCTACTTTCGCTCTGATTAGTGCAAGTTTACAATTTCTAAGATCTGTGGAACTTTTGCATTTGCAGATTTACGAACCTCGCTTTGTTGAACTTTTCTATTCAAGTTTCACTATTGATATAATGCACGACTGTAGTTTATCGAGAAATATACAATGTAAATGTATGTATATTTATACACATGTACATTTATATAAATACTTGAACTTATTGTTAGTTTTATATACTTTAAAATTTAATTTATTACATATATATATATATATATATATATATATATGTGTGTGTGTGTGTGTGTGTGTGTGTGTGTGTGTGTGTGTGTGTGTGTGTGTGTGTGTATTTAAAAAAGGTATTTTATTAAAGTCAATTCTACATTTAAGTTCTCTAAAATGGGATAAATGAAGAATGTGTGTGTGAATCCTACAATTTAATTTCTGGAGCTTTTAGAAAAGAGAACGAAAAGAATGTGTACGACGTCGATCTCATGAGGGGAAAAACCGCGAGAGATTGTCAAATAGAGACGTCTTGTGGAATGTCGCACGATCCTATCGAGCTTTTACATAAGAAGACTTTTGGATCCAGGAACTATAATAAATTTATTGTAAAACATAATGGTGCTATTGTGTAATATAATTGAACAGTTATGGTGTCATACTGCTTATTTTGATAATCGAAATTATTATGTACAGTTGATTAAAATATCATGAAATAAAACAATATTTAAGTTGTACTTTTGACGTGCTTTAAATACAATTTAAAAACTAAATAAAAATTAATAAATTAAAAAAATATTTGAATTTATTAACAATTTTAATATTTGATATTTCTCTTTCTCTAAAATTTGGTTATATATCTCAGACTGCTATATATATATATATATATATATATATATATATAGTATTTACATACATATGTGAAACTATATATAAACTATAGATCGCGTAAGCTGCATAAATAATGTACGATTATCATAGCAAGAGTAAGACTTAAAAAATAAATTTAGATCTGTACCGGACAGAAGTTTTTGAAAAATTATTATATCAATAATTACTAAGTAAATAAAAATATATTTATATATATTATATAATTACATATATATTACTTTTTACTATTTGGTTGACTCACTTTACTATTTGAAATCTGTCATTACTTTGTCCAATTAAACATTTCTAATTTACACAATATTGTATTAATAATTTGGATTATATTGGTAGTGTTTCGTGTTAATTACTGTAGTTCGATGTCTTTTCCTTATCGTAACTCGGATATAGGAGTTATCCAGAAACTGCTGTAAAATTTATCGGCGGTTTCGCAATGGAAGCTACGTCCTCGGTATTGTTTCTCCTTTATCTTTAAATTGGCTTAGATTATAGCTCGTTTCGAATGGCATCCGGATAAAGGTGATTGCCTACAGTTGCAAATGGTAATAATAGAGAGAATCGCATAAAACAACAGCTAAACACTAAACGACTGGTTAAATAGTAGTTAAATGCAGATAATTATTCGCGATGATGACAAAGATAGGAGCAATGCAGCGCGTTTTATTTGTTGAATCATGCGAATGCGTGTCCAATTATTCGCACACAATTATAATCGACATTTCACCGGAATGATTAAATGTTATATGAACGTTACGCTTTGTTACTCGCTTTCAAAGGTATAAATATTCAGAGTATTTGTCTAAATTTATATAATTTGTCGTAATGATACACTGGTCGAGTGCCTCATTTTATCTTTTATTTAATCAACTATTATATCATCATATTTAATCTGCATTTATCTCATAATGAAAGTATTTTATCATGAAATCAATTTTGCACAAATTCACGTGAATGTCACAGTTTTTCCTCAACGGGCCATAAATCGTTCGAGAAGTGACGTTACGCTTCACAAAGATCAAATTTAAAATTGATAACTGTTTGATAATGGCCTCAGGCGACTCGATATGTATGCGAGAAGCAGATTAGAGAGACGGTAGGAACGGACGCGATCGTAACGAGAATAGATGGAAAACCAATGGGTGACCTCTTGAGATCGATAAGAGAATAAAATGTATATGTGTGCTTGTGTATGTGGATCGTGACCGTGAAACGAGTAAGATTACGAAGATCTATGTAGTAAAATGTATCTATTCGGTGTGCTTGCGCACGCGCGCGCGTGTGTGAGTTCATCTATTTTATCTATAAGTTAATCCACATTTTAAATTTGTTATATTGCTTTTTAAAGAATTTATTACTTTTCTCTAATATTTTTTTTTATATTATTACATTATTATTATAGCAACTGTTGGTTTTTTAAAATAACCAGATACATAATATTCAACTATAGCGACACACACACACACACACACACACACACACACACACACACACACACAATAAATTTTATTTAATAATAATTTCACTATATACATACACTATATACATATACATTAAATTATTATTAAATAAAATCTACTTAAAGACAATTATATATACTCTCTGATATTTTCGTATACATAATTTTAATAATTAAATGGATTAGCATTAATCTGCTAGCTTTTATAAAGATATTATTCTGCACGTCAATACAGAATATTAGATTGTCCCTCCGTAATGAACTGAAATGTTTACACGGATTTACGTGGCTTTAATCTAGAAATCAAACCTAGTGTGTTGCTAGTATATTTTATGTATTTTAGAAGACTATATTTTAGAATATTTCTACACAAAGTAACAGACTTTATAATAAAATATATATTTTTTATATATTAAACAATAAAATATAAATATATTAGACAATAATAATATTTGATGTGTATATTTTATATGTTCTATGTTTGCATGAATTGTAATATACATAGAAATATGTCAATTTATGAATTTTTATGATTGTCATAAATTACATTAAGTCTATTAAATAAAGATTTTTGTACATAATCTTCTTAAAATAAATCGCAATTAGACTTTTTGTGTGTTATATGTTTCTCTACTTCTGAAGTTTATCCACAATAAATCTTTTTTTTAGAAATAAATTCTCGATGTAAAATAACTGTAACTATCTGTAACTATTGACATTTTGATGTCCGAATGGCTACCATTCTTTTCAATTTAGTCTCAGTTTTCGACAGACAAAAGAATGACCATTAGAATGTTTTTGTATGCGTCTTGCGCACCACTGTAGAAAAAAAAAACAAAAAATGTATTTGTAAGTAGAAATTTATAAATTTTGATGACGATGCAAAAAATATGCAATAATTTTTAAAACAACGAAGAATAAAATATCAACACTTGATATATTAAGCAACATCGAAGCTCTATACACAGAAATGTTTTAGTTTCAGAAAATTATTGCTCAAGAAATTTCTAAATTGTTCTCAATGCTGTGAACATTCTACAATATTTCAACATTCGAGATATTTTTTACAGTTGAAAAATATGATCGCAAGTTTTGTACAAATTGTATAAGAAGTCTGGTAAGATCTAGTATCAAGGGACCATTAATCTTCGTCTGGTGCCGTACTTTGCCGTCAGATTAGGATCTTCTTTAGATTCTGCCTATATCTCTCGCAATGGCATTACGAAAAGGCAAACATTAAAAGAGTCTCTCGACGAATATAAACTCCTTGGAGAGTAGTTGATTTAATATTAAAGTTGATATTACCGCCGAGATTAAATATTAATATTATTATCTCTACTCGAATTGACTATTCAATTCTAATTAATACACATAATTTTGCATGTTTTAATAATAAATCTTGATAATAAAGGGCGAATAATTAATTATTTTCTAGAAAATATCTGAATTCATAATAATGAATTCATACGTATTTGTCTTTGAAACTTTTTATCCTTCTTTATAACCATTTAAGTGAGTAATTATGATCAACAATCTCATAGATCACATGCAGATTTAAATATACATAGATTGAATTATCGCACTATTACCTGTGAATTAAGATTAAATCATTTTGTGACAAAAACCTTAATTGTACGACACTATCGAAACTTTCTTTTCTTTTCATTTTATTTCCGAGAACTTCTGCTGAAAATTGACGTGATCTTTCGTGCCATTGTTTGCGTGTTATGGAAAGATCCTTTAAACGAGGTGCAAACGGATAAATTCGAATTCGAACATTTGTCTGACGCTGCATTTAAGTTGTCGTGCTTATCGGTATTCAGTTGAAGACGTTATCGGTGATGTCGGTCACAGGAGAACTCACGAACATCTTGAACGCTTGCGATCCTTCTTCGTGACCGCGATACATCGTTATCTCGCGGGAGGTTTTGTTTAAGAGAACATGCAATCGCGTATCTTAAATTCATATTTTATAAGCGTTCTTAAATTCTCAAACGTTTCTCACTGCATGAAATAAACAGTAGATACACGTACGTTTTGCGACACGTGCATTTTTAATTATACATTTTTTTAATCAAATATTTTTAATAAACATTTCAATTATAAGAACGATCAAAATAGAATAAATCGTCCTAAATATTATAAAATATATGAATTTTAGCATTTTCACGTT
The DNA here is from genome assembly GCA_901521435.1 of Crematogaster levior. Classification (NCBI taxonomy): domain Eukaryota; kingdom Metazoa; phylum Arthropoda; class Insecta; order Hymenoptera; family Formicidae; genus Crematogaster; species Crematogaster levior. Next base: position 308,768 of record CABEGB010000003.1, read on the forward strand.
AGAATTTCCAGCGATATCTTATAACGAGATATTAATTTCAAACGTTTCATCCTGTGCATTGTTGACGACTGCAATGCTGAGTGCATTAGAGCAAAGTGCATCAGGTTCGTTGCGTTATGCCATTATGAGGATTACCAGTGGGAAATATCTCTCCTGCTTTTCTCCGCATTCGCGTAAAATTGTCTGGTTAATTGTATTTCATTGCTATCCCCGCGCAGTTTGTTGTCTCTGTGAGCATGCGTGTACCGAGAAAAATACGCCGATGTGTACTACAAAATTGCTCAGTAGTTTTACGTACCTCGCTATAAGCGAGATCAAAAATCACGAATGCGGAACATCCACGTGAACGTTTTATCAATTTGCAATATTTACATACAGAATGTTCCAAAACATTGAGAGAAAATGAATATATTTAATTTGAACGACGTAATATTTCGTTATTTATCTTGCTGCTTGTGTCTAAATCATTATCAGCAAATCCATTTTCATTTTACTGACATAACACAAAATTAATATAATTAATTATAATTAATATTAAAAACGCATTTTCTATATATGTGATTTACATGTGATTGATAAATCTAATAAATTAAAAATAAATAAGCGCTGAAATCTAAAAGTCTCTCTATTCGGTTTAAATTTTATCAAATATATTAATAATAGTAATTAATATCTTTAATATTACACAAACACACAAAAGAAGCAATTTAAGTGAAAGTGAGTTCAATTATTTTTTTCGAATAACAAATTGCTAAAAGTAAATAAACATAAATGATTCTCTCGAGACAGGAATAATAAAATAGATTAAATCCTTGATACTTAATTGATTTTAGTGGAGATTATTCATGTCAATATTGTTTCCGTTCAATTTTCGCATATTTTGCAAGTTTGACGTTTTCCACATTGCTGTATTCATTTCGCGCATTGTTATCATAATATGATACTGAAGTAGCCAATGATTATGATACAAATGCAGTTTGAGAACAAATGAATTCTACTATTCGTGTTAACATCACGTGATGCAACGTTGCATAATGCAAGTCTCTGTTATGTGGCTGCTCATATATTCATGTGTAGCTTATTATGAAAATTGTCTGATCAAGCAGAGAGAGATCGTCGCGTTCTGTTGTCATTTCTAATAATTATTATTTATAATTTCTTACAGTAATGTAATATTTTTAATTTGTATACGTAAAAAATAATATATTATTATAAAATACATATATAAAATAGTATTGGTAGAAAGCTACGAAAAAAAAGAAATAAAACATTTAAAATTATTTACATATAATGAAATGTATTTAATAACAATTAAAAATATTTATAATCTTTTTGTATCAAATAATAAGCTTTCTTTCTGTGATGAACAATCTTTGTTAAAATAATATGTGTCCCATCATTGAATGTTAATTAGCTCTGTAATGATATGATTACATTTATGCTTTATTGCAAATATGGGATATTTCTCATTATTTTCAATTTAAGATTCAACGATGATTCTTTTTATTCGCGTTCAACTGTAAACTGTGCTGCATGTTTACAGCACTACATAGAAAACAAGAGAGAACAAGAGAGAAAGAGAGAGAGAGAGAAAGAAAGAGATGAGTAATCAATTTTGTCCAATTAAAATTTGCAACAATCAAACATTTCCGAATGTTATACGTTGCAAGACTGCATGTCTCGAAATCCTAGATTCTACTTCGTATGCTTTTCAAAATAGAGGATTATTTAGAAAAGTTATTATCTTTTTTAATATGTTTATAAATGTTTATTGAATAACTCATTGCAATTATTTTATTCTAATAATTTTCTGAAATGGATTATTAAATATAATAATTACATACAAATTCTATTATATAATAATTATATAATAATTATACAAAGTTATTATGATGATAATTATGTACACATATAAGTATGTACATTAAATTTTTTAATCCTTCCAATGTCTTACAATTTTATATATTTTTATTTTATTTGAATATGTTTTTTAATTTATATATACCAACTTATTTAAATTTGACTCAATTTTATTTCGTTTATGTACGATCGTTTGTATGTATGAACGTATTTCAAGGACATGCCGAAACGTGAGATCATCACATGCGAGACTGATTGAAACGATTTTGCTTACGTTATCGCCTGTGCATTGCAATCATAACCGTGCGAAATGTCCAAAACTGGGACGAGACATATCAACGTTTAAAGATACTTCAGGATGCGGATTTTTTAATACAAAAAAAACACAGCCTCCGCATATAAAAAGACATTCTCGAACGAAAAAAATTAGTCATACAATTAACAATTCAGTACAAGCACTGAAGTGTATTTTGTGTTTAAACAAGAACGTTATTTGAGTTTAATTTCTCATCATGGCTCAAAGTCATATTATTTCTGCGATCTTTTTGACACTCGTTTCTGCAAATGTAAGTAAATATCATATCTAATAACGAATATTTTAAAGTATACAACTAATTGCAAATTGATATATATATATATATATATATATATATATATATATACACACACATATATACACATATATATATAATATATAATATAATTAATTGATATATATATATAATTCTAATAATATATTTAAATTTATAACATGTGAAATTGTATTATTGTGAATAATAAGAGCGAATACTTAATTACATTCTTCGTAAAAACTTTTAAGTAGAAAAAGATATTACAATCAGTAATATCGTATATTTATTTATGTTACTTATGTACATACATTACATATATACATTATTATGTGTATGTATATACATTATTATTATATGTTACTCATATATATACATTTTCTAGTTCAAGGTTGTATTTATTAACAATATTTTACACGATTATTATAGATGATACAAGGGGCAGTGATACCAGCGCGATTCTTCAATGAAGAAACTTTTCCCAATCTTGTAAACGTTGCAAGTCTACCCCAGTTTGGACAGTTATCTCATAATACTGCGGCATCAGCAGCTAGTGCAGCATCAAGCGCTTACAAAGGCTTCAGATCGTACGTTGATAACTTCCGTACTGGCTTGGGCCAATATGTAGAAATTCCATCTGACTATCCTGTATTGAACCGTTTCGTTCACGGAGAAATATGGCCGAATTTCGTCAATCCATCAGTTGTTCCTAGCCGTTTAGTAGCACCAAGTTTAGGAGGTAATAATGGTGCTGCTTCCGCTGCAAGTTCTGCTTTATCCGGATGATTAACAAAACGTTAAGTGTAATCTATTTTAAAATATCGAAGCTGAAACATTATATTATATATCAATTAATATACATAATGCAGTAGATTTATATAATGTTCTTAATATACTTACTGATAGTAAGTTTAATTAAGTACATAAAGGTAATAGAATAAAATAATTGCAACATTTGTTAATTACACAATAGTTGTAAAATATTTGTTTCTTGACATAAAAAAATAAAATACTGTTTTTTTATTGATATACTTAAGTATCATTAATCGTAAGATATGCTTATTACATGTCTTATGAATTTCTTACTTTTCCAGCTCACTTTTAATTCCATCTGTCCTTCAATTTTAATTTATTTTTTAATTTTATGTCTTTATATTATATATAAATAAATAAAGTTTTTAATTTATAAATCAACTAAACATTAATTCTTTTCTCAGAAAACAAATTAAAAAATTTACGTTTAATGTGAGGCAGAAAAAATGATGGTAATATGTTTTTTCTATAATAAATTAAAATTAATTATAGAATAACGGAGTTTTAATTAATTTTTTTTAATTAATATCAGAGCATTAATTATGTCTGCAACTATTTGATTTTTGACTTGCAAAGTATCATATGTCTAAATTCAATAAACAAAAAGATTTTTGTAAAAATTCAAAACCATATCAAATTCAGACCTCAAGAAAATAAGATAGTAATGTCAGGCAAACAGCACAAAAAATTTAAAGAAAACACTTTTGTAAAGATTTTTTTTAGTATGTGAAATCTAAAAAATGTTAGAGAGATGCAAAAATGACAATACTTCAATTGTCAGTAGAAACATTTATTTTTACGTATCTGTAGTTTTTTTAAATATGTAATTTAAATTTGTAAAAAGATTAATACAATAAAATTACAAAAAATAGAATAAATTTAAAAATATTAATTCAAGTTTTGTGATGGACAAAAAACGATTACATCCGTTATCTTCACAATTTTTTGTTTAATTGACATGGTGACTAAGATAGATAAACAGAAGGTTGTTAAATATTTGTAGCTAAATAGGTTTTACGTATCAACTTTTAACAACAATTCTCATAACCTTCGCCCATATTGTTACCATCTCTTTTATGTAATCTGAGTGACAAGAAAAATACATAAGCATTGTTGAACACTGCGTCAATGACAGATATTGACATTTATTGTTCTGGAATTATAAAGTAAAACTTTGTTCATTTATTTATGCTTTGATATGATATAAGCTTTTCTAATTGATAAATAGCTTTTATTAGATATAGAGGTAAATCGTGATTACGTACCATATACGATAAATTTATAGATGTATTTTTGCTGTTTATTTAAATTAATCTTAATCTAAACAGTCTGCTCAAATATATATACGTCGGAAATAAAATTCCATTATAGATTACAGTGGAACAAAAATTCATAAATGCGTATTGGCGTGCTATTTGTACTTACAGCAGTTGAAAGGAGTTTAAACTTGAAAGGAACAATCTTAGAATCGCGTGTAAAAGCTCTAAGTGATTCAACTAGATATATTTACAATAAAAAGCAGAATGTTGACAATTAAATTTTCGATGTAAAATTTACGTTACTTAATTTCTACATAATCTACATGTTAATTACGCTATTTATACTAATGCAATCAATTTTAATACATTTTTTTTTATTGCAATCAGCTGATATGTTTTTTGTGCCTAAAAATTCGTCACAATCTAAAGGCTCACATTTAAAGGCTCAATATTATATCACTTGACATGGTTTTTGTTATGACGATATTATAAACTATATGTATACATTTGAGAATGACTTAATTAATGGTCGAAACATTGTGTTAAGGAATAAATACGATTCATAGCCAGTTAGTCGTTTTCTAAATTACCTTCTTATTATTATTATTACTCACTGGCGAAAAAATAAGGAGTATTCTAATTTAATTTAATATAATTTATTTTATAACTTTATAAATATTACATATGCAAATAATTTAGAGACTTAATACAACGTTGTATAAGTTATGTAATACGTACAATAGTTATGTCCATAATAAACTAAACGTACTACGCAATAAGAATTTATTCGTTTTCTTTATACTACAAAATTAGGATGTTAAAGTGTTTTATACTTTAAGTAATGAAACTATTCTGACAATTAGGTATATACTATCTTGGAAGGTAACAGATAAGTAAATAATTAACACACACACTTATCAATAAATAAAAGTCGTATCACTATTTTATCATCCTTGCATGAGTAATTTTCTTTCTGACACGTGTGCTCCATTGTAATTATTTGTATTGTGAATGTGTAAGTAAATATAGCAATTTTGTCAACATAAGAAATTTTTGAGAAATAAAATAATTACTGGAAAATCATTACAGCTGGTGCAATTAAATATATTAACGTAGCGTTACGTATCAACATGACAATTATCACTTTATTAATATGTCAAATGCGATTTTAATTCCAGTAAATTTCGTTTAATTGTTAGCACACTTCCTACGATGCGATTAAATTAATAGTTCAAGAGAATTGCGGAATGTTGAGAATTTCTATTTAGCAGCATCGAACCAGATATCGAATCCTTAATTGCAATAGCTCCTCGATAGCGTTATTTCCATACTAAACGTTTTTCGAGAGTATTTCTATATTTCATTAAACGATCTTTTCCGTTATGTAATGTTTCTATTTAAATGTAATAATAATAATAAAGATTTTTTTACATATGCATTCACAACTATCATTTTTTTGAAAAGACAAGAACTAAATTTAAATAACTTTTCCGAGAGCGATAATTATAAAATATATATATGGAGTGGAAAACTTGATTGAAATGTAATGTGGTTGTCATACCTACGGTGTCCGTTAACTCGATGATAATCCAGCTCCATAGATCCTCGAGTTGCAATTCACAGTTAGAGCACGTATCGTAGAAATTCAATGTATGTTGCTCTTATACAGGATACTACAAAGAGTCATTAGATGTTTTATCTTCCAATACATACTTGGATGTATCATTGCATTAAAATCAACACAAGAAAAATGAATATTAATAACAAGTGACAAATAATAGATTTTTAATTTATAAATAAATAAATTTTTAATTTGTATTTTATAAAGTTATTTTATAAAATTATGTTAAACGTGTAATAAATTGTATTTGTTATAAAGCATCGAGGACTAAAATTTTTGAGGAAATTATTTATTGCTTATCTTTATTTTAAAATAATTAAATGTAAATTTACTATTGTAAAAATAGACAAAAAATTGACTATATATATATGTGAGATGACCTATTGTTCATACAAAATTATGCAAGTAATTCAGATTGCTGAATGCATAATAAATCAATCTATTTCCAATCGGATTGTATCATTTCGAGAGCATAATCGTATCGAGTGTATTATCGTTGGCTACTATCATTGCGCGTTCATTCTTGTGTCTCATGTCAGCATGCCGAGTGATTTGAGAACAATATCAACGATATATCTATCCCGGACCAGTGAGTACGGATACAGAGTTGCGTGTATGCGAATTTGCATAACTCAGTTTGTTTAGGATGTCTGGTGCATTGATACTCGATGGTTGGTGTTGTCGTATGATTTCACGTAGCGTTATCATACAATTCTTTTCTAGAAATAAAAAAATGATTTGCGACGAGAAAAATCTTATGCTATTGTCACTATGCATTAATTTGCACGTAGAATACATTTTTACATGAGATTTTGAATAATTAAATACGTGATTAAAATAAAATATTAAAATCAAAGTTCAGTTTAAAAAATTAAAAATATGTTTGCAGTAATTTGTTATTTATTTTAAATATAAAATAATCAGCAGCATTATTCAAAAACAACTCGATTCATATTTCACAAGTGACACAAAAACGCATTACAGGCTAGTAGATTAAACTTTTCTCATCAAGGACGTGGCGACGATTACTTCCGACGTAACAAGCGCCCCTTCGACCACTCGGTTGATGAAGTACAATAAAGTTTGCACGCGCTTACGGGTAACTTCGGCAACTGTATTTCAACGGTGACTTTTTCAATCCTCTTTCGCGGATTTTCCACGGATTGTCACTTGCAATCTTACCGATTTTCTCATAAGTAATTTTTTTCATTATAAAGTATATTTATAAACAACTTCCAATAACAAGAAAGAAAAGTAACAGTGTTAAGTAAAGTATATTTCGATTTTTCCTGTAACACTAAAATAAACATTAAGCAAAATTTGAATTATAATTAAATTTGATTATTTAAATAATTTAAATAAAATTAATAAAACTTTCTTATATCGATAAAGCTTAAAGTTTAAAAATATATTTAATAAATAATAAGCATTATACATATTTTTGTATATTAACCGTATAAGAATAGATTTTGTCTAAGTAGCAAATAAAACTGTATTTACAAAATATTATTGTATATATAATTACATATAATATAATTACATGATGGAAATTGTTTGCAACAATGAGATCACAATGTCATCCGGATATGCCATCACTATCTCCATCATCGTTCAAAAGTAGAAACTCTTAAAAGAATTAACTAAAATTTTTGGAAATAAAAAGTTGATAAAAAAATTATTAAAATTTACTAATACTTTTATTTACAAGGTGATCGCTTACAGTTGCAAACAGTAATATTGTAATTGCGTAAAACAGCTACTAAACAATAAGTAACTGGCAGTTAAATGCAGGTAACTGGCAATTTAATAGCAGTTAAATGCAGGTAATTAACCGAAATAATGACAAAAATACACGTAACACGCAGCGCGCCTTATTTGCTGAATCATTTGCGAACGTGTGTCCAATTATTCGCCCACAATGATCAACACCGCGCTTTATCGCTCTCGGAATGAGTAATGACTCAATGTTATATAATAAAACGTTACGCTTTATCACCCGTTTCCAAATATATTTAAAGTATTGGACTAAAATTGTATAATTTGACATGGTGATGTGTCTCACTTTGGAATGTTGTTTCATTATCTTTATCGACTGTTTCGTAATGGAAACTATGCTTTCAGTATGTTTCGTCTTTGTCTTTAAATTAACTTAAGTTATTGCCGCGTTTCGAGAGGTATCCGAGCGATAGGCTACAGTTGCAGACGGTAATATTATCGGTAATCGTGTAAAATAGCTACCTAAACGATAAGCGACTGTTAATAACAGGTAATTAGTTGCAATAATAACAAAGATAGACGCAATGTAACGCGTTTTATTTGCTGAATCATGTGATCATGTCCAATTATTCACCTGCAATAATAATCGATATTGCCCTCTCTCAGAATGAGTAATTGCTCAATATTATATAATAGAACGCTACGCTTACTTGTTTTTCAAATGTATTAGAAGTATTGATCTAACTATATGACGTGATGTCAAATTTGACGTTATTTATTATAATTATTTATTATAAAAACCATATTAATGTATTACAATTTTACTCTGTCTCTTCTGATTACCGATTTGTATCAGAAGAAAATTGAGAAAAAACAAGGAACAACATACTTTAAAATGGCTTCGTTGAAACATCGTAAGTTTAGTAATTGTTTAACTGTTACAATTTCTGCTTGTAAGATATTAATGTTAAATATATTTTTTTTAAACTAATATCTTTCTGTCTACTTTTACGTACTTTCCTTAATAATGATGATATTAGCGCATGGTTATGACAACTCCAAAAGAAGTTTTAAAAAGAGCTTCAAGAGGAGCTTTAATAAAATATATACTTATGTCAAAACTAAGAAACGGTGGTACGTGCATTTTCACACTAGAATATCTAATAAATATATTTTTACAATAAAAATTGCACCAATTGTTAACGCTGATTTATTTTGCAGAAGTGAATCCTGAAGCATTAATGATTCAGAGTCGAAGTACAGCAACACACGTGTTTTATAATCCATTATCGATTACACAAATGAATAATGATGTTGCATAAATTGATGGTTAATTGTGGGAAAACTTATTTTTATTTATTTTAACTTGGCCTCTAAAATTAATTAAGAAAACATTGCATTTTGTTTCTGATTTATTCTTCTTTGAGTAGAAAGCAATCCTATAAATATTAAATATTCTATTGCATTACATAATCTTTTATTATAAAAATATGATGATTTCTGTATTCTGATTAAGTCATGTTTAAGAATTTTACTAGGGCTAATTGTTGGGCTAAAAATATTAATATAAAAGATTAATCATAATATTGTTTTACATTTTATTTTATTTTACCTAATATAATAAGCCTATTATAATTAAATTATTATTATATGTCAAATGCATATTATGCATTTAAAGGAGTAATATATACAATCGTGCCGTCTATTAATATCATTTAATATTAAAGTAGATGGTGCAGAATTTTGAACACGTCAGCAGTTTGGATTTGATTTGTCTGAGCGTGTCCCCAGTTGTCATTAAGTATATTTTGCAATTTATCTCGCATATGTTTCCAACTGTTCTGTAATATTTTCTGTCACAATAATATATCCAGTTGGCATGAAAAAATTGACACCATCACTTCATCAAGAAACAATGTGAACATAACATTCAACTATAATATATTTGCGAGTCCAATATTATAATCATATACTGATACAAAACTAAACATTATTAAAAAATAAACATTAAAAAGTATTAATGTTTTGTGTTATCTATAAAATTTATAATGTGATATATAATCTATTCCAAACTCAATTAAAAACTGAGAAGTCTCGAAAAGAGTGTCGATATCTATCGACAACATATCCTTATTAATTTTACTGTTATTAACATACGCTATATGTTTGCTCACATCTTTTCTATTTTGCCATACGTGCTTTCAAAGGTTTCAATCTGGTTCATGTTTAGAAGAATTTATACGTACTTATTGCACGAAACTATATTTTTCTAAGCGATTGTAGAGTCAGGGTCTTTGAGATGGTAATGTACACGTGGATGCATGGATGTTGCCATAATTTTCGTGGCCGCAAAAGCTAAAAAGTGAAAAAAGATGAAAAATACGAGCGCACGAACGGTGATGCGTCTACATCGTTTTGCATTCGTTGAACGTGATTAAAAATTAGAGATTAAAGGATCCATATGCGTAGAATGTCACTCGAATGTACATCGGGGAGCAAGGGAAATGCTTCAGTATCCACGTGAACGTCCATTCCCTTTACGCAGGAGAATACGCGGCTGATTGGTATAGCGTTGAGGCAATTTCCGACAATTACCGGAGAAGCTAGACGAGTATCGTCGCGCAATAGAGACCTCGGCACCAATGGTGGTACAATGAACCGCAAAATAGAGGCTATTGACTGGTCGTACCAAATCCTGTTAGCTTGTAAAGAGATATTATACATGTCAAAACAATGGGTTAAATTTTATTCGTTTACTAATACTGCTGCACATAATGAGCATTCAAAAAAATCGGAAACAGTTATGTCTCTTTAACATCAGTTCTTGTCTAATTAATTTTATCACTTTTTAACAATTTTAGCATTTTACTTATATGTATGATAACAAAATGTCGAATACCACCACCACCACCACACACACACACACACACACATCACTCTTCGAGAACGAAATTAAGGAATAATACTCCTTGATATTTTTTCTTTTTAATGTTTAGTAAAACTTTCTTTTAGAAGCACAAGACTTTAATATACCATGGATATATTAATCAACTATTAAGAAGTATAGGTAGGAAGATGTGACAGACAAAAGTTTTGTTCCAGAAGTGCCATGCATTTATTATTATTATTATTATTATTATATATAACAAAATATGTACGAAACTTTGTTATGTACACATATAAGAAATATGATGGGAGATGTGTCGAATAACGAAGATCGTGATCGAGATTGCTGAATCAGAGAGATCAGTCGCGAAGGTCCATACTTCATATCGCTGGGTGATATGAATTACCAGTGTCCAGGTGCATATCCACGAATGATACCGCCTAATCCACCGTGTCCAGCAGCAATACTACCAGATGGACCAGCGATCAAAGCTGGAGCTGCGATAGGTCCGGCAAGAGCTGCTGGACCTACAGCAGGACCAGCAAGCACTGCTCCATAAGGAGCACCTAAAAAATATGGATAATTAGCTTATACATTTGAAATACGTACGTATAAACGACTCGACATTTTCAATGTTCCATATATAAAATAATGATTTCTTAAACAACAACTTTTTATATATTTTAATTCATAAACTCAAAACAAGCATGATAATTATGTTGATCTATTTTGATGATTAAAATATTTTCTAAAAAGAAAATTAAATAATATTAAAATAATTAGCATAAAATATTTTAAAAAATTGAATCTCCTTATCACTATGAAGAAGTATTATCGAACTAAGAAATTATACAAAACAAATTTTTTAGATGAAAGAGTGGATTCGATAAAATGTCAAAAAAATAATTTTTATAGAATTGAAAAAGATGAATGTCAAAATGTTTTAATGTTATTATGTAGTAATGAACGCTGACATAAACTGCTTATATTTTAGAATTATTTTGGAATTTCTGAAATAAAGCCTTATTAACGAGGATTAATAATATCTATTACGCTATCGCACAACTCATTATTGTTTATTTAATAATAACAATTCATTGTGGCTTACCATAAGCTGACAATCCCAAGGCTGGTGCCGCATAACCAAGGGCCGGGCCGACTACCGCTGTTTGTCCAGCGACACTACCGGAAACAACCGACGGTCCAGCTACAGCACCAGTGACGACAGCACCACCATCAACCGCTCCAGATATACGCGCGGGTCCAACCACCGGACCGGCGAGTGCGGACGGTCCGTTAATGGGACCTGTAAGAGCCGCGGGTCCTAGAATCGGTCCGGCTAACGCGACACCATGGCCCAAATAGCCTGATGGCGCCGCGGTTGCCACCGATAAAGTCGCTACGAGGAGAATCGCGACCAAGGCGCACATGATGAGGAAATGAGGAATAATCGGTGGTTACTGCTACAAGAAAATTTCGTGGCTCGATGGCTGAGGTGGATGTGGCTGCCATCGACTGGTGTCTACCATGCTTTTATAGGAATATTGTCTCCCCGAATGGGTCCAAACGCTCCCGCCAACCCCAAGGGCGGGGCACAGGACACGCCGAACATTCTCCGCGAGCTGAGGTGACGTTTCGTTGATTTATCAGCATTAAGTCAGTCACCGTGTTAGTGACATTAGAGTGCACTCAACGTCTCACCTCGCTGTACAAGTCAAGTTATGCGACTCGAGGGTCACGCTGCTCTATTTTAACGCATCCGTCTATGATCTCGTGCGTTACGTTTGCCTTGGTTTATTCACGCAATCGATAGTAGCAACAACAATAGATTAGATCGATATCTTGGTACAATATTTAACTCTAGCTCGTTAAACATGGGCGTGACATTTAGCTCCATTTATGTTATCCACTTAAAAAGGACCAAAACGCATGGCCGAAACATGAAATAACAAATAGAAAGTCATAGCTAGTTGTTTTATTAAAGTATTCCTTTGGTGATTGGCATCTTGTTCAAAAGCAAATGGCAGAATTTATTAAAACATTGATTTTTAAATCTTATTATTTCGCCTCTTTCTGCTTCTTTTTAAAAACATGTGATAAAGAAAGCATAAATGACAAAGCAACTATGCGAAAAAAATTGTCAATGACGAAATGTATTGATTATCATGCAACATCAGTACGCATTTCGTCGAGAATCGTTAAAGGACAAAACGACCATTCATTACGAGTATCCAGTCATCAACGATCTTGAAACTAGAAAGATTCACGTATCTTATGCGTGTCTTCTTCCTGCTTTCTGTCTGCTTGTAGGCACGTGTCTGTCGCCATTAGACGATTACATTGCGCATTGTGTTGTGCATTCGTCTAGGCGAGGCACGGGTTGCATTGCCCACGCGTCATCCGGGCTTTGCAAATTGTCGCCAGGAATGAGGGCTCTATTGTTGTCGGATATGAGTGCTCGGGCGCGACGATACCATCAAGTTCGCGGCAGATCGCAGACGCGGTGTCAGAGATTTGCAGTGCTATCATTGGACGTCATACACAGCCGCCAACGCAAAGATGACCGTTGACTGAGCAATACAAAACTCTTTCGCTTTTTTTATCCCGTCATCCCGTCTGTCGAATGGTTCAAAAGAACTGCATCCGATGTGTTCAAAAAACAATAAATGAAGTTTATTAACTTGGACATTTCATCAATTTCCTTCATATCGTGATTTCTTTCTTCAGAGAGGAAACGGGAAATGCATTGTGTTCCTCATGTTATGACATAGATCAACGATCCCTTTCTCCGTTACAAAATCATTTTTACACGAATAGAATTTGGCAAAACTCCAACATATTTTTCCGGAACAGTTTTAGTTTTTGTTAATCAAACGAGGAAGAGGATTTAATCTCTCTCTCTCTCTCTCTCTCTCAATAAGTTGTATAAAAATGTGATTTTATTCATTCTATTTGTTAATTCATTATACTGAATTTATAATTTGTGTTATCTTTGTAATTGTACTCGTTGCATCATTGTTTCCGTGTATAGAATCTGTAAACTAATTCCATAAAGCGTTACTATGTTTGTAGCGATGTTACTGGCAACGGCATACGGTTCTCTACTTAGTTATCAAAGCATGTCCGAAATGCGAGCGGCCAAGTAGATTTTTAGCTGCACACGTACATTGATATCCTCTGCAAATGGTTTACGATTACAAAGCATGAAACATGACACAAAGGGATTATCAAAGTTGCTTAATGTACATATTGCGTGCATTAATCGATTATTATTCGGCTAATGGTTCGAACGAGCAGTTGGTTACAATGTTACACGTTTTCATCGTGGATAACTATCACTATATATATTTAGCTTTGTACATCATCAATCATCGAGCACTGTCAAGTGAGTTCTACTTCAAGTAATGTCGAATATGATGGCTTATCGCGTTCATTGTGAAAATTTTTAATGTGAACGAGATTCAGATTAATCGTTCGTGATATCAAATTACTCGTCTGCCAAATGCAACAGATCGCTCTATTTTGTCCCGCTAAATCGCCACTTTTTTCTTTTTTTTTTTAAATCTACAAGTATATTATTAGTTAATTAATTATTATTTATACACCAGATTTATTTAATTTATTTTTTAAGTATTTTAATTCCATTTTATAGCGATATACATGCTAGTAACATCAATTATTTTAATGTTTTTTACATACAAATTATTTTTTATTAATTTTTCTACACAACCTTCAACTCTCTCCGTAGCAATAAACTATGCAGTTCATTAGCACTGATTTACAATACCACTCAAGGAAATCTCTCTCTTTTATCTCCGGGTGACACAATCGTGACATCGAATCGCCAATAAACATCACGTGGCAGAGGTGATAAAATCAACTTCTTGGATCGTTGTTCACCCCTACTCGCTTGGGTGCGGTCGCTGTTTCTAACTCGGTTCGAGGTTGCATTGCAACCTCGTGTGTTCTCAATCCGATTGATCGAGCTTTCTTTTTTTTCTCTTTTTTTTAAAATCTTGTCACACAGGTTCAGAGCAATTGAACCCCGCCTTGTCCCGTCATCAAGTTTGCCATCCCACGTGCCCGTCGTATTCTGGCTATAAAAGCTCACTTAGCATCAGCTTGCACAGCAATATTCCTCTGTGATGGTTGCTGGAAAGTCACTGCACTGAATCTCAGCATTTTCCGTCGTCATCGATGGAGACGCGCCACGCGTTAATCAACCGGCTATACGGCATTAATGAGAGCAGAACAGAATTCGATATTGATGGAAGCAAGACGAGACAGCGATGATCCCCCACAGTTTCCAACTTGGAATTTTCCAAGGTAAAGAGACTTTCATGATAACTTGATACTTGAAATATTTACAATTCAGGTGAATCGTATTTTCGTGAAAACTACTGAGACATATTGTACAGTTATTTAAGGTCCCTATACATTTCCACACGATTTAAAAGTTTCGTGAAATTGCATTGAAAACATATATATGCGCTACTTCGTTTAAAAAAAAATAAATTTATATAAAAAAGAATTATAATAATATTATATGATAATATTATAAACAATACAAATTAATAAAAAGTTACATGACACAAAAGTGATTTATATTTTAATATTTTCAACTTTTAACTCTTTATTGTGGCAAAATTACTTTACTCGATAATTAAAAAATAATTATTTCGCAAATAAACTTTTTCAAAATTTGCGTGCATATCTATAACCACAAAAAAGTGCGTAATTATTTGAGTTAGACAGAAAAAAGTTTATTAAAAAATTGAAAAATTAATTGCTACAGGTATATTTTGCGTAGTATTTTCAATAGCTGGATTTAAAAATTTTCGGTTTGTTAATTTTGTAAAATTTTTCAATTTTGTGGTCAGATGTATAAAGTTATCTAAATTAATATTTATATTTCGATTTTATCTCACGTTTTCCAAAAATTAATACGTTCTTTTTAATTCTCTGTAGGCATTCGAAATGAAGTGTGTCGCTCGCGGATCTACGTTCCGAAACTGTTATGAACTGTCGAAGGATTTATTGATCGACCTTGCGCGGACTACAGTGGTTCTCTACGGTTCGGCCATTAACGATCTTTCACACACACCCTATTTGCCTCATTATTATCGGTCACGCCTCATGCTATTTTCGCGTAGTCGTTGTATAATGCGGAGGGAGAGAGAAGGGGAGAAAGAGAGAGAGAGAGAGAGGAGAGAGAGAGAGAGAGAGAGAGAGAGAAAAAGAGAATGAGTTTGCCAAGAGAAAACAATCCGGCTTTCTTGCTTTATGTTCTCCTCAGATCGATCTCCGCAGGAATGCTACTGGCTATCCGGTAGCTGACGACGATCGGTCTCGGTCGTACTCTGACCTGCGACAAGACTCGTGATTTATGGCGGCAACAAAGACGAATTCACACGCGGGACCCGTCGTTTTCAAACCCTTATAAATGCGTTTCATAGAAAGCATGAATACATGATGTTTTATCAGGCTGCTAGACATATAGTCGATACGTACGACGCTTCATTCTACACAAATTGTACACAAACTAGTTTACTTACCGCTCTTGATAGTTTCCAATTCGATATATTATAATTTCTGACATTTAACAGTATTTGATTGTTTACTTGGATATACAATATTCACATTAGTTGTAAATTTTAATCTCTTTATGAATATTCAATAAAAATTGATTACTTAAAAATTAAAGATATCTGTTTTGCAACATTTGTTTCAAACAAATTCAAGCAAATGTGAAAGTTTCTCTTTAAGACAAATATTACGCACTACAATATATTCATGAGAATTATTTAAATCCTTATCATGAAAATTCAAAAAGATTGAAGAGACTATTCGAATAGAAAATGCATTATGTGTTTAATATTTCATGAAACAAAATCGTGTAAGTCAAGAGAAAAAGTTGGAAATTTTTCCAGCTATTCTGTATCAAAACTTATCTACCTCATTAATTTCGAATTTATTATTAAATGTGCTATCTTATCTCGGATTTAAGTAAAATAATTCAATTATGTTATCTTTTAATTAACTAATAGTTTCAAATATTTTACTAGTACAATATAATGTACTGACTGTTGTTTAATAATAATGCACTTAAAAACATGAACATACCATTATGTAATAGATATAAGATAAAATGTAAACATTTTCTTAAACTAATAAAATAATTTAAAAATAATACACAATCAGATTAGTTATCGTTAGTTTAAAATATTTCGTTTGCATGCACATTTTATGTTTTCCTCACCTTTATTATATGCAATATTATTATCACAGTTTCTGAATCCTGTTTATAAAGTATTGAAAATATATAAAGTTATTAAAGGAATTCATTTGCAAGTAATAATTGTTATCACGTTTTCAGAATATTATTTTTCTTCGATGATTATTACTTGCTGCACCATATTATTAAGCGAATCTTAGAAGCTCAATCACTAATTGGAACAATATATTCCCACGGTTGTAATCGCCCGTCAACTTGTACCGCCTTCGAGCGATGTAGCTGTTATAGACGCCCGCTAATTCACGATCGATTATCGCCCACCATTGTTGACGCATAGCAATTAACGTCCTTGCAGAGTGCCTATTATTCGCGTGTCCATCGTGAAAATACAGTACGGCCCTTCTCGACGCGGCTTGTTGCTCGACCCATTTCTTATTCTGTTCGCTCGCAGACAGTGGGCGGCCGATAACAAGTGGGTGACCTTTCGGAATTTGCGAGGGTTCGGTGCATTCTCACAATGCAGCTACCATCGTGATGATGAAACACGCGGGATTACGTAGTCGCGTAGCCGCTATCTCAGCCGAGACTCGGGCCACGATTTTCCCATAACGCGAAGGCCATCCTCGCTCGATATTCCATCCGAGAGTGCTTGCCGCGCGAATAAAGCATGGAGTATATCATTTTCCGATAGCAATTTGTTGTAAGAAAAAGGGGAGAATAAAGGGACACACGCAAATCCGAGATTAAATATCCACGTGACGATCTGGCGATTGTAAATCGTACGATAAATTACGTGCGCGTAACAGATATCGTAAATCGTGTTTCATACTCGAATTTGTGCAAATCCTATATAAATTGCTCGCTAGATGCGATGATACTCAAATTTATATTCGAGTATCTTTTTGTACATTTTCACTCGTGATACATCACGCGGTTTTCGAGCGCACAAAAAATTATAGGCAAAAAAACTATATATTTTATTCTGAAATTATACGAAATCGTGCAATCTCCAATTATTAATATTACAGGGATTATTTTAACATGGATGTACGTAGATAGATTGTTGTGGTGTACATCGAAGTATATAATATATAATCTCAATGCACAATATTACAAATCAGTTTATCATTAAATCGTTATTGAATTATCGACGAAATTATCCCAGATAGTAATGGAATTTCAAATTTGCATCAATATCACACTATCTGATTTTCTCTCTGTGACCGTGACTTTTCATGTTCAGCTTATGAGCGGCGGACCACGTCGAGTCACGCTCACGATGACCTTACTCTTTACAACGATCATTACGCGTTGCATTAAGACATGCGTTTATGTTGGATCTGTGTCAGATTCATCAAATGAGGACTTGCGTTTACTAAGCCTTGCCGGATACCACGAGTGATCCATTATCGAGTGATACAAATCGGCACTGCCGATATAACAATCTAGTCAAATGATACGCGAAACGTGCAGCCGTTCTAATCAACGTAATGAAGCATAAAGTAACGTTACATACATATTTCGTATTTTATTACATATTTTATATATTGCTCGAAAATCAACAAAATCAAGCTAGATAACAAGGTGCAAGTACAGAAAGAGAAGTGTAACAAAGAATTTTAGACTAAATTAGTAGAATTAGACTAAATTAGGTTGGATGGAATAGAAATATACTGTGAACAAAAATCAGCAAAGATGAATTTCTACAGATTCCAATTAATTATGTAAACTATAATATATTTATTCATCACTGTTAATGTAAGATTAAACCATGCTAAAATTAGATTAGTGCAAAACAAATATCGAGTAGTAAAACCGAATATTGAATATTCTACGCGATTTTATCTTTATCATTTATAAATTCTATCTCACTTTTATTAAAATATAAATATATGTGGATTTTATGCGTAATGTTAATTTGTAAATTAAATTTTTTGCTCGTAAAATTTAAACAGTAATGATTTGCTTTCAGGTGGTTACGATTATTCACAACTTTAATTCATTGGGTATAATTGTGCTGTATTGTTTTCATCATAGATAATTTGAACTTTGCTAATAGAAGAGAAGGTTGGATTAGTTAATCAAATCGCCACGGCAGTTCGCGTAAGATAATTGGCTTGACTTTTAAATTTTAAGGTCAATGGTTGATCATAAGACTTTCACACGATCGCTTTTGGAGAAATTAATTAAAACATTAAACTAATCTTGTACAATCCGGTTTAATCGTTTGTGAATAATTGCGTTTATATTCTGTTAAATAAGGATATATAATACAAAACAATACGCGTAATATACAGTAAGATATAGTGAATTTAATAGATGTAAGAGATCAAAAGTGAGATGCACCAAGCAATATATTATATGTATACATATTTAAATAATAATGCTCTCTGAGTTATTTTATATTACACAAATGTCTTCTTTTATAAAGAAGAATAAATTTATTCCATTCGTACAGAAAAGATGTAAGTATGCGCACCGTGAACCAAGAGCGCGACGAGCATCGTCGTGTTATTTTATATCTCCATAATACCTTTGAATCTCTCTTAGAAAATCGTAGGAGGAACGGTATTCTACTTTTGGCTGGTCCAACGATGATTCAGAGAGATTATTTTCTTTTGCATTTCGTAGATGCAGGTTGTGCGCGCGTTACCAGTGGCCGTGACCATGGCCGGCATGGATAGCGGCACCATAACCGCTTCCGTGGGCCGTGATCTTTCCGGAAGGACCAGCAATCACCACCGACCCAGCATGCGGTCCAGAAACAGCCGCGCTTCCGGAATGAGGTCCAGTCAGAACTGCACCGTGGGTAGCCGGTCCGGCAACAACTACTCCGTGCCCTCCATGGCTGCCACCATATCCTGCATAGCCGTAAGGACCAGCCGTGTAGCCTCCTGCGAAGAAGAATAGAAGAAAATAAACATTAGAGAAGAGGACGAAATTTCAATACATACAGTTAAGTACTTTCAAAAGAATACAAAAATAAACTTTAAGAATATCTCTGTTTATTTGTGCAATAAAAATAATAATACATATTTCACAATATACTTTCTAAAATTTATTCTAAAAATTGTTTGCTACATATTTTTCATATAATTCATTTCTTCAAATTATTTTTTACTTTAGATTTAGTTATTTTGAAACTAGAATAGTAGTTTTTGCAATCTTATTGTAAGAGTTTCTTTTTCTTTCACACGATAATTTTATAATCAATTATATAGTTGTACTTACCGACATAATTACCACCATAGGCGCCTCCATAGCCATCTCCATAAGCACCTCCATAGCCACCATCGTATGGACCACCGTAGCCTTCCACGTGCGCTGGACCAGCAACCGACGCGGTCACAACAGCTGGTCCAGCAACAGCGCCCGACACATGAACAGGACCAGCCAACGATCCAGACAAACGAGCCGGACCTATCGCTGGACCGGAAACAGCAGTAGCACCTACGTGTGGACCCGCGACACTCGTCGCTCCAAGGAACGGTCCAGTAAGAGCAACTCCATGTCCACCGTAGCCTATACCCCCGTAAGCTCCGTAAGCTCCGTGAGCACCGTAAGTTCCATGGCCACCGTAAGTTCCATGGCCACCGTAAAATCCATGACCACCCAAGATAGCTTCTCGTCGTTCACGAGGTGCCGCAGCAACAATGGCGCACAGAGCAAACGAAACGAACTAGAGATGAAGAATTCAATTCGAGGTAAGTTCAGCAATAAGCTACGTAGCTCTCTTAGCTCTATATGACATTACACCAAGTATTTCTACACTTAAACAATAAAAATTTATGATTTTGGAGAATACATTCCAAACAAAATTTAACTTTGAAGCTATATTTATTGTACGACGTCAAGCAGTGAGCAGACCCCAGGAACTCCCACGCGATAAAATAATTCGGTTCTCGTATAGCTTGCCTAAGCTTTCTTCAACAGGAATGAACTATATATTCGTAAGGTGTTTGTCACTTTATGTCACTCCATCGTTTTGCTGAACTGAAAATACAACGGTCCAGATTGCGGCACGTTGATTGTTCGGTTAACAAAAGAAAGAAAGGTACGCGCACTTCCGACCGTCGAGATGAATACTTACGAGGGTTTTCATCGTGCCGACCGGTGATTGCTTGAATGTGCCTACGGCCGACTTCGGCGGACTTTATATACGTCTCCTAGGATCTACGACCGCGCCCCCGCTGATCCCTTCAAATCATATCCGTTGATGTTAGCCTCTCGTTCATTGTGTAGAAGGTCACCATCCGACACACCCACCCACCTTTGGAAATGGACCCCTTACATGACCTTCGCCAGGAACTCTTGGCTCAGAAATTTCAGAAACAACCTCCTTTGTCTAATCTGTATGTACTAGAATTGCTGACTAGAGCGCTAAACGCAATTGTGAACGCTCTGTTCAATTATCTTGCAATACTTTGAGATTTAGAATCTATGAAACTTATATACTCTTTAGTTCTTTTTTTTTCTGAGGTTAGAATATTTTTTAAATTAATTTAATGTAATTTTAATTAAAAAAAAAATATATATATACATATATATGGAGTAGGATGTTTTCTAATTTATTGATTTCTCTAGACATTAAAATGTTCTAAAAGAACATCTAAATATTTTCTTATTTTTAGAAATATTCAAGATTTATTAAAAATTAACTTAATTAAAATTATGCAATTCTAATTAACTTTTTATTATTTTTTTTTAAAGCCCATACGACTTTACACTTAAAAAAATATTTCTTTACTTATAAAAGCAACAAGAATATTTTATTTCTTTAGATGCTTCTGAATATGCACATTTATATCTTTGAAATATGATTCTCTTCTTTTCTTCTACACAAAAGAAAATCTGTGTGATTTTTACATCTATTTTAAAAATCTTTCTTTCTTCTTTAACAAAAAGATTGGACAAACAAATGTAGAAACAAATATGTAATGTCAGTGAGTTCTCATTGAGATTTTTCTCGTAATTGCACATGTTAATCACTTGTATGCAATAGTATACGGTTTATCTTTTCAAATTACACTCGTTTGCAATGAAATCTCGTGCATTGTGTAAGATCAGTGTTTGACGCATCCACCCTCGGCTCATCGTATGACTTCTATGGATGAAACCCTGGGAAAAAGTTAAAATGAGTTCATTCGGTGCTGGGGCTTCGAAAAATATTTCTCTCTCGCGTAAAGTTCACTATCTACTGATTTCCATCTCCATGCGCGAAAGGTAAATGGTGGCGAAAGTTAGTTATCAGAAGATATCAGATATCACACATTTTGGTAAACAAGTTCCTTGAAGTTTTTCATCTCTCATTGTTTTAAAAGAGAAAATTTCAGAAAATCTCTCTTTCATTATAATTCATTATAATTCATTATAATTCATTAGCAATCTTTCTAACATACGAGTAGTATGATTATTTTATTATGTTTATAATATACTATAGTAAATACAAACTTATTATAATATATTTAATAATAATAATTTTCAAATTATCAAATTGAGAGTAAAGAACTTCTTTGAAGAATTCGCTACTTGGATTTCAAATCTGAATTGCATGACCACGTAGCGAGATAGGTCAATCGAGCGATTGAGTCATTCGGGAGAAGGGCAATCGAGCCTTAACCTCGGAGATTACAAACTACATAGAGAGGATTTTGTAACCTCGTCAAAAATTCCTCGTATACAAGGTAAAAAAGTTTTGTACTCGTATACAAATATTAACATAAGTATTAAAATAAATTACTAACAAATGCAAAAATACATAAATATGTCAAAATATAAAAAAATTACACACACATATACACAATAAAAATATGTTACTAATATATTGCACAAGTATCGATCAAAGCAGATTCTCGTTTTACAACTTATTGTTAGAGTTGTCATTTTCAATTATAAATTTTTTCAAAATAATTTTCATCACTCATCGTATTATTTGATTCTTCTCTATACACACATTATTGAACATTCTGTACACATACATTTGCATACATATACAATCGTATCATATCTTCCGCTTGAAATTAACTTCTTTTCGCATTTTGCGTGTGTTAATTGAGTATTAATACAGAGAAAATAGTTATTTTATAAATATATTTAAAATATAATACAATATGCACCACACTATAAATTCAGCGGTTCGTAATATGACGAAGTTCTAGGTTGCAATTTATGCAAGGTGAATCGACGTATTTGCCGAGAACAGACTGGGAAAGAGCCGTGCTCTTAGAAATTAATGCGCTTCTCAATACGATATATAATCGATGAAACCAACAGATAGGTATCGCGCATTCAACCTTTAAGAGACGCGAACTCGAATGCTCTAATTCCACATGAATATCACGATTTCTGGTAAAAGTTACTGAACGCCGTGAGAGAATCTGCATATCCACGTCTCGAAAAAATGCTTGCAAGGAATCTTTTATTGTGATTTTAGGTCATTTTATTTTGTAATAAAGTACTGTCGTTCTGTAATCAAGAGAATATCTTTTTAGAAATAATTATTAAACGTTATATAAAAATGGAAAATGTAATTTCAAGATTTTACACAATTTTAAAAATTATTTGTTCTTAATAATTTCGTATAATTGCTATTGTTACACAAAATATTTAAATTCTCAAACTTCTTCAAAATAGAGAATTATCCATCGAGCTAAAATTACAAGTAATAATCAGTTTTGATACGAATCTAAAATACAAGTCTAAAATTATACATGAATATATTTTCAAAGATCGTATAAGAAGATAGAAAAGCACTTTGAATGGCGTTGCCAAATGAATAGAAGGCAAACACAGTATATTTATTCTATGAAAGAAATCGGAAATTCGACCTTTAAATATGATCTTTTCTGCTCAAGTTGTTGCTACGCGTCTGTAAATGTTTCATAAAGTGTTACGCCGTTGTACAACTTTATCCGCTGCATCACGTTCTGAAAATTCGTACTTACGACGGGTGATCGAGGGAGTTACGGTTACCCCGCTGCGATTGAGCGTGATCAATGCTAATGGTGAGACTGACATTTACAGTCATTGTCTGTAGCGCAATACGGATGCAATGCACCGCGATGTTTATGGGAGCATGCAAACTTGTTGCTCTATGTGAAACTATGGAAAGTGTTGAAAACACTTGTATTTTGTCAAAGTTCAATTTTTCTAAAAGCAGCAAAGAAATTGATTATAATTAATTATAACAGTAATTGCAAAACTCTCGCAACTATATGTAAAAAGTATTCAGAAATATATCTTTTGCATTGTAAAATTCTTCAAGAAAATCAATATCTCAAAGCGGTAATTTATTAATTAATATTGTGTTAAATTTTTAATGCAATCCATTATTCATATAAAGTGCAATATGTATACGAAATCCTCTCTGAGAGCGAAGCAACCTTGACCATAAAAGTGGAACAACTTCGTAATGCTTTGTAAAAAGATTCTTCTGAGAAACGCGTGCAATAATCGCACACCCCCGAGAGTGAAAGGACCGCGCCTCTTCGTATCCGGCATTCTGCCATCTCCACTAATTATTCCTTGATGATCGTTACGAAAGGCACGTTTTCTATGACACAACTTAAAACGCTTCGTAAAAATATTATAATCCCGTGCGCATAATTTGTATTTTCTTCCTCCTTTATACATTTTTTTATAAAATAAAATTATTTCATATACGAGTTATATGAGTAAAACTGACATTTTATTTCATGATTTATTTCTGAAAACAATCTCTTAAATATCGTCTTCATTCAAGTTCTTTTTCTTTATATTTATTTTCATAAATATAACTTTGGAAAAATTACTTGCAGAGATAATAAAATAAAATTATTTCTTATTTCTTTATGATTTTGTCTTTTTGCTGAAATTGTTGAGTAATATCTATTAATAATTTGGAAAATTTTGCTATACTAATTGTCGAAAAGGTAAATATGATAAATGTTTAAAATGATAAGACGTAAAAGCAAGAGAAAAGAGAGACATTTGTAAAGTATCACAACTTCCATTTTTAGGAATACAGCATCATAAATTTATTATTTCATATTTTATTTATTTCGTTTTCTAATAATATCGATATACCTATTTTACGAACAGTTCAATTTATAAATTTGTTAAAAATATATATATAAAACTATTTTTAACAAATTTATAATTACACGTTATATATACCTATATATACCTATATACCTATATATAAATCGTTAAATAGAAATGGATAACTAAAAAAGTTACATTGTTAAAAACTATATTTGGTTTAATTTATTTTAATTTCTATTTGTGCTGCAATAATAAATTTTTATGTAAGTTTTGCAAAAAAAATGAAAACTGGTATTATTAAAATTTTACGTTTTATTTTTGAACTTTACATTGAATATACATTTGGAAAACCGAAGTGTTCGAGAAAATATGACATTTTTCGTGTCGCACGAGATTGGGAATTGATGTTATTTTTGTCTCGTGAAAAAATAAAAAAGTGAGAAAAAAGATCAGAATATAAAAAAAACTCTCTTAACGCATTAAAATTTCATATTCTTTGCCACATCACCAGTCAGTATTCCTGAAGAGGTTCTGTTCAATTCCACGGCTTAGCCCGCGCACTTACATCTTTTTATTTTATTTGTAGTCCGCTGAAGAAAAATGTAAAAGCAGTTGTATGTATTCAACGTATCCGAGAGAAATAAGTTCTTTCGTATACATAAGAATTTATTACAAAAAAACTACTTTAATCATAATGTGATCGAATAATCAATGCAATTTATAATATATGAAAAATAGAAATTATTTTACACTTGTACAGATAATTTATTCATGGTCACTTGTTTCCAAATTATTATATTCATTTTCCAATTTCACAAGAAGATTGTTCTATGCTCACGCGAGAATTCTCTTCTAATGGGGAAAGCCAACCATTTTGTGATTAATTTGGTTTAGTTAACGATAATTAACGTTTAATTATTGTTGGC
The DNA here is from genome assembly GCA_901521435.1 of Crematogaster levior. NCBI lineage: Eukaryota > Metazoa > Arthropoda > Insecta > Hymenoptera > Formicidae > Crematogaster > Crematogaster levior. The sequence goes on from CABEGB010000003.1 coordinate 334,676, forward strand.
GCTTGTTCATATCAAAGCTAATACTTAAATGACATATCTCGATTAATCTGTTGAAATAACGAAGCTTATAGCGATAATTCCAGATATTATATATATTATATATTTTACCTTTCACTACGAATTTTATCCTTCAAACGAACGTTCCGTGCAAAATGATAATAAGAGGAATATAATAATAACGTGTAATTATAAATTTGCAGGTTTATTAATTTCATATATACTTCATTATGATATTTCTTCGAACAATTGAACATAATCAATTTGAATCAACTGAGAATACCGATTGACCAACGTTTTATGTAACTGCGACAAATACCTTTTTGCAGGTTTATTACCAATTAAGCGCAGGAATTAAATGCCATAGTGAAACTTTGAAATACGTATCAGCTTTTAACATGGACGTTAGCAAAATTCCTATATTAAAGCAGGCAACAAGCGGTCCATTTGCAATCTAATGTTTTATTAAAAGAAAGTTTTTTATCCTTTTAGTGTTTCTACTTCACAGAGTTAAGTCAACTTAATACCTAATAACTTTAACGTTCACTAAATTTTGTCTTAGAGGGCACATTTTATTATTATAATAAAGCGTAATTAATATATTTAATTTTTTTTACGTAAAAAAAAATTGATAACGAGTTTTCAGACAACTTAGTAAAAACATTTATAAAATATAACTTAAATACAAAATAATTTACAGTCAATTCTTCATAAGCATGTTTTAATTATATGTAAATGAGAAAAATTAAAAACGTTTTCATTTAATTATAGAGGATAAAAAATTCACAATTTTCTCTACAAAGTTTTAATAATTACGATGTTCAAATAAGTTGTTTAAATAATCTTTCCAAAATAATTCGTAAATTGAGAAAAAAATATTTGTTTTATTTTACTTTTCTACTTAATATTATTGTTTTGCTAAATTTTATAATACCGGAAAAAAAGAATATAGTAAAGACAACAAGCTGATATATTGCATATGCTGTTTTTAATAATTTATAGGTATCAGTTTTCTCGTGTGCTATGTTTACCATATCTGCTTCAATATTTTACAGCATATTGAAAATTCTAAATTTGTTAATTATGTTATATGGACAACTAAAACATTTAATCTCGTAATTCATTACAGGTTGTAATATTCCTTCGCTGATGTTTCAATAAAAACAATCAATATTAATTATAGATTTTCAATATAGGTATAATCTATAATTGATACAGCTTTAAAATCTATACTACTAGAATGAACATTACGTCGCAGTAACCTAAAAAAAATCAAATTTATTAATACATAGTTTATTACTTTATATTATTAATACATTGAGTACTGATTATGATTTTAATTAATAACACTATAATTATTATAAAATTGTTAGTATTATACTTGAATAAAAAGTTACAGAATTTATGATTGACATTACTTGAAATTTTCATTACTGGTATCTTATTATTAAATATATATGTAAATTTCTATTTGCACTAAGTAAAACTTAAAACTTACAATTATGAATGCGGTGATTTTCTATGAAAAAATTATGGCTGGTATGAGAGACGTACGAGACAAAGTACTAAAATATAAAAAATGAATAATTGATAAGAGCGTTAGAACTATTGTCGATAAATATGTTTTTACCTTTTTTGTTCATATCTGTTAGCATTAAGTTAAAACAATTGATTGTCCGCATTATTCTTTCTCTCTTTGTCTAACTTATTCTCTTGCATTAATTCAAATAATCTGCTTGTACGCTGAAATTCAATAATTCACAAACGTTAGACAGATCAATAACAGATCAATTAATCGGCTTGTACTGAAATTCAATAATACATATATGTTAGCAGATATATAGCTTTCATAATTCCAAGGTAATGTATACATATATGTAAATTTCGTACTATTGATACACGATACATAAGAAATCGTGTACCTCAATACGATCAATTTCAATCATATACTTCATACACGTTTCTTCTATGTATCAGCAGTATACTCTTATTGTCATTATAATAATTATTTCTAAATGCTGGCTTATAAATAGAGTAATTAAATTTTACCTAGATGATATTAAAATGTCAATAAGAATTTGAAGATTGAAAGGAGGATAATATTGAAAATATGATTTATTAGGTAGTGAAAGATGCGAATAGACAAGAATGAGTTTTAAATACTGATGCTTTATTTTATATAAAGTATTGTATAAATGTATAAACGCTATAAATATGTGGTATCTATCTATGGTGGTGGTGGGGTGCTAGTCGTGATCGCAAAGAAAGGGTATGACGAGGGCGGGCGGGGTCGAGGGCCGGCGACGGCGAGCCATCTATTTACATTCATTCACTCATGAGAAAGGCTGACCTACCATAATCTACCAGTCTCTCCTTTTCACTAACATATAACACGATTATATAATATATGTGTGTATATATACGAGTACACATATAGAAATATAGTGTATGTGTATGTGTGCGCGCGTGTGGCAATGTGTTCATATATATATGTATATATATGCGCGGAAGTAATAGGTAATAATATGTATACATATATATATAAGAAGAACATATGTGCGCATGGACGCGAGTAATAATAATATGTATGCTTGGGGTGCGGCGGTAAGTATAACAACATGCCGGGAACGTGTGCGCTTGACGCGACCGACCCGTGGAAAAAAAGAGAGAAATAGATATGTGCGTGAAGAGCGGCGGCCTTACGGATGGTGGAAGACGTAAGAAAAGAAGGTTCAGCCGGAGCAACGGTAGGTGTTCAGAAAACAGAACAAATCCGGTTGATCCGACGACGAAGTGCCAAAGTTTGTCCACTAACTAGGCCCATGACGGTGCAGTGTGATACGCGTGTGTACAGGATGGCAGTGTGACACACGGTCGCAACTCAGAAATGCGCGTCGTATTTAGTGTTTGATATCCGAAAGACGACGTTCGCCAATTCGCGGGTGAAAGCTCGTCGAGGAACGGTGAGGTGTTGGTGTGTGCCGAGATCGGTAAAACGCGGTCCACGTCGAGCTTCCTTTATCGTTGGTTTCTCGATAAACGGTAATTGACTAAATTTTACCCGGTTGTAGCGGGTCGAGAACGAGGAGTAAACGACGCGAGACCGCGGATCACGTATGGCCGAAATCTCGGTGCCGTCCTCTTACGATCTTATCCGTCTGTCCTTCGGATCGCGCTTTATTGGCTCGCGGTACGTATGTATGACCGATCGACCGTTCCGTGTGTTCCGAGTGTCTAACGATCGTATCACTAACGTCAAGGATGCACCGACTATGTTCCGAGACTGGACGAAGCTTTGGGAAGAAGACGTTGAGCGCGTTTGAGGATCGTTCGAGACCGGTAAGTGACTGTGGTGGGTTTGCCGCCGTCGCCGAGCCGAGATCGCTGGGGTCTTAAAACGTCTACCACTTGGCAATGGGCGCGGGGATGACAGCTCCATGAGCACCGAGTCCGGCGTGGATGGCGCCAGATGGTCCGTTGATCACAGCAACTCCGGCATCACCACCACCAAGGGCACCACCGATTCCGGGACCGGCACCTCCGATAACAGCAATGGCACCAGCGCCACCAAGGCCGAGTCCAGCACCGCCAAGGCCGATACCACCTTTTGAAGAAAATAATTGTTGATAGAAGACTTAAATACTTGGTCGATGTAAGATATAAATAAGAGAAAAATTTGATATTAAAAATTTCTATTGTCTTTAACAGACAATTAGTTTAATGTAATTTATCTAATTTAAAATGTGTATTACCGAGTCCAGCACCAGGCGCGGCATTAGCAGCAGCACCAGAGCTTCCGTCATCACCGTTGATGCCACCAGATCCGGTAAAGAAGGAAACACCTCCGTAGCTGGGTCCAACGAGGGCGGCGGTGGCCTGGGATGGTCCTACGAGGGTGGCGGTTCCCTGGGACGGTCCAACGAGGGTGGATGGGCCGGCAGCGGGTCCTACAAGACTGGCTGGGCCAGTGCGAGGTCCACCAATGGATTTGGCTCCCTCTTGGGGTCCTACGAGATCAGATGGTCCAGTTTGGGGTCCAACGTTGGCCTTGGGTCCCTCAGCGGGTCCGATGTCAGACCTGCCACCAACGACTCCTGCGAGAAGAGCGAGCGATTGTTCAATATCGGTGTATCCTCCGTTGTTGGTCTAGAAGTAATTTAGATTTGGTACGCAGATACGCACCACCAGACACGATCTGCTGAACTCCAGCAGCACCAGCCGCCGCCGCCGCACCAGCAGCATAGCTGGCACCAAGACCACCAGATCCCAAGCTGGAGGCACCACCCTGGAGGGAGGCAGCGGTTCCAGCACCAGCGGCGAGTCCACCGGTCAAACCGGCACCACCGTGTAGACCGCGTCCGGTGATAGCCAGACCGGCACCACTTAAACCGCCATATCCTCCATGGGCAATTCCGGCGCGGGCCGTCGCAACCGCTAAGCAGGCGAACACAATCTGGAAGAGACGCGAGGTGTCATTCGACTACCGAGTTCATGAAACCGTGCGACAATACTCCGATATTCGACCGCGACCGTTAAGACTATTTAATCAAGACTATTTAATGATAAATATTAAACTCTTTAAACGATGAGTGTTGCGTGAGTTCGAGTTTCGATTTACGGAAGCGGTTTGCGTGCGCGTGTTGTTGAGGCTATCACTGTTGCGAATCTAGATTTCCATTGGCTTGGCACCGATTACCGGGACTGACTACCGCCAGATCTGCACAACATAATCGCGGCTTTCACTTTCGATTTCCGTGAACGTTAGTTCACGATCGCGAACTCTAAAATGAAACGGAAATGGTTTCGCGCGTAAGAGAAGGTTTTTAGATCTCATCAAGACATCGATCAAGATGATCTCGAAATCTCATCGGATTTGTGCATTTACGCTACAAGGACAACACGCGAATAATAATGCAATGAGAAAGCGAATGCATCGACGAGATTAAATACTCGTAACTACGCGCTGTAACGTTTCGTAATCAACTTGATAGCGCCACGATCCCCTCTTCTTCTTTCCCTTTGCGCGTCGGTTACTCTGGTCACCATTCCTGATGACCGTATTAGGAAAACTCTTCTAGGCCCGTTAATAGGCCGCTGCATGCGCAACGCGTATCGTCGGACCATAAGAAAAAGTAGTCGCGATTGCATAAAGTCCGCGCAAACGACCCAGCGCGAGATATTGCACGAGATTCATAATTAATCGATAGCCAGTCATATCCGTTGCACAAGTTCGCATATCTGATATCAATTTGCGATTCGGATTAGTGGATTCGATTTTTCGAAATAATTAATTGAGAAACCCGTGATTAATCAGGTCTACGTTCTTAGAATTCTAAAGAATTTCCTAAGTTATGTGAGATTAGAGAGACAAATCTGGCCGAGTTACGTCATGCATTTCAGCTAGATACGTGAGTTTCAAGTCGTAATACGGTCTGCAGTTCGTAATACGGGAAGCGGTCTTTAGAAAGGAAGTGTTTCGCGCGAGACCATTCGAGTTGATTAGATATATCGACGGTGTATACGTAACCGATATTTCGCGATCGCGTGCGAGTGGTATTAGACGGTGCGCGTGTCACGCCCGGTTTGAAACCGTTGCAAACTTAAATGGCACCGCAGCCTGGAATTATGCATATCTCATGACTACGCGAAACTTTCACATCCCGTTTACGCGGAACGACTATCTCGCGGCCGCACTCGTGTGACGTGGCCGACCGAGCGTTCCCGCGACCTCGCGATCGGAAAAGGATCGATCGTGCCGATTTCAAAATCGCCTGCGCTATCGAGTGTCGAGTATATTTCCATCGGCCCTGAGGAATTGCAAAGGCATTCCGAGATTTAATGCAATGACGATTAAGACATCATTATCGACACACGTGTTATTGACACGTACGTCGTGATAATACATAGGTACGTATGATAATACATAGGTAATTAGAATGACAATTATTATGAAAATGGAACGCGAGTTAACGCGCGTTACCTTTGCAGGACGAAACGAGGTGAAATGTAATTCCGACGGATGGATGCTGCGTACGATAGGAAGAGTCAAAAGAAATGGCAACGATGCAAGAGTGACAGTAAAGTATGTGCAACCATTCGCAAGATTCGTGAATGAAGATGCACCTATGCGGAATAGAAACCGGTCGCGGGTCCGTTTATTCAATGATGATGATACTACTTACAACCGGTTTTCGCCGAGAGCGGTCGGCGCGCGATGCGGTAAGATTTCTTTGGTTCATGAATGAAAGTTGTCGGTTCGTCTGTTTGTGCGTCTGTCTGTCTGCAGAGAAAAACGACGAGAATATCCCAACCGTGACATTGAAACATTGTCGGTTATGTCGCGGACGCAGCAAGAAACAAAGAACGTAACGGTACAACGGAGACTGTTTAATAAACGTGCGTTATTGACGCGAACAAAAGCTCTCAAGCTTGCGAGATAGTCGTATTTACTTTTCGTTTGCAGATACGTGCCATTTAAATACAATCTTGTATTAATCTAATTTCTTGTTTGGTTTCAATTAAGAAGAACGCTAGTACAGAGATATTACAGAGATAAGTGCTCCAAAGATAAGCTTTCGCAGTGACTACAAGAAGGGCAGAATTTTATGAGTAATTGTGTTAAGGGTTCAAAGTAATTCAAGAATCGTTTAAAGTCTTATTAACATGGGCACTGTTTGTTCACGGCAACAAAGTCAAATATCCGATCAAGAAACTACAATTGCGAAGAAACACGTGATTTTGAAGTAAATGAATAGCCAGAGCAAAACAAGATTGCGAGCAAGGATTGGATATAAGTAGCAGAATTGAATAAAATCTGATCGAAGGGCGCGAGACGGCAAAGCCGAGAGGTACCGAGATTACGAGTTAAACACCTCGCGAACAACTCACCAACCCCGTTGCGGAATACTCACAAAGGCCTTCATGTTTGGTGTGTGTATTGGGCTGGTAGTCCGGTGAATGACTGACTTGGGCCGGGCCGGCAGGCCTTATATACGCCTAACTCTACTCTGGACACGCTCCACAATCACCATCCTTTCGAAAGCAAGCAAGGCGCTCCACCACCCTCCCTTCAGAAAAACTATAATCCACGTAGCGCGTACCAAGCGGCCGTAGCCATAGTCCGCGGCGATAGTCCCACCACCCGGTTCGGGGGTGAAGGGGGTCCCCCCTTTACGGCGACGACGGATAGAAGTTGCCCGTTGTGGGTTGTATTCGTGGCTATGTCCACGTCTAATGGTCGCAGCCTCCTCCTGCCCCACCCGCAGCAGCGGTGGCCTACACGCTCGGCTTCTACGCGACGGGCCACACCAAGTGCAACCGAGCACCACCCGGGTTACCTGGTCACCTACGATAAAACTCTCTTTCTCGCAGGCGTGGTGCATGGCATGCACGAGCGTTGCACAGCTCGCACGGCTAATGCTAACGGCGGAGTCCTTTCCGGTTACAGTAGACGGCGCAGGTGCAGTGCCGATCGCAGCAATATGGTAGCACAGAGTGATCATCACTTTAATTAATTGGACAACCGTCGTCAGTGATAAATCGTTGTTCGATTGCGGGACTTAGACTCTCACGTAGGCTTTTAGATGGAGACAAACATTCTTTGTCGGCAAAGGAGTTTCGAGGAGTTTCATGAGAAGCTGTAGTGTTGAAGAAGAGTCTCGATGATAATTGAAGATTAGAGTGAATAATTTTACTTATCGTAATATATAAATGTAATGGAAAAATATGACAGAAAATTATTATTGAAGATGTTTGAAAAAGCAATTTTTCTTCTGAATGATGATAATGAAGTACGTACTATTATATTCGTTAAGCGACAACACAGTAAATAAAAGATAAAAGTTATGATACATCGATAGAATAAATTAATGGAAGCATGAAGTTATGCTATTATTATTTTGTTGCAACTTTTAATGCTGAAGAGATCTAAAGAGACGATTTGGTCGAGAGTCACGATTGTTGAAATTGACCTCGAGCACGGATCTTCGGTTAAAATGATGGTGTCGTGTAATGCGCTTATTTCAACAGTGTTCACTTTAAGATCGAGACTTTTTGATTTTCTCCATTCATTTGAATACAGAAGATTTTTTGCGAGAGCGGAAGAAGTAGAAGCTGGCAATGTTCAAAGAACCGAAAGTTATTATTATTCATGAAAACCACTATCTGCACAATGTCCGAGCAAAAATCACGATAACTCTGAAGTTTACGTTCGGACACAGTTGTCACAGGAAAAGTTCGTCCCTCAAAAAAAGGAAAGGAGATTCAAGAATAGTGAATTCTGATCCTGATTACGGCTCGCTTGTTACGTTAGAAAACGAGGCATTTGCAAAAGGAATTTCGCATTTGGCGCAAATGCTAAATCGTTCTAAAGAGTTAGAATTAAATGGCCGTAAGAAAAAAAACAGAAAGACCTGAATTCTTTTCTAGATAGATTGCCTGCCGTCGCCGACGCCGCCGCAGCTGTCCGCTCGTTACTTATTACCTCAACCTACTAATTTCAACTGCTATAGTATATTATGCTGGAAATACTTAAAAAGTCGCCATTGTTTGTCGTGAGCAATTAGAAATATAATAGCATATTATAATAGTTTCTGTCTAGAGTGATATTCGACAAACCACAAGTTCGATTACTTTCGAGTTGCCATCTATTATGTTATTTCAAAAAGAATGTCATTTAATGGCCATTACAATCAATCTGATCTTTATCAATGTGGCACACACATTTAAAAGTATCATTCAAGATATTAATTTTAATAATCTGACTAATTGATTATATTTTATAAAAATGTAGATTTTGCAATTACAAATGTTAAAGAAATGGGATAAAAATGTATACACGTATGAGCACGTAAAATATTGTTTACGTTTAAACGTAATCGAGATTAAGTAGTCCGCCCGCAAGTAGGTATATTAGATTTCTTTATACATTATTACATACACACATGTTCAAAGCATATTTCCTATATACTTTCATTTTTTAGCATATACTTCACTCGGTACGTAACAGCAGCGATGAACAATTGCTAATCTCAACCTAAAAGAGTGAAGTACAGCGCGCCGAAACGTAACGCGGTTAATTGCATCCAATTAATTATTTTTTGTTTTCGAGCGTGATGCCCCGCTTATTATACGAGCCGCGAATTATTCTGCGGCACGCGAAGTGAAAGCCATTATATTATTTGGCGCCCGCGAAAAATGTCGATCTATCGCGAAAGTCGCCCGCGCACGTAATCTTTTCTCGTTCGGTAGTTCTGACCGGTTTCGAATATATATACCCGATGCAGCTGCGTTTGGCTCTTGTCGGTCTCACCCTCGAACAAGCCAAACTCCGACAAACGTTTCGCGCGGGCATTAATTGCCTCATTAGCCGATTAATCGAGCAATTATCTAATCAGTGGCAAGACTTATCTCGCGCTGTGACCCGACCTACCTCATTCATAGCGCGATCGAAAGAACGGATCCATAATTATTGCAGTTATCTGCAATCCTATCAATCCGTCATTTCACAAAGTACAGAGCAATTATTAATCCGTTATTTCGTTATGAATTCGAAATTGCTATGGCTTGATTCCTAGCAATCACGCCTCACGATCTCGACTTTTACACGTTTTTCCTATCGGAGTCAGAATCCAGAATCCAGTTCCGCGACCATTCTGAATTATTGAACGATTTTCATGGATCGATAGAGTATCGATTGGCTCGTGTGGTCAATATTCAGGGATACGCTTCTGTGATAAAGCGACTTTCTCGGCGACGCGACGTGCAGATCCGATATATCCGTGAATCGAATCGAAATGGAGGTGCCGAGATTTGCTCCGTTTGTGAATGAGGACGAGCCGCCATATAGGATTATCTTGATTAAAATTATTTTATCGATGAAGTTTATATATTCAAATAGTTCGACTTTTATAACATGCACATTCGAGACAAGTTAATAAATCAGAGTATATTTGGCAAAAACTATAAACTCTCGTCGATTCCTGAACATGACTATTAATTATATAATAATCAATTATACAATAATAATTCCCGAAACATTACAACTTATACATGTAATCTTGTAATATTAGAACATTGGCCGCGTTAATAAAATGTAATGCTCCTTTAAAGTCCAACAATGTATAGTATTTAATTTTTCTATTTTTCTTTAATATTTGTATCATCTTTTATTTAAAAAAAAAAGTTTCTTTATTCCCTCTTTATCATTACTTTATTCTTTATCTCAAATCGACAGCATAAATCGCGGGCTTTATATAAGTGCAGAATTCTAACTATGTTCATTTTCTGTGTGTGTGTATGTGCACGCGCGCGGTGTTAATACAATACAGTATAATACCTCATTTACCTAAATAATTCTACAAAGCTAACTATTCGTGGTAGATTTCGTAATTACGTACACAAAAGCCACTTCTCATCTATATTATATATTTATTTATTCAAATCAGGAATTGCAATATCACGAGTGGCGTTGTGTGCGGGTTTATGTATTCTATATACTATATCCCTGCCAGCTCAATTTTCGTGAAGAATACCTCTTTCGCCTAAGGTGACAATTCGCGCACACATCGCTCCTCGCGCGTGCGCACACACACACATACACACACACACACAGTGTTGAAGCCTTCCGCAACATTGCATTTGCAAAGCGACTTCGCGACTTTGCACTACGATGCCGACGCCGACATCGCCTGTCGCGGCAATGCGCGCAATGCTTTTGCTCCAATTTTTACATAACACGAGGATGTGAAATTGGAGAAATTTTATTCATGAAACAGAGCGCACGATACGAGATTTATGAGGAAACTTTCCTCCTGTGTAATCTAACAAGATAATATAGATAATGTATTGTCGTTGTCTATAAACGAAGAGACGGCTCATAGACAAGTGTGCATAAACAATTATATGTACATATTACATTCTGATCATTTGGTTACAGCTCAATGAAAAATCGATTATATTTCCTGCATCTTACGCAGCATCGCAATTCAACCTGCTGCAACCGCGATTATCAATCAATTTAAACTTGATTTGGATGCATTCTAAGAAATGAACAAAAGATCAATTTCGTTTTACATATCTCTGCATGAGAAAAGTGACACGTCAAAAATAGTAATTTTACGGGAGAACGATTTCGAACAATTTTCAATTTCTCCCAAATACCTATTATATTAATCACATTATGTACCTAAATAATAAATTATAACAATTATAACTCTCCTCCTAAATCCTGAACTTTGTGCTTTATTACTATTTTTGCTCGAATAAAAAATTGAAATGTCCATTCCTTTTTAGATTTGTGTTTCTTTTTAGATTTTTCTTTTCTTTCTTTTTCATAATTACACTTGTGTCACTTTTCTGAATAAATGTATATATGCGTTTTTGAGTTCATAAATAAAATTATAAAAACGCAAAATAAATTATAAATGATAAGGTATTTGACAGGCAAACTGGCCACGTGAAGGCTTTTCAGCAAATCAATAAATGATCTGCGTGCCAAACATGGATTAAAATTATAAATTTATATATATTTTTGACTTGTGTGTCACTTTTCCTGTAAAGGTGATAAGTATTCAAATAAACAATTTTCATAGTAAATTTTACGAATTTAGTAGAATTTATAGAGTTCGCAATAATACTTTAATTGCTTTCAGGTTGAATTGGCTAAATGGATTTAACACGAATCTGATCACACTGATTGATTCATTAACTGATTCAAATTACTAACGTGCTGAGGGTCAAGATTAACCGAATTTCAACCTTAGATTTAAACCCGCGCGCTGAATTTCCATCTCGATGTATGCAACACTGCAGAATGATCCATTTGCTCACCGTTATTACACGTATTACCGAAACAGTGCTGCATATACGCGGTTACACGTTCAATACCAAGAGAGTTTCAGTAACAATCTAATTTGCAAAACGCTTTCGCAACAAACTATGAAATAAGAAAAGAACTGCGGTAAAACGCTATATATTTAATTATGCTGTCAGTATTACTGCGTCATCCAGGTCAAGTGGATCTGTGCCATTTAAATGCATAGATAAGCTATTACGATTATATGATTACTGCTGTGATTTATTAAGTAGACGTCATCGATTCATTTCTTTTATGTTTCGCACAATTAGAAGAGCAAATATTTGTTGTCAATGATATTTATTTTATTAAATTTTATTAAATTTATAGTACAATAAAGGTACAATAAAAGTACGGTTTTAAAATGCTGTATTATACTAAAATTTGTAAACTAATTGATTCCTAATCGCGATAATCAGAAATAGATTATCTTCCTTTGTCAGTGCTGTATTTGCTCGAATCTACATATCATTTTGTGTTGGTAACGTAAAGCAAATTCGCAAGGTACGAGTAATTGCAATTTATGTCAATTCCTATAATATAACGCGTAATGGAACGGTTAACCGCAGTCCCAACGCACAACGCTCCTTTAATGTACTAACTTTAATTGATTCAAGACTAAGTTGGAAATTTCGATCGCTTTAATTTTGACGTGTTCACCTCGTTCGTATTTCGCCCTTTGATAGCTTTCTACCTCGTCTAAACTAAAGTACACATTAGAAAGTTACAGTCAGAATTGAAGTTATCGGATGGCAAACATCGCGTTAAGTAATCACATACTTCTTTCTGGTAAGTGAAATTCAAATTTAAGTAATCACATACTTCTTTCTGGTAAGTGAAATTCACGAACAATAATGTGTTCCCATTCTAAAATTTTAATCGTAATTACGATATCAGAGATCGTGTCGTGCCTTTCGGTTTTTGTCACATCGGAAAGTTGTTCTCGAGACAATATTTTTCTTATTATTTTATGTAAGTCCAGCGTGTGCTTTTCGGTAAGAGCAGCGACTTGAAATTTAAGTGCAAATTAAATTTTATCCCAACCGATAATAATCGTTCGCACGTTAAGAGGTGCTCTTATAAGCCGCGCTTAAGTTTTTAAGTACGAGCATTACAGTACGGTGCTAGTGAGCGCAGCATTGTTACACCTTTAGTTATGTACCATAGGTATCATCAACGTTGCTACGTCTTCGTGAAGATATAAACTTCCAACAAAGTTAGCGAGAATGTACTCGATGCTGAAAATTAAGCGCGTTTCGCCGTGAACCTCAAATCGATTTACCACCATCGGTAGATTACTATTCTCAAACGCGTTAAATAGCTATACAATTTTTCATAATTAAACAGTTACTTAGTTTTTCTTTCGATAAAATAAAGTCAAATGTTGATAGTATATTACACCTATAAAGATATTACACCTATAAAGATGGATTATCATACCGCGGATATATGTTACCCGCAAAAATGCATTTTTTAAAGACAGTTTATTCCAGAAGAAGAAAAAATCTACAATTAAAAAATACTTTAATTAAAGAAATGTTAGAGAATTCCGTTGAAAATGGATAGAAAGAAAAATGATCACTCAAAAGATCACAGGACAGCTCGAGCGACGCAAGCCTTCTTACACTTTGCTGCACACCACCGACCAGGCTAGGAAAGTAGTCTTACGTAATAGGTGGAGCGGGATAGTATTGGGCTATCGCCGTGTTTCAGCACAGAACTGCCCATCATTTCCGTGTTCTGCCAGCCGTTCTCGGTCGCGAGCGCATTGATTCGAATGCGCCGGCTCGTACGTGAATATCCGTCGTATTGGATACACAGTGCATTCTGATCGTTTTCGTTGTGCATTTTTACGGACGATCGGAATGTGATCCACTAGAGTCGATGCTCTATCGAATTGACGTTTCCTTTGACACGAGAATGACGACACGTCCAAGGATGCCGCCAATTGGATTAATTGCTCGCGTTGGAATCTCGTTTACGTCGATATAATGGTGGCGTGTGCTTTCGCGTATAAATCTCGATTAAAAAGGATTTTAATTAAGATCTTTACAAGAAAGAGTGCGCAAGGATGCTTCAATATTATTTAAAAAAAACATATAGTGATATATGCAGTAAACAGCTGTAGTGATTTCAATTTATGGCAAAATAAAAACGCAACAAAAATATATTATGAATATGCATCTTATTTTATATGTAAATAATTCGTAATACGAGTATTAATTAAAATAAAAAAGACGACAAAAAACAGAGAGATGAAAAAGTTTATTAGACTTTTTTAAACTTAACAAATCTTTATCAATAATACTTCCATCTCTCTACTGAATAATAAAGAGAAACATAACACTTTGCGTACTTATCGATTACTATTACTTATTATATCTAAGTAAAGTCAGCCGTTAATAAGAATTAAGGACATGTTGCCGAAAAATTAAAGGAAATCCCACTCTATTGCGCGTATAAAAAATAAAGATATATTAATTTCATAACGGCTGTACGTAGTGGCACTAGATTGAACCAAATGAAAATCCACATGTGTTTTCTCTTCCTTTTATTTCATTGTGCAGCACACAAAATTGGAACGTAAAATTCAGGAAATCTTTCCAGAAAAGCTGAAAATAAAAAGTTTACCTGTTACCATTTTTTTCGCTCGTTTTTTTAAACCATTTTCACGGCAGAAGCCGCGGGGAAGCTTAGTGGACCGATCCGACCGATCAGAGCGTCGATCGGGTTCATTGTTCGTGCAAAATCTGTGTAGCCGACAAAAGTGGTTTCGCGTTGCATATGCTGGGTAAATTTGTCGAAGAGAGAGAACCATCTGAAGCGCCGATAATTTAATTTTTTAACGAATAGTATCGATGCACTTTCCAATTGGCATGGACGAGACGACGAAACGATCCGAGGTCCGATAACGTTTAGCACTTCCCATGTCGAATCGCACTTACAATTCCCGACGATATAACGACGGGTCTGTCAACGTGTCAACTACACTTTTCTACAGTCACTCGGAATAAATTGACGTATGAGTGCGAATATTGCGACAGCCTGTGTACTCGTTTTGCAAAGGGATGTAAAAAAAAAAAAGAAGTAGAAAGTGTAGCTGAAAAGAACGGATCTCAGTAGCAGTGTGCGACATAGCCGTAACCAAGCTGTAATTTCCGTGTTTTACTAGCACGATCACGCGTATTCACGCATATAGTTGCATTAGACATCGGATTCGTCGTGGGACTCCTTGCTTCGTTCTCTTCTGGATTAAACGTTTCTCCAAAAGAAACAACCGACAATTTGTACCTGACCCGACAGTCGTTATTCTCTCGGCCCAGTTGTAGTCCAACATCTTTAACGTTAAGATTAATGCTGTAGTTTATCTTTTTATACGATCTGTAAGTTTAGCTTTCTTGTAACGGCGTAGATATACATATGTGTATATCCTATTGCAAGTATGCAAGATATTTACATTCCTGAAGACACTATCGATAGGTACTCCATTGGCACATTTTCATCACAAGATGGAAAAATTAAATTATCTTATTGTTACATCATGAAAATTATATTTCTATAAAAAAATTTAACATTTAGTATCATCTAATGTGTGTATTATTTGCTCGAATCTCATGCTTTGATTTAATATCATTTCAACAATATTATGTGATGTTAAACTTATCATTTTATAATAATCTTATATAATAGGTTATACAAAAAATACTGACAAGCATTTGCAACATTGTTTTACATTTCAGCTTTCTACACATTTCAGCTTTGTAGAATTAAAATTAAATTTACATTTCAGCTTTCTACACATTTCAGCTTTGTAGAATCAAAATTAAATATACTGTTTAATATTTATTTTGTTAGCACAGAAACCTAAAGATTCCTATGAAGGAGCTTCCTGAAGCCAGGAAAGTTCTATTCGGATAAGTCGATATCTAAAAGTCTAATCGAATTGATTCCTCTTCGAAAGTGTTCGACTTCTATACGGAAGTCTTCACAGCTATTCATTAATTGAAGCGTGTAGTTTAACCAAGGACAATGGATCGTAACAATTTTTCCAACCCATCTGTGTTTGATCGCACGAAACACTTTCCAAAGATTAATTCATTGTTAATTAGAGAATTCAGTAGACGCATGTACAAATACTATTATATTTATTTCGTAATAGTCAACAATTGTTTTTTATGTAATAATACTTATTCGTTCAAACAAAGCAATTACATAATTTTAATAAAGAAATACTGTATAATTCAGAAAAAAAATTGAAATAAAATATATCAGTGTCGCAACATTTAAAAATAAATTCTCTTTTAAATCTATTTATGATTTCATCTTGCTGATAAGCTTTTTTAGAAGCTAAGGTAAAATTTACCAGTAAATAACTTATATGTTTACCATATACTTATATTACATAAAACAGTCTTATTACTTTATTCTGGTCTCGGTTGTTTTCACACATAATAAATTTACAAAGATTATATAAAGTTTAAATATACTTATTAAATATTGATATATATATGTTTATGATATAATGGCATATTTTAATGATCACGCATAACACTATAAAAGTATGCAAGAATATGTTGTAGCTGTACAGATTTTAAGACAGATAAAGAAAAATATTCTATTCTGTAATATTAAGAAAATCGCGTAAAAAATAATTATCCACTACGTTTTATTGTATTAAACTGTTGTCCTTTAAGTCATATAATTTTTTATCTAAAATTTCATTACTACTAACAAGACAAATTAGAAATCTACCTAACCTAGTATGCAGTTTTTAAAAAAATTTACGTTTTGTGTGTTTGTATGTTACGTTTGTGTTTTATGTATTATCGATTTCTTGACGTAAATTCTATAGGGAAAAATGAAGAGACTTAATGCACTAAATATATGTACAGCTGTCACGAGCTGGCGAACATCACGCAATCATCAAAGTGCAATGTGATTCAGTAGCTAATTACCAATTCATAGTCATGCTGCAGGAAAAAGCGTTGTAGCTCGGCGAGGAAGAGATTTTTGGAGCGCATGCTTTCATTACTTAACTGTATTAGGAAATCCGCGTTTTGGCCCTCTCGACGTGGCTTGCTCGCTGCCAGCTGGATTAATTGCGTATTTTGCGAGGAAATAGGAAATCGCGGCGGGTAATTTTAATGCGGCAAATGCTGGGAGCAGATAAAATTGGCAGATAATTGCTCTGTTCCGGTTATATCACTTGGGCGAACCAGTGAAACGACGCGTTAATAAGTTTTTTGATAAGCATATATTTAAGGAAGGTATGCTAGGAATGAGTTCTCCGCGATTATGCACAGTTTACATAAGCAGTGACAGAAATTGATAGTTATACATTATCGTTATACATTACGCAAATATTAATCCGCAAGTACGATGATCGGTACGGCACGGAATATAATCGACGATTGGAAAATGTGAACTATTACGCGTTTTTCGCCCGACACATTCTGATTTGATCTTCTAGATCTACTAGCCTCTTTATAATCGACATGTGCGAAGGAAATACAATCGGAGATGCAATTTCTATCCGGACGATATGCACTCCGACATTCTCATCTCTAATCGTACTCAATGCTAATAGCGAATCGAAGGACCAGATGGATGGGTTCGGCACTTAATGCGGCTATTGTACCAGTATTAATAGGAGCAAAGGTTCACCGAATGTGTGCTGAACCGAGTGTTATCCAAACTATTCATTACTGAATCTTACTTCGTTACTCTGGCGCAATTACAAGCGCGGCACGTTTGTTCATCGAGGCGATACATGTTCACATGTATCTAGCATTCATATCTTAATTTCTTCGAGCGATAAAAAGGATGTATCTTATGGATTACGTGACTTATCAATGGCGTGACATTTATAGATGTAAAATTGCATTATGTGTGCGCGCGTAAATAAAAGTGTCAAGTCCACGAGACTTTCTCGTGGATAAAGCATGTTATTCTGGTTTCTGTCTGAGCGGTTAGAGCATAGAAAAAAAAAACGAAGCGAACAGTTCGAAACGTCATCTGCTTCTGCTCATTAAACGCTCGTGCGAAATAAATTCTCGAGCATTCAAGTACAGGCACGTGTAACGACCACGGAATGCCCGGAATGTCGGTTGTCTTCGTTAATTTTCCATTTATGACTATATGGCAACTAACAGCATGCTCCACAATATAGATATAGAGTTAAATAATGACCATCGCCGTGCGCTCCTCGTTAAACATATCTACTTTCTCAAAAATTTCTTCATTAACGGAGTTACTACTATGTAGCATGCACAAACAACGTTCGTTCTATGTAATAAATTACACAAATCACGTAAATTTTACAACGTAACGTAGTATTACGTTACAAATTATCCTGAGCATTACAATTACTCATTGCAATCGATTTTAAGCTTTTCATATCTACATTGAACGCTTTTATCATTTACCATTTTCTCTGTAAGAAAAGCTATAAAAGAGAAAGAGACGTTATACTTTTCAATTCCAACATTTTGCACAATTCAAGTACACATGTTCAATTTTTCTTGCTTGCTGTTTCGTGCTCCCGATTTTTACTTTTATAAATCAGTTAACAAATCGGTATCGGCACTGTTCCGTGCGCGCGCGCTCAGATACACTACAATTCTCTCACATGCCTGCTCGCATATTAATGATTCTGGCGGGGTGACTTGATTCGCGAGCAGGCGAGCGTAAACGTTGAATAATAACTGCATTCCGCACACTGCACCAGCCGGTCGGTTGGTCGTGTCGTCCACATACTAGTAGGCGCACGCTGCGTGTATATGCACGCATAACAGCAGCATGTAGTGTCACATATATATACTAGTATACCGGTATATATATTATCGATGCAGGAGTCAAGGAGAATCTATTGGTCGCGCGAACCACAACGACGACGGATTCGCGTTTCGCTCGTCATCATTTCCGGTCTGCATGCGACGCGAAACTGTCAATAGGAATCGTGTTACACGAGAAATATTCCAGAGGATACTTCTTGCACACAAACTGCCTAGATGATTCTCGTCAATTGCAAAGATATTTAAAGTTAAAAAAGTGTCATGAAAAAATCCTTTAAATTGATTCTCCATGACTCTTTTTTTGACAAGTATTTGACAAGCCAGGTTACATCATAGAAAAACCGTAGCAAGTTTTTTGGAAGTATAAAATTCTAACTGATTTTTTTTTACAATCGGTTTGATCGTTCGAATCCATTTTAACAATTGTTCCCGTATCAATAACGTCACAATATTTTTCTAAGAGATAAACTCGATCGTCCAATTTTTGTAATTGATGTGTCACAATATAAGGATATACTCTTTCTAAAAGTTCGATGTCAATAGCCTTCCAACTACTCTTTAGTCCCACGTACACGTCATAAGAGTCGCTTTTTATAGCGCTACTTTCTCTTAACGAGAAGGATACTACGTCGCCGATATCGGACGGCAGGGTTAACGGCGACGTCCGAGTCTCATCCCTCGGATGTCTTTAGACATTTTTATCCACTTCATGTCGAAGATAAGACTCGTACGGTGCACGAAGCGGAAGCTGTTTCCTGAGACGACAGGGTGAAATACAGTGGAAACCGATAAATTTCGAGAGCACGCGGTGCACTTGCGAACACACACACACACACACACACACACACAAACCACGTCAGGCACAGCATGCGCACACACAGTCACGCACGCACGCACGCACGCACGCACGCGCACGCACGCACGCACGCACGCACGCACGCACGCACGCACACAGAGTTACATTAGACGCACAATATCGAAATCATTTTACAGCACAAATAAACAATTTCTTTCTGTTTAATTTACACCCAGGAATATCCAATAAATTAAAATAGTCATTAAAAAATTCCATAATGACCAGTCTAAATCGCAAATCGCCTCGTTAGAAAAAAAAATATATAAACTTCAAACAAACAAGTTTTTGATGCAAATTAATATGTAAAAAAGTTTCTAAAAAGAGAAAGGATTAAAAAATAAATAGAAAGAGATAATTTTTACAGAAAATGTTTATGAAACGCGACATTGCGCAATGTTGGAAAAAAATGAATTTTTTTTATATTGCTGTAAAGTAAAGCAGTATACGAAGTAGTAGCCATGAATACCTACGCATATTGCTATTTGTAGAGAGAACCGTGGTGTCCCGAGAATCACCGGCTCCGCTGTCCACTCTCGCCTACCCGTTTACGATCGCACAAGATTCCACGTTCATATCTGATTTTCTCCGTAGCACCGCGTAAGGAAACGACCGCGGCCGGTAGTCGACTAATTTCGCAGTTTTACGGGTTAAGACGACTGTTACTGCATCATTAAAACTGCCTTTCCTGTAGCACAGCATCCGGTGCTAAGTAATGTATATTTCGGCTGACGGTAACATTACG
The DNA here is from genome assembly GCA_901521435.1 of Crematogaster levior. Lineage (NCBI taxonomy): Eukaryota > Metazoa > Arthropoda > Insecta > Hymenoptera > Formicidae > Crematogaster > Crematogaster levior. The sequence continues at coordinate 354,919 of CABEGB010000003.1, forward strand.
TCAGTTATCCGCATTGCAATTTCATTTACGTTTGCGTTCGCGTTCATCGGCCTTTTCACATGCTAATTAATGATATTGTGTGATTATTTAGTCACAATAAAAAAGGACAACAAACAGGACAAGGCTTTCTTGAGATTAACAGATTAATTAATCTGTTAATTCTGCTCGATAAAAAAAGCTTCTTACAAAATTTACAGTACCGATAGTAAGAAAAATATGAGGCTATTACCTGGATTTCACTAAATAGAAGATTTCCTAATAGAAGATTTCCTTCAAATCGACATAGTAATGGAACAATGTGTTGCTTTTATACGTGCGTTAACATTAAAATAAATCCTCTTAGAAAAAAAGAACACATGTACGTTGAACAAATTGAGGCAGGCTGATAATTCATCCACGAGAAGTTTCGAGTGAAACAAAAGATGCAGGATTCAGCAGGGAGATAGTGTAGAAGCTCGCGAAACCTGAATTCCTTGCGTCGTGTAATAGCTATTTTAACTAGAGTCCTAACGTCCAGATTACGAGCTATAAAATGCCAAGCAAAAACGCTGCATTGCTCTAAAACGCAAGTAGGAGATACGTTTTGCTCGCTTCTACTGATGTAACCGCGCGCGATGCTTTAAAATGCCGCAAAACTTTTCCAGCATACAGAAACTTTTGACTCGGTGCGTTCGAGTCGTTCTCAATTTGCTGAAACTACGAGAACGGTTTGTCGTAATATTATCGTTATATGAAACGCGCGGAACTTCAAAAATAGGAAATTACATAAAGGGAACATCTTTTTATTTATCTCACTTTTATACTTTTACTTTAGAATAATTTACGGTAGATACAAAATTTTATACTTTTACTTTAGAATAATTTACGGTAGATACAAAACAATAATAATTTACAAATGATAACATATTCTTCTGCATTTGCTACAATAATGCTACAATGCATGATAAAAAAAACAACAGATTTTATAATTGCTTAATTAAATAAACGTAAAGCTTTTTGCCTCTTAAAAAACGCACAAAGTATTCATGTGACGCGCAAAATCATTCATTCGTAGTCGCCCGCAGCATATTTCTCTTTTGCTTCTCTTCCTCTTCGTAATAATACTTTCCAGCATAATGCACGTTAGTCGATAATGCATGTATTTGTGCGTTCGCAACAGCGGTAGTTGCCGCGACGGCATCTTTCATTTTCTGCTACCTCCGTCGCGCATTGACAAAATTCCAGCGTTACTTCCCATGGTGGGACGATTCTTTACGCTTTAACGACCAATAAAGGCTGCCGGAAATTGTCCATTCCATCGTTTTACCGATGTATCCACCGTCGAAAAAAAAAACCGACGCGGCGTCTCATGAACGGAGACTTTCTAGCGTGAAAATGCAATCAGAATTTATCTCATCGCCGAGAGTTATTAAGATGCTTTGCAATATCAGACGAAGATACACGCGTCCACGGCTCAGATTTCCCGTGAATTTTCGCCCGCGAGCGTAAACGCGGCCGATTTCCCTTTCGACTGCAATCGCACTGCAATCGCGCCGTTGCCGTTGCAAGCAAAAGCGGTAAGTAACGAGCGGTATGTCTATCGACCAATATCTCCTATACCTCTGTCGCGATCGATAACATCCGTGATTAGGTCGGATATTTATTATATGGCGGTTCGAGTCCCGATCGACGTAGGAAGCTTTTTACTCGTGCACGATATCTCAGAAATGAAACTCGAGGCTGCTCTTCTAATTGAGGAATCGAACTAGGAAATTCGGGAAATTCGGAAAATCTTTTCAAGAATGCTGGTTCGTTAAATTTTTCTGGGAATATAAGCAGTGCTTTAAAAATTTTTTAAGACAAGCAAAAAGGTCATTAAAGTGAAATCGAGGCTTGAGACCAAACGAAGAAAAAAGTTCTGTTATATCTTTTTAATTTGTTTGGTGCAATATAAATTTATAGATCAGAGAAAGTCCATTTCTTCAAAGATATTTTATCATAATTTTCAAATGTTACTTCCTTACACTAATTAAGATCATAAATTGATAGTATTGAAGAAAGAATAACTTTTCTGAGCTCTTTTAGAGAATTGGCTCTACGTTTTGGCTATCAAGATGTCTTCAAAAATATATTATTTTTATTGAGTTCAAAGAGAGAATCTTTTAGTTTTTTTTCGATAAGATTATATTTTCCGGGTTAACTTTAGTTTTGTCATTAGTACAGCCTTTTGTCATTTTAATAGTCCGAAGATTCCTCTTGATTTTCAACACTTCGATTTTGGTCGTGGAAATAATTTACCACCATTGTTTGTGATAATAACAGCAAATGTCAAATAATATGTTTATTAAAAAAATATAACTCTTACAAGTTTCTTTTATTTTTATAACAAAATGCCGTTTTCAATATATTTTAAAAATATGTAAAGAACACAATGATCTTTCCATTTCAAATAAACGACACATATATGAAATATATGAAATAATTTGAAAGATCGCACAAGTGTATTTTACCCGTTGTATATTGATTTGTAATTTACAATCAGATGTGTAGATAGAAATGAAAAAACTCACGTTTCAGGATTCTACAAACCGTAACATTGAGTTTTACGCTTTCTTACTTATTAGTATAATAATTTTATAGGAATTATGCATGACATTTATTATTATTTCACGTGATGTGAAAGAATTAAATTGCTGAATTCGTTAAATCTCATGAGATATAAAAAATTAAAGATTACAAACCAGAAGAACAAAAAATTACAGATTACAAGTTAAGAGACATCCGTATTTGATGAAAGATCCAACCCTGGCCTTGATGTGCAACGCGTGATAGGAGCGTGCAGCAATCGAAACTAGAATTTTCGTCAGCCGTTTTCCTTTTCACGACAAAGTTGTAGCGCGACTCTCGCTTACATTGCGACCGGGCAACGAGCACCAGACCGATCGCGACCAATCCCCTCGATAATTCGATCGGCGGAATAGGCCGGCCTGCTGCTGGCTTGTTCGTTCGTTCGCTCGCTCACCGTACTTTTTGCCCGATCCGAAGGCATTGTGAGCCGCTGCTTGCGCAATGATAGCGCGCTTACCGCCTCGCTCCCGATAAGTTCATGCTCTAGAATCTAGGCCGAAGGCGTTACCACGTTTATAACTTGGTGATGTCTTCAGGAGTAGCGCGAGAATCGCTCTATTTGCGTACGACCGGAAGTTGCGGCTGGATGACTCGTTGCCGGTACTGTAAACAATTACGTTAGACTGTAATAAAGCGAATATAGCGAAAAATATCTGTGAAAGCTTGACATAAACGTGTAACGTATATAAGATTATGCATGAAAAGTAACATTTTGGACCTACGAAATTTAACCCAAATCAGTCTGTTTGCAGAGTTATGTATATCAGATACTATTAGAGTATGAAGAAAAGAGATATAAGAGCATTTCTGTCTCTTCGACTTTCGATATGAATTTTAGATAAATAGAAAGAGGAATTTTATACAATTGGAAAAAGCGTTGCATCTATGTATATAAAATGTAATACAGTCACTAAAAGTAAGTTATCTAAAAATTAAAGGATTTTAAAAAGGATAGATTTTAAAGATTTTATGACGTTTATGTTTTTGAAACATTTCTAAATTTAAAATATTTCTAAATTTTATTTTAGAAAAACTTCATCCTAAAATATTATCTATTCTATTTCCAAAATCACAGATCTTCAAATACCCAGATTTTATTCCAATATTCAGTTTTATTCTTGAGTACTTACATTATTCATTTTTTGATACTCTCTAAATCTTGGTTTTGTACTACGGCTTTTCTGGATTTCTAGGAAATCTTTAAAAGCAATTATTTGAATACAAATTAAACACTATAATACTTTGAAATGTAGAGTTGAATCCCTACTTACTTTGCGCTGGAATTATTTCGTTATTTATAGACGGCGAAAGGCAGAAACACTACATACAGGAAAATACCTACTATACTAATAGAGTTGTTGATTATTCCGTTATTAATATACGATTAATAATTTATGAGAAATATACGATTAATAACTTATCAGAAATACAACAAATATAACACTGCTCCGCTAACTTTAATACATCGCACAAAACTCTTTGGGTTAATTTTGAAATATGAACAGCACTGTCTTGATAAAGCGTTGAAATATCAAACAGAAAATGTAATATTACGAGCAGCGTCTAAAAACAAGATCTATGAAAATAAGTATCGATTTCATGATTAATGCAATTAACTTGATTCTCATCAACTTCTCATTTTTTCTATTAATAATAAAATTGAAATAATATAAAGTTTGATGAAATTGCAGAGTTTCTAGCGATGCAATAGTATCGATGTTGATTAAATTGTCGTTAATTAATGCGCACGATCGACTTTCGAACAAATGCTTCACAAAATTATACTTTGACTAAGGAAGTTGTTGGCGTTGGAGTTCGGGAGCAATTTCACGGTTTCACCGGAACATATAATTTGCTCAATGCAGTGCATAATATACGTTGTTGAAAGTTATCTTCTGGAAATAATAGTTACAAATAAGAATTAGGAAGAAAGCAAACAAACGTCATTCACGATTCACTTTCATAATTGAGAAAGAAACAGAGATAAATGGCTCTTAAACACGATATTTTTTTATAATTCTATCATGTGTAAATATTTTTATAAGTTACAACTGTGGTCTGAAAAGATTTATGAATCATAGATGTAAAAATACATGGGCCGTTTAGTACAACTCGGACGTTGCATTTTTTAATAAGATCAGATTAATAGTCGAAAGTCGCGCGGTTGCGAAATGTTACGTTTAAAAATCGAGTTTTTTTAGTTTTATGAGGCATTGCACGTTTTCCGAAAGGCAAAAGCTTCATGCATGCATGCACGTTCTTTTTGCGCCACGAAATTGCGCTTTAAAAGTCCGCTTTCTCCAGCGCGAGGAAGCGATGATATATCGCTGATCACGCTCGCGATTCTTCAAAACACCTAAGGCAAAATCAGGCAGCCCGATATCGCGAGTGCGCATCTTGACGTCGGGTTAATTGCCTCGTATTTTCGCCATCTCTCTTGTTCGTGCACACGTGGATGCTAATGAGCGTTCGTTTGTTTGTCATGCGTACATGCGTGCGTGCGGCTAGATGTGAAGAGGAATCCGTGGAATGCGCGTTAACGGTAAACGAGTCATCAGTGAACGTGAAAACCACGCACGTAAATCCTTCCTGTAAATGTACAAGGCACAGCTTTTCGAGTGCAACCTCCACACGAGCCTATCTTGTTTCATGGATTATTATATACGCGGATATTTTTCTAACAATTCCTTGTTCTCCATTATTGTGCAACATCGTGAGTTCGATTTTTATACACGGTTTTTGTGAGTAGCCATTGCACACAATAGACAGTTTTAATTACATAGAAATTTAATCCGAAGTATTTTCTATAAAAATAATATGTGTTTGCCAGCTTTGTTCACCATAACAACACGTTAAAAGATACGCGTTAAATAATATAAACCACGAGTAATTATATTACAAAGTTCAATAATTTATTAGAAATCAAACTAATTTCTTGGCCAAATAAAAGATGGGATTTGATTGTACGTCTCGCGACAGAGAAGATATCTAACATGTTCTTCGAATGATTCTCGGAATTAACATTGGTGGTTTTCTACGAGATTACATCGAGGTAGCGACTATCCGTCTATTTCCTCCTTGGAGTGATCTAATTGTTCCTACCTAATGAAAATGATCCTAGTATGTATATAACAACTACATTCCTTGCTAGTATTTCACTTCCGAATGAAAAACGTGACAGGGAAATACATCAGATAGTTTAATAATATACAGAATATCAACTGCAGTTTTAATTCTCAACGATTATAATTTAATGTAATTATCGTAATGTATAATAATTATCGAAAAAAAATTAGAGGTATTTGAAGACACACAAATTTATGTATTTCAAACTTTGACAGATTCAGTGTGCGAATAAACTGTCGCAATAGATTACTATCAAAAATAAACCATCATGTTAAGTTTCATAAAAATGATAAACCGCGATAAAAAAAAAAATTTAGATGCAAGTTCTTGTAATCGAATCATGGCGCCACACACACAAGCAACGTGATATCTATGTGTAAAAAGTTTCACAAGTAATCGATATATCCATTGAAAGAGAATATCAAGAAAATATTAAGAATCAAGAGATATAAAAAAATGATATCATACCAAAAAATGTATCAAGAGAATTTAAATTGTTTTCTGTGAAATGCACTTGAACGACACTTTCTTTTTTACGGTGTCTCCCATATTAGTCTATTTCTTTTAAATTGTATCTATTTCTTTTGCATTGTAATTTAAGAAATAAAATATTGATATATAAATCTTTTGTTATTTTTATTTTTCATATTACATATTATTTTTAATTTATAGCCTAAAAATATTTTTAACGGGCATTTTTTACGAATAACAAGAGATATAATTATATTTAAAGAGGAAGTGATGAAATTAATAAATAAAATTTAATCTTTTGTAATCATTTTAAAATTTAAAAAATTTTTGCATTTAGTAATAATAACGTAGATACATCCTATTAAATTTAATCATAAGGATTTAATGCTAAAAATGTTTTAGATTTGCAAGATTTTAGTATACTTCTTATCGCGTATACTTCTTATCGCGAATGAAACCACAGTAAATACGAATGTACGTATGAGAAATAACAAAACTCTATCTTCCAATATTCCTTATATGTTCAGTAACGTGTAACGTGTAAGATAAATTCATTCGCCGGCGCATTGCACAAGTGTTCCTATAAGTAGAAAACGGTGGCTGTGTTCCGTCCGTTCGGAATTCAAGATGATAATGTTAAGTGTCCTAATTACATCCCACGCGGCCGTTACCGTCCATCGTATTTTTTTTTCCTTTCCCTGCTGGCGCAGAGGAGAGGACCTGGCGAGATCTCTCCGGAGGGGATTCCTCCGAAATTGCAATTACGGAAGAAGTTGGCGACGATCAACCGTACCTCGACGTTTAATTAGAATTTTATTAACATGAAGAGAAGGCGTTTATGTGTTCATTCCCCATGAGAGTTTTCGGATAGCTTTAGCATCAGGCGTTAGGAGAGATTTGAGAGATTACGGAAAAAATGCATTCCTTACAACGTAAAATTTAAGCGTACGGAAAAAAAAAATAAAATTTAAGCGTACAATGTCCATAATTTTTTATGGTGCACGCAGTTTTAAGTTAGATATTGAATTCTGAGGATTTTATTTAATTGATTTTAAAAGGGTGAATTTTGCGACTATAAATTCAGCTCTTACTCGCTTAACAAAGGTATCGGGAAATTCTCAGTGAGATTCTATCACAAACCTCAACGGTGTCATATCTTGTGTTAGTAACTGATATACGTTACAGGTCTCACGTGGCAGCTTTATATGATGCATAAAATGTGCTTATGCAACGGTTGCAGACAGAGATGCGACTCTCTCATAAGCTAAGCTTTCCTATCCGGAAATGTTACGAGGCAACTGAATGAAATAAAGAACACCTAATCTAATCAAAATATTTTCATGAATAAGCAAAGACAATTTTATGGTTATTCTGATCATCACAGTCAAATTGTCATAATCAGTTATTAACTGTATAGTATACTGTAAACAAACATATTTAAATTAATAATTAATTGAACTCTATGTTTTTACATCTTAAAATTTTAAAAAGATAAAAATGCTTCTCTCTAAATATTATTAATCATTCATGCATAATTGATAAAGAATTGAACATGATTTATAATTCTGTGTTTTTTTCTTCAGTTTATAAGTAAGATATAACGTGTAAGCAGCTGAAAAGCAAAAGTTAGTTTAAGTATTTTTGTAAAATTAATACCATTAATTTTAATTGTTTTATTCGCTCTTAATTTACAAGCATTTACTAAAGTCGCTCTTTTCTGCGCCAATTTTCGTCGATTGTCAATCTAGACACTCGCTAGTAGCTTTCGCTCAACGACAGCAATTATACAGTATTCACTATTAATATATCGAAGGTCGATGGCTGTAATTTACATGCATGTCATACACAGCTTTCTACTTTCGCGCGAGAATCGGCCGTCCTTAGGAAGCTGATTACGGATAAATATTGAATTTTTTCTTTCTCGGTAGGTCGCTGCTGAAATCGCATCTGGATAGACACTGTACCAGGCTGACATATCTCTATGTGCGGTGCACATGTACGTACGTAGGCTAGTTACTCGTTCGCTTTTGCGTTACGCAAGAACCACGCCTAAGTCCAGAGCTGGTCTCAACTATCTTGCTTGCTACCGCGGTTGCAGCTGTGATCCAAGAGATCGAACACGGCGATTGAGAGTTAGAATTCGAGTTTTTGAGGAAAATCGCAAATATCACAAGTACAAGTACTCGCGCGCAAGTAAACGTAGAAGGTAGAAGGTAATTGCACTGCAAAAATCTACCAATTGTGCGAGAAGTTTTTGTTTCTTCCTTTTTTACTTTTTCTCTCTTCTCGTTTTCTCTCTCTTTAATTCCTTTAAATTAGTGGCGCAGAGAGAATGACGAGAAGGAAAGGAAGGCTTGATTGTAATTGTTCGTGTCGAAGGCCACGGAAAAATTCCGATATGCCATAAGAAGCTTCGTTACGCGTCTTTCTTAGTTCTGCGCGTTTTTCGCTCTTGATCTGTAACGAGACGTGGACGGCGTTTTCATTGCGTTCACTCTTCAAGGAGATCGTTTACCTTGACCATTACTACGATATTAATCATGAAATTACTTTTTATTGTATTTTTAAATTATTCTCTTGTTAGATAATAATAACGAATATGTCAAAATATATATTTGATAAGCTTAGTAAAAATTTGATGCCAAAGATCAAATTTATTCTATAAAATTAGCAAAATTTCTAATATTTTAGCGTTAATAACAAAATTAATTTTGAACGCATTGAAAAACAGAGAAAAATGTAATTAAACATAATATTTTCGAGAGAAATAAGAAATTGCAGTTCTATTATTCCACTTTCAAAAATTTGACTACGACTTTCTTACACATTCTCGAAATTTTATGTTACTGAAGAGAGCTCAGTGAGCTTACGCGTTTGACGTAATAAGTATGACATTTGATATTTATGTATGTATATTATTTTTGATATGTTTGTCATGTTTATCATGTTTATAATATTCTTGTAACCGTCGTTATATACATAAATTTTGGCTCTAAGAAAAGACTTATGTGTTGAATTTGATTGTATAATTTTAATCTAATGAGCCTTGCGGAACTGTTTCCATAGGTTTTAATAAGAATTTAATAATTTCTATAAAATTAAATTTATTAATAAAAAATATTCTTAATAAAATTAAATTATCTTAAACGTATATCTTAAACGTATATCTTAAACTTCTATCAACTCAACATTTATTTCCTGAATAATGTTAGCGAAATGGATCGTATATTTTAAGAGGTTTTATTGTAATTTTAGAAATTCCCATTAAATCATAAAACTAGGAAATTAAATTCGATTACTGAGAGAATCTTTAATGAAAATTTATCAATGCAACTCAATTATTCATTGATCGATATTAATCTGTCATATTATTCTGTCAGAATATAAAAAAAGGATTACTATACACTATTGCTAACGAATTGGCTTTGCAAAATGTTCTGTCAAGACCGTTTTGAATTTTGCAACTGGCAAAATCCAATCGTGCTCACCATGCGCGAATCCGAGCTCGTATCACCACAAATGTACACGTAAAAGGATTCCGCAACGTTACGTGGTGGAACGTTTTGCGATTCGTATTTTGGAAATTCATTCAATTCTGACTGCTTGATTTTAGTGTCCCTTTATTGTGAATATTTTTGAAAAAGTAAATAGTTTGAATGCATTTTGTATAATATGTATACATATATATTAATATTTTACCGATAAAGTATGGGTACTAAGATACAGTTACGGAGATATTTATTAATTGATAAATGTCATTTTTTGGAAATATTATTTAATCTTAATTTACGTAATATTATTATTATTACATAATATTATTACAACGCAAATATACAAAACAAATTTAATTTGTCAATTGTTCGTCAACGATCGAACGAGCAAACATGTGTCGTGAAATAATAAAAAATAACACGTTTGATCGATGATTCAATCAAGTTACTATATTCTTGGACAGAATGTATTTCTCAAGTCAAACCTGTATAGACTTATTTCGTCTCAAGAACTAGTAGAACATGCCCTCAAAGTTTTGCCACACCTCAGAAACTCTATCTATGTACTAGGAACATATATACATATGTGTACATTATACATAGAACATAATTACAACTTATAATTGCAATCTCTATGAGGTTAGCAGCATTCTCAGATTTTCGATGTAACCGATAGGGTTTTGATTGTTTCTTAAGAAGTTCTAGAGTTTTTAATATATTTTGAAAAAAATTTGATGATTAAATGAAAAAAAGATTCCAAAATATGAAACGTAATTTTCCTTCATATGTATCTCTTTTTTATCATCTTACGAGTTTAATATAACAATATATTAATATAAAAATTAATTGTTTTATGCCGAAATTTGCATAACTGTATATATTTATATATAACGATATTAATTAGAAGATAGAAAAACATGAAATCAGTTTTCGGAAACATTTTGCTAGAAAAATAAAAATTGAACACAAATAGCCAGATAATCATGCGGCGTGCAGAAAGTCGATGACTCGGTGTAGTTACGTAGCTGCACGCATGGTTTGTTACGAGAAAATCCTTCTAGTTACTTCACTTGTAGTAACACCACATGCAGCGGCGGAAGTTGAGCCGTGGAATTCGTGCGCACAGCGCCGATCGAGGTCGGATGTATTTATACGAAAATAAAAGATGTACATGCGTATGCGAAATTTTACTAGTGTCCAACTGGTTTGGTTGCCTGGTTTTCCCCGCGAAATATTCACTCTCACGCAAAATCGGATGAGCCTTTCAATCCGCTTTGTATTTCGAAACGTCAATATAACAAAATGTCATAAATATTTCGAAGCCTAAAATATATGCTAATTCTTTTAGACTTCCTTCAAACATTTTTATTTTTAAAAATTTTTTGTTTGAAACTTGCGTATCGTTTTGAATATTTTATGTTTACGATATCAAAACTGTATCCGAATAATATCCAAGTTGTATACATTTTAATAACTTTTAATCCTCATTTTAAATCGACCACAATTTATACCTTTAAAATTATGTACAAATTATTATAGAGATTGCTTTTATATATAATAAAATGATTTTGAAATTGCTGGACAGAAACTGCAAATAAAACATATGCATTTATACCGCGCACTCATAACGCGTATTACATAAAGGTTTCAGCATGTGTTGACCACAAGTGAAATCGGACTGAATGCTAAAGCGGAAATTAAAGTTCAATTTCATTATTAGCAAATGCGTGTGATTGCCAGCGAATTCCTCAACGCCATGTGTAAATTTGATGTAAATCATAATGTCATATTATTTTAGTATTAATTGAAAATATATATTTTCGAAAATATATATTTTCGATTTATTTCATTTTCTTTTTCATAATAAAAGAACGAAGCTTCTCGTCTTTTGTCTGCGTAAAACACGTTTGATGTAAAACTCACGTTGCCATGTAAAACAAGCCACGCTCGAGCGATAATCCGGTAAACAAAATTTTCAATGAACACAGTTTATCTCTATCGCGTTTTCTATCGGACTGATAATCTCCTTCGTCATCCCCGCTATCTACTTCCATGCAAATACATTTGCAATAAGCTTATCGGAGTCGTATTCGATTAACACTCTGCAGACTGATGTCGGATTTTGATGAGAATTCAGATTTACGAAAATCGTATTTTTCTCGCGTCAGAGATAAACATGGAGAACTGTGTACCTATTTCTGATTCGCAGGAATGGTTTTGGTGACGATAGCACGATGGCACGCTCGATCCTTTCATAGATCCAACAACAGACTTCTCTCACCGCGGTATTTCATAATATTGCGATTGCGCTAACTCCGTCACACGTCAAATACAGACAACTTAATCGTGAATTGCTTGTGAATTTTTCGTGGCTTTTCATATTCGCAGGAAAGTTAATCCAATTACAACGCTTGGAATGATTTTCACAGTCCGATCGTCGCATTATTAGTTCAATCGGGCATGTTGTAAATATGAGGTATTTAATTACACATACATGGAGCGGCTGCATTTCAATAAGGGCGTTCATGCAACCGCGTACTCTTAAACATTATTTATTAAAATTTCATAAATTCATTGATTTATTATAATTGATTAAATGTGCCTTCATATCTGTATATATTTTAGAAAGAAAAAGAAAGAGAATTATTAATTAAGAGCGTATCTGAAGAATTTTTTAATAATAATTTCACATAAACTTTTTTTATATTGACGATATTACAGATTTAAAATTTAATTGCAAAATGTCTTTAAGAAAATGTATTTAAAATATAGAAAAAGTGTGCTTTTAATTCATAGCAAATAAGGATTTATATGAATGAGTCTTTTTACAAAGCAGAGAAAATAAGTAATAATTTGAAAAGCGCAATAAAAGTTTCATTTTATTGCTTGTTAATAAAATATTATGTCAATTTTGTCTAATAATTGTATACAAAATTGTATATATATAATTAGATCGATACAATTATATACCAAATATATATATATAAATTACTATTTTATAAATATTGCCAGTTAATTACACTAAACACAAACCAGTTAATTACACTAAACACTAAACACAAAAGAATTTAAAATAGTTTGTTCTAAGTCTTGCATAACTAAGTCTGCTAAAATGGGTGATAATGGTGAGCCCATCGGAGTGCCGTAACTTTGTTTATAAAAATTATTATTAAAGGTAAAGAATGTAGATTCCATTGTAAATTTAATTATTTCCATGTACTCACTTTTTGGGATTTTGTATGTTGTTCAATGTAACACCATCTCTTTGCAAAGCTTTCTAATGCAAGTTCCAATGGAATGTTGGTAAAAAGAGACACAACATCTAAAGAAAATATCGTATCGGAACTTGCCACTTCTACACCTGATAATTGATTATACAATTCCCTACCATTTTTTACGCTACTAGTAATTTTGGGGACCCCTTCCGAAATAATTTTCTGTAAATATATTCCCAAATTGTCTTTTATTGAAAGTGGTGGGTAAGTTAAAATTATCCCCCATTTGTAATAATCTAGAAACTTTGTCAGGTATCTCGAAATCTGTTAAATTGAAAAACTATTTCTTATTTGTGATTTCTAACGGATTGCAAATAGTCTCTTCAAATCTGTGGGTCTATAATATCGTTTACAAAGCATTTTTACTTGCAAACTTACGGTCAAATTTTTATAATACCTAAATAACAAAAAAATAACTATGGTCGATAGCTGTACCATCCATTGTTGTTACAAAAACATTGTGTTCTGAACAACTGAAAAACGCGGATTAGTATCAAAGAGCTTTCAAAAATACGTATACAGCAATATACCTACACTGGAAATTCAACTCTAAAATCCGCGATCCTCTGAATTCGAGAAATCGTATTTAATTTGAATGCTGTAATTTCATATCGCTTATTTACTGTGGCACGCAAGTATTGTAGGAAATCAAACACTTTATTGCACGATGTTGGTTTTTCAATCGACTCTCGACAAATATATTTAAAAAAAATCGCGTTGTCAGAATAATTTATATTTTACGTTACAAATATTGTATTGTTACATCCTTTGGAATAATTTTCCTTTTAATTATATAATTGTTCATATAATTCTATTGTTTAGTAAAAGACTTGATTTTACATATTCTAGAATACAGTCATCGTTAGATTCGTCAAAATATTTTTCATTTCATAAGTAACACGTATAAATTTATTCTTCTATGTATCAAAAATAACGATAGTAATAAAAATTGCACTCCTTTAAGTATCTATAATTAAATTGACACTTTTGGTTGGAAAAGACTGCATCTATTTTCCCTGCTCTCATCATTATTACCGCAACAAGGCAATCGTTACCACTTTAATCGCGAAGAATCCGCGCTTTTTTTCACTTCTCGTTCTTGGCTGGCCAGAGAAAAAAGACCTATTCGATTTTACGGAAGAAACGGTGTAACAAAAACACCGGATGGGTCTCGGGAGAAAGAAAGAGAGAAGGAGAAAAAGAGAGAGAGAGAAGGGGAGATGGGAAGCCGCAAAGCGTGAGAGAAAGAAAGGCGCGAGGTAGGGTCGCACCGGCAGCCTTGCCATTGAATTAGAATTTCCGAGTCGTTAATTTCCGCCGGCTCCGTAGAGAGGAAAGGAAGAAAGGATACCAAGAGAGGATTCTTTGAGGGAAAAAGATGGGTGAATAAGGGGCCAGAACGCGGGCGTCAAGCAGCAAACGGATGAAAGAGGGTGATAAGACGTTACGGATGGATTTTCTAAAGAAAAGAGCAGAAACACAGGCAGAATGACGAAGAAGAAGGATACAGGTTCCGCGGGTAGCGGAGAGAGCTCTCCTCTTTTTTCGCTTTCTGCGCGGCGACGCCGGGATAATTTCTTCTCCGGTCTACTTCATCCACGCTCGATTAACTCCTCTTCGAAAGAGTCCGGTCGCGGGACCTTGCGCAGTCAACGGTGCATGCGATCCGCGGTTGCATAATACGATAGTTTTAGACGCGTGCAACAGTAGCGACTGCTGAGATTGCGATTTTAATGCAATGCCGTCTGATTTTCCTTCCTAAAGCCGTTTATATTTCTATTGTCTGATAGATGGTTTGTGTGCGTGTGTGTGTGTGTATTTGCGCCTTGTTTTAGCCACTGACTGTCGCAGAAATGATATTCTATGTAGTGCATAGAGAAGATGATTACGATATAAAATAAGGAAAATCGAAATATCAAACTGACGTAAGAAATTGAATGATTTTCTTATTTTATCTGGAAAAGTATAATAATTCTGAGTACATGTGTGTCCCTATTTAAGTCTTGCTCATATTACCGGAAACATGCACATCAGCTTGAAAAACCACGATCGACGAATAACAAATAATTAATACGTGCAACGCTCGGCAGTAACGAAACTAAAGAGAGACATAATCCGCGGTAACATAATCCCGCACGCGCTGTTTCGCGAGAAATGGCGATTAATTTTGTCTCACTCCCGTTTGCCGATTTGCTGCTATAATAGATAACTTGATTAATAATGCGAACCATACGCGCTTCACACTTAAGTGCTTGCTGTCCATTCGGAATACTCCGTATTATACTGGGATATCAACATCGATTGACAATAGTTTACATAAGACTATTTTCCGATTAGAAAAGAAGAAGTAAGCATGTCTCCTCATTGAACTTCGGTGTGTTATAACATAATATGTCGAGAAATCGATTGCGTAATGAAAACCTTCGCATACGCCTGTATTGCAGAATCGCATAACATGAGAGAAAAATAACGCATGCATTGCAGGGTTTCCAACATTATTGCGTGATGGTGTGATTATTGCGATTACAAAAATGGTGCAACAATGATCCAAATAATCGATAGCTATAAGAAAGAATTTAATGGCTATAAATGAACATCATTACAGTAAAAGGTAGGAATATAAAATTCTTATTAGGTTTCTAATGCGTGAAATGAAACGTTCAATCAAGAACATTCTTGAATGTATATTTCAGAGTTTATTATCATACGATTCAATTTAATCTTCTGCATCACGTCTATTATATTTATGTTTCGAATTTGACGTAGCGGCAATATATAGAACTAGAGTGACTAGACTATTGTACATTTAAAATTTTGGTACTTTTCGGGACAGAGTAATTCAATTGGCACGTAGTTCGGCCTTGAAAAAGAGCATGGTAATTACTCCCTTGTGATGCCAAAGGTGATGTACCTAGCGGAGTTAAGAGGCTAAAATTGCAGAGTGCGCCCACAGACGAGCGGGAGAACGTCAATTTAGCAAAGTAATTAAATAAAGTAATCAAAAGGATTAAATCAAGCAGTTTGAGGCATTAAATGAAACAACAAGGACAGAAAGCCGTGAGTGAATGATGTTTTTGGTTACGCAGTATTTAATCTGAATCCAGGAGAGAAACGGTTAAATTTAATAACGTAAATTTTTTTATACATGTATATTGTACGAACGCGAGTTAACTGCCAGTGGAAAACATGCATTGGAATTTTTGCAGAACTCGCAGAAAGATAAGCAAGATGAAATAAACACGTATTTGTGTATTTAAATCCGCGCGGCGTGTACTATTTTATAAATATTTATAATTTAACAAACATGTAGAAGAGCAAAAAAACAGTTTTTTACTAGCATTTTCACTGTTACGCATTAAAATTATCGATCGTTAAAAAAATAATATAAAACAATTTGAGATGCTGAGGCTCTTTTAGGTCACTTTTTGGTTTCGTAATATTTGTTATCATCTTTTTGTTCGTATTCTCCAAAGTATTTCTTAGTATCTAATAGTGAAAGCGTTTACTCTACACGTTAGTGTGGCTGGATATTGATTGAAAGGAAGCCAGATGTGACGTTATGAATTTCACTCAGCTTGCGCGTGTAGTACGCTCGCTGTTATTTCCGGCATTTCGATACGCACGGTTTCAATTAACCGACGGACGTTCGGGAGGGAAGATAATAAAAAGACGAGCGAGGGAGGGTGCGGACAGCAAGTTTCATTGACTTTTATGTGCTATGAGCGCGATGGCGAAACACGGAGAAACGCGATTGGCGAACCATGCAGGTGGGAATTCGTTGCGTAAGCACCTCGATGCATTACGTTATCAGCTTGGCGTGTTATTATGTTATCATTTTTCATGGAACCGCGGGGAAAGTGCCAATGGAGTAAATTTAATTTTTATGCGCCTTAACGAGATGTATCGGGGGTCTCGTCGACGTCGCCGAAGAAAAACAGAAAGGTGTGAAATAAACGAACCGCGTTTTCTCAACGATCCTTACTGCTTGCGGCTATATCGGTTGGTAACACGTACCATCAGCAATATTCTTGCTTCATAAACGTTTCGTGGATGACATTCTGAGAAAATATTTCGAATTTCTAGATTTCTACATTATGACTTATTTCATCGAAATTATTGAACAGCAATCATAATAAAATATTTTCAAATCTATTTTATTACAATTATCA
The DNA here is from genome assembly GCA_901521435.1 of Crematogaster levior. Lineage (NCBI taxonomy): Eukaryota > Metazoa > Arthropoda > Insecta > Hymenoptera > Formicidae > Crematogaster > Crematogaster levior. The sequence continues at coordinate 372,058 of CABEGB010000003.1, forward strand.
GTCAAAGGTGTACTATTTCCCGATGAGTTTATATTATCGCTATTAAAAATTTTATATTTTATTTTAAATAATTAAAAATTAATTTTAAATTTTTATATTACAATGTTATATTTTATATCACTTTTATTCATGTAACATTCTTTGAGAAATTCTTTGAGTAATCATGTTATCGCGTATCTCTAAAAAAAATAAGAAAATTTAAATTGCATTCGTGTCAAAAGAAGAGAAGTAAAGAATGAGTGCACATTGGTTTGCTTTGAAATATCTTTTTTCAACTCATTATGCCAAGCTACATATTATTACCGCAAAGACTGAAGAAAACAAAAACATTTCCGAAAGAATTCTTGAAAACTTTACGAGGTTATTATTACCGACAGTCGTCTTTTTATCCATATTTTTCCAAGTGCGCAGTATTCAATAGACACGTTGCTGCTGGAAAATTTGTATCTATTATATCAACGTATCTATTCTATTCTATTTTTTTATAGGCATTGATACAAATTTATTTTTTTTTAAATACACATAGTGACAATTTTAATCTGTTTAGTTATTACTAAAGGAATCTGTAATGCACGAATTATATTATTATATCATATTATTATCAAATAATTTTTTTTCGTATTTTTCTTATTTCTTTATTTTATATTTATCATTTATTATATGTACGTTTAACAATAATTAAATCATTAATACGCAATAAATGCATTGTGTGTGTGTGTGTGTGCACAGCCGTATACATCTTTTATATGTAAATGGCTATATTTCCAGTCAACGACATTCTTTGATTTCTCGAACATTCAGAATATTCAGAACATTCGAATATCTGCGGAAAATTCCGCGAATACTCAAAGAATTTTCATAGTTGGCAGGTTCGCGCCACGTTGGCGCCTCTTCATTTCCGCATCTTTGAGATCATCGAACTTGACTGCTCGCCGACTGAGCGGTTACGCTCGTTTCATTGACGTACAAATGTTCAAGAGTATGCCCTTTTTACCGAATTACGTAGATGGCACCTGAGGCAACGAGGAGTCGCTGTGTATCGTGTTTTTCTTAACAATGAGTGAAAGGTGACATTAAACGGGATATTTCGTGTATAATTCCGAGTATAATTCGGTTCGGCACTTACACAATTTTCGTGACGGCAAAATGAATTTTGGATGTTGCACGCAAATACAATTTCATATTATACCAATTGTTCTTGTGCAACACTATTATTTCTGCGCCCGAATGCTTATTGGCAAACTGCTAAGAGAAAAATATTACGCGTATTTTACTATTATTGTGCATCTCGTTTTTAGATATTTTAAGACTTGAATCAATCTAGCATGTTTTTAACATAAACTTTGATGCTTTTATTATTTTGATCAATTTATCATAAATATAAGATTTTGAATATATCAGTTGTTAAACAATATTCAGTTAACTCAATTGTTCCGACATTTCGTTATTAACTTGAGACTAAATTTAATTATTTGTTTATGTCTTTGTATATTTTACGAGATATTTTCTCTCTTGGACAAAGACGATTAAACAGATAAGTAACTGAGTATAAACTCTGGAATATTAACGTGCAGCGTTTTTGCACAATGAGATTTTCTGCTAATATATTAAAGTGAGAGACAAAATTATGAAAAGACAATAGAAATAAAATAATGGCGAGATTCGCAATGACGAAAAGTATACTTGAAATGTTCTGATAAAATACATGAATTTTCTTGTGTTTTGTCGAGAAGATTAGTGCTCGTTAAAATAAACACAAAATAAATGATTGTAGCTCATAAAAAATTTACAGTTGGTTTCATTCGTTAATGTTGTATCTCAATCTTTATAAATTGTTATAAATTAATAAACAGTTTAAATACGTGTTGCATTCACATTTGAAGATATGTCATAAAGTTCTGCTGAGGATTCGAGATTATTAAACTTTGCGGTCGAATTTTAGCATATGCATTAATTTGAGGCCACTTTAATAGTCGAGAACCCTGATCGCTCCCCTGAAGTTCAGTCAATTACACGCTTCATTAATTTTCGGTGGCGCACGACCCCCTTGTCAATCGATAGGAATTGTTTTCACTCGGAAATCACGCAAAATTCAATGATACATTGCAGATCTGCGAAAAAGCGATTATTCGTACATGCGTTCCACTTTCTATCATCAGTGGATGATAAATAAATTAATTATATAGCTGATAGTTATTACGCATCAAGGTAAGTGCAGTGCAGTATTATAGACTTACGAGTATGCTTACATATTTCGTAATTTCATTTCTTAACATTTATTTTATATTAACTCGACCTAAAGTGACTCGCGATTGCGACGTACTTGCACTTAATTTAACTTACTAATGCATGTATGTGCATGTGTGCGCGCATAACGTACGCATAGTTAAATGCGGGGCCGTGGAATGCGATGCATTTTGCAATTATCGTGCCTGTATCGAGTACACCGATTTGAAAGGCCGATAAGGACATATGGAATATAATTGTAAGTTCGAGAATAAGCGCGCGGAATAAAAGCTAACGCGCGCGCGCGTTGCGCCAATGTGATTTCACGCGTAATGTGCGCGGGGGGTAGAAGCAAATTCCACAGAAATCTAAAATAAGGCCACTTGACAAATGTTTTTCAATCTTCGACGTTGAATCTTTTGTGAATCTTGTAAATCTATCAAAGAGAGAGAAGCAATTGTCGCAATAGAATTGCTAAGATTTCATTGGAAAATTTTACCTCTTTAATGAAAAATAGGAAAATAATTTAATTTATTTAAACTATCACATATTTTCTTAATTAGAAAATTTTTTAAATTAAAAGTTGATACAATTAAAAAATTTGTTTATTTAAAATTCATGGATTCAATAATAATTTTTGTATGATTCAATGTAATCAAAATATATAACATAATTATTTTACTAACAAATTCACAAAATAATAACAATTTTTAACATTTTTAATATTTTTTTTTAACATTTTTAATATTTAATATTTTTTAAAGTTTCTAAAGTTTTAAGTTTAATGTTGTTGAGTGAAACAAATTCATATTTACCTTTGATATATTAATATCAAAGATAAATTGACTTTACTTATGACAATATTATTTTAAATTGCACAAAGTGTAATTAAAAAATTTTCTAATAAAAATTAAAATTTATTTAATAACAAATAACACTGTCAATATAAAATATTTCATGTTTTTTGTCTTTATACAAATCTACCATCGAAACATTGTATAACTTTTAGTAAAAAAAATCTTATTTTTAAACCTTTCAGTATCTCTTTAGCTTCTTTAATTTAATTAAACAATACAAAACTTCATGAAACAGATTTCGAAATTAGAGATGTCACAAAGAGGGAACGCGCTGCTCCGATTGAGATTATTCACACAGCTCCCAAATGCTTTTATATAAAATTATTTAAATGTCTATTAATGCATGAGATTTTACAGACAAAGTGGAAAATATACTATTAACGTCGCTTTGAGAGTATGCTTCCTTTTCAAAGCAAGGTCACGAGCAACGCGTTCTCTCTTTGTGACATCTCTAATTCCGAAATCTGTTTCATGAAGTTTCGTATATTGTTTAACTAAATTCCGAGCACGCTCCGCTGAGGAACGCACGTACGAATCCGAGTATTTCGTTCTTGTGAATTACAATTTTACTTTGTCCAATTTCATCGCTGCCCTTAATTCTGTTATTTATTCGATATTTGCATATTTCTTCGTCACATTTTCGGGAAGGAGAAACGCGTCGTTGATCAACTTGACACAGTTTATACGATGTAATGCTATCCAGTATGAAGGTAAACGAGATATTTTTTTTACATAAACACCTTCGACAATTGTTAATAACAATGACTTCGCATGACGACATAATGCATATAGTTAATATGATTTATGACAAGAAACGATATGCTGTGTTTAAATAATTCAATAATAATTTTGTAATTGGAATATTCGCGAATATGAAATAAAATTATTTTCTTGTTACTGGCATTATCGCTCCGTGTCAAGGAAAAAGAACATCAATGTTCCTGAACCAAATGACGTGGCGAAGTTAGAGATCATAAAATATTCAAAGAATTCGCAAGAGGAAACGGATATCGCGTCAAAGCGAGCTCCGAATGCCGTGCGAATCGTCTCTCTCTCTCTTGAAGTTGAAGGAGTTAAAGACATTTGCACCATGTTAGCAAAGTACTTGAGATGGATCGTATTGGTGATCCGTGAAATTTTCGTGCCCATTCACGGCGGCGCACGGCTTGCACCAGTGTAAACGACGAGCTTCAACGTCGGTTTGCTTACAGTAACAACACTAAGACATTCGTCAAGCGAAACCGTCCTTGCTCCTTCGGCAAACTGTGGCCATGCTTGATTCATGGACTCGGTGGTTCCAACGAAACTGCTTCTTAGCTTTACTTAGTTGGCGAATTGTAAGAGCAGGTATTCATTTGAAAATTAAAGATGAGATGTAGTGACTAACTTCTAACCATAAATAAATAAATATCATTTCATACATGTTACATGTGAATTACTTGTGAATTCAAATTAATAAATAAACAAGATTTGTAAGTAACGAATACAATATTTATATTTTCACTCTAGGTGTACTCTTTTCGGTCTTGTTAATATGAAATTAAGATGAAAAATTTTATATTTAATTTCTTGATAAAACCGATAAAGACATCGAAAATATCACATTATAATTTCATTATAATAAATTTCCATCTAATATACTTATAAATATACTATTAATACTAGGCAAAAGTTTGAACATCTTCAATAAAAGGTAGTTTCAATAAAGGTAGTTTTGAATTTAGATAATAAAGATGAGTTGACTTTTGAACATAAAGTGACCCGGGAATTTATATGTCCGTAAAACTTTCGATGTAAGTTTGCGTGATTCTATTATGGACATAAGATCGATAAAAATAAAATAAAATATAGAGAAAAAAAAGAAAGAAAAGAAAGGAAGAACATAAATAACAAGAACTATGCAAGCTTAATTATTTGTATACATATCGTTAAGTTAAAATTATTAGACAAGAAAATGACTAATATATTTTTGCAAATTTGACAAGACTAAAGCTTTAAAAATAACAAATGTATACAAGTATCTCATTTAAACGAAAGATAAAGATATATGGGATGATAAAATATTTACGTAAAATTTCCCGCAGATAATGTATCATAAAGTTCATAATGTTCATCGAAATTGCAACGTGCATTATTATGATAAGGAATTTCGCTTGGCGATGGCCGTGGAGAGAATGCGCGAAGAAAATACATAAAGTTTTACGGTATATCTAAGAGCATTATATCGCTATACCATACAATCTTTATGTGAGATATTTCTTTTCTATGTGTGTTAAAATTGAATGAAATGTAAGGTAAAATAAGATATTCTATTCAAAGTTCGTCTAATACAATATGGGATTAATTTTGCGTTTGCTCTGTCGTACAATCACAAATATATTCAATAAAAGATTAAAATTAGAAATTATTACAAGAAGAAACAATGAAAGTATTGAAAGTTGTAAAAAATTAAGATAAAATAAATTTTTATATGTGCCAATTCTGTATATGTGTATGAGAAATCATAGCCATCGTATTGATTGAATTAGTCGTTAGTTATCGTTGTATGATTGAATAAATATAAATCTAGGAACACACACACACACATACACAACGGAAATTCGAAGCTTTTTCCGATACGTACTATGTCTACTTTTAAACGAATTTAGTTTATCATAAAAATATGATGATAAAAATATGACGTTTCGAGAGATTTTCCAACTTCCTTTTTCTGTATTAAATTTAATTTCTAAAAAAGTCATTTTCTCGACAAATTAGTTATAGCTAATCGCAACAAATAAAACTACGAGATAGTCACATTATTATAATATATCGTCGCACGTTATTGCGACGCGTAACAGCGATGGTGACACAACACAGTCACATAATTCAATTCTAACGCATTGAGATTGCGCTCCTAGGCTGCACCGCGAGAAACCTATCGAACGAAGGTTTCTAAGCTTTCCGTTTCCTAGCTTTCAATATTCGGAGCAGATATTTGGGTAAAAAGAGAGAGAAAGGATAAATCGCGCGAGTGATGGTGAGTCCCCTGAATATGTAATGAAATAATATATTGTCAGTCCAATTTTCAATATATTTCTAGCTATGAGGTCCGACTCGAATTATCGCGCTTTTATTTTCTCTGCTATTTTTCATTCCCTCTTCAACTCTCTTCGCAATTTCACGAAAATCTAACTAAGGAAGGATTAGAGAATAGATAATATTCTGACACAATTTAAATAGTAATTTATTTATTAAAAAATATTAAGTGAATAAAATAAATTTATGTCTTTATTTCTCTCTTTTTGGAAATTACTGAGTTAGAGCATAATATTTTTGTCGCGTATAGATTAACTCGTCGAGTCTGCGTTGATTCTGCAGGCAACAAAAAATTAACTCAAAACAAAAAATAGGATGTGTAACGAATTATTATGTGTGTATGTGTGTTGCATATATGAGATTTTTTAATTATTAAACGGTTAAAAAATATTTATCGTAGTAATTGGATTTGGAGATATATTTATCTCAAAATGCTGAATACGATCAATATTCACCTCACATAACTAAAATTTTTAATTCATATAGTTTTATCATCTGTTCAATTAAAATTTTATTTATGCAAAACTTTTAATTTTTTAAAATAAAATTGCAATGGTAATACTATTAATTGCAATGGTACATCTATAAATTTTTGAAATGTGTGTGTTTTAAAGCTGATAATCAAAGTCAAAGTGCGAAAGAGAAGAAAAAGAAATAAATGAAAGAACATGGGAGAAGAACATTCGTGACAATGCGAGAGAACTTGTAAGAGGATAAGCGATCTCACAAGTCAGTTGCTTCAAATGATTCCGTGATACGAACAAAGAAGCGGTAAGGAAGAAAACCGAGAGCAGACTGAACACAGAAAGAAGAAAAAAGTAAGATCTGACCAATATAAAGAAATTCACGAATTTCTGAGATAAGAAAATCATAAAGGAAGGCTCGTCTAAGTTGTTAAAATTCGGTAGGTAATCTAGAAAATAATCTGGAATACTAAGCAAGTGAATTTTCTTAAAAAAAATTACTTACTGTATTTTTTATGGCCGGCTATTTTTAGAGAGGAGAGGACGTTGTATTTTAAACCATCGCTGCCTTTATTCTTTGATTAGTCAAAGCTAAAAGCTAAAAAACTAGTTTGATGAGGCAGTAGCACGTGAAATCGTTTCTTGTAAATTCCTCATTTAATGTATGTAATATAATGTGCTATTATCACGATTTTATCGCAAACAGAAAAAAATACAAAAACATTAATCAAGCTGTCGCTTTTCACAAAAATAATTTTTAGAAAATATTTATATTTTGTACAGCATTATTTAAAAACTTCTTTTTCCCGATATAAGTCGCATTATTCATTTTGTGCACTTTACTTTGATGAAGATTTAAACAGTCTTCTTATTGTGAAACAAACAAATAGTGATAATGAAAGAATGCGGTTGCATTTTTAAGATAAATTGATTTTTATTATAATAACATTCACATTAAAAAAAAATGATTTCGACTTTATATTATTTAAATTATACATATATCTCTTCATTAACAATGTAATTTATTATGTTTTAATATTACTATAATTCTTACAAATATTTAGTTATCTTTAAAAACTGCATGAAAATTTCTCTGCCGCACATAATTATTTCTTGGCTCAATAAAGAAACAGAGAATTCTTGGAATTATTTTTCGAATTTTATCGCTCGTTAGCCCACGCTTGTTCGCATTGCTCATGCATGCTTAAAGATAAGTTTCACTCTACAACAAGTGCGACGTAACGAGGCGGCACCATGTGTGCGAAAATCAGCAATAAGCAACAGCTGGTCCATGTCGTATCTTCTGTCCGAATAATTCGCGCGTTATAGGACCCCCTTCTTTCCCGCGTATTCTCCTCTTCCTTCTATCTCCGCTTAACACTTTTCATATCGCTAAACTAGGCCACTTAAATCCTTTTGCCAGTGATTTTAGCACGTTTTATGGAGCATAAAAGCACAACGTCGGAAATCATAAAGACAAATTTATGTAAATTATTTCTAAAGATAATTGTAGCGATTAACCGGTGCAACCAGTATTGTACGAAATAGTTGCCAGCTGCTTAAAAATAATTTGTCAAATTACGATAATATTCGTTTATTGCACGTTAACGAGACGCCAAATGCGAGACTGATCTGTACTGCAAATTTCTATGCCGAATGGTAATCACGTGGCATGTGCATGCGATCGTTACGTGCATCGCCGCACGTAATGCACATGTGTGTAACAGTTTGCGTGTGTGCACATGTCCACCTCGTGCGTGCGCGTGTGCTGCGACTAAGTTCTCGTAATAAAACCGGACCTACGCCTTTTCCCGTTCTGCAGCCTGATCTCGTTTCGATCTTCGCAGGAAGCATTGCCGTACCGCCGCGAATTAGATCAGTTCCACCAATGGAAACCGCAATGGATCGATCGAATTTCTAAATGGCCTAGAAACATAAGCCGGAAACTGTTGCTAGTTAGATACCCAGAGCGAGCTTGGTTACACAGCGCGATGGAATTCGGGGTTGTAACTCGGTGACATGTTGGTTAAAAAATTTTAGAGAATTAGCTACAACTACACGGATAAAAATTTCGATAAATTCAGATTTTTACATTCGTTGTGTTTCCACGTACAAAATAGATCTCGACAAATCGTAATCCTCAATTCTGTTTACAAGAGAAATTAATTATACTTATAATTATAGATATTACTGCAGCTATTGAGTGTTCAGAATATCTACAATACGAATAGTATGAGCAAATTACAATTATAGATGTTATTATAGATATTATTCGATATATTACGAGAGAGTGTAGCATGTATTCATGTATTTCGTTACATAAATCATTACCTTTTTATCTCATATCAATGAGAAGAACAGAGTGACCGCTCGGTGGGGAGAAATGGCGTACGTTCAATAGTTCGAGCAAATCGGCATATGTTGAACTAGTGGAGGTACAGCTACATTAGTGTGAGTGTCATTACTCTCGTCATGCTTCACAGGAACACTTTCACCGCCTTTTAACTTAAAGTCTGTCTAATGCGATCGACTGCTTCACACACGTTGCAGGAAAATCCACGAGCGATGTACAATATCAATATACCATCTCTCTCTCTCTCTTTTTGCCATCATCTATAAACTACATTTTAGATTTTGAAGTAATATTTTAAGAAAAAAAATTATTTGTAAATTCGTAATAGAAATGACCGAGAAACGATATCAAAATGTAATTTTCGCATTGTAGAAGTTTAAACATTAATTTTTAAATGTAACTGACTCACATATCTTTCACATAATTCTATTTTTTTGTGTTTTTCCAAGAGTGATTTGTGTTGTAAAATAAAATAAAAATCTACTATATTTAAATAAATATAGTTTTAATATTATTAGAAAATGATGACACAAGGATAAACTTATTAGCTTGAATAATACAAAATAAGTAGTAATTTTTAATATTCAAAAAGAGTTCTATCTTTAATTATTTATAAAAATTGATAAACAAAGTTCTTTATGCAATTTTTTTGTTGTAATTTTATTTAAATATTAAATTGCTTTTGAATTGTTTTTTTTTTTTTCAAGTAGTAATTCTACTTTTAAAACGTCAAAGATTTTACTAAGATAATATACATTAAATAAAACTTGTTCATTTATTGTTAGAATTGTGTTTTTTACAAAATAAATATATATCCATAATAAATAATATAAAAGAAATAATATAAATAAGGTAGAAATTGGATTTTACACCTAGTAACAATTATAATTTTGTTATATAATAAATGAAAATCGATTAAGACTTTATAGATTAAAAAAAAAAACTAACGTAGATAACATACCAAAAAAAAGTTACAAAAGATTTTTATCAAAACAATGTAGAATCAATTTTATGAGACATTAAAACTTGGAATTACGAGTTTGAAACTAGCGAGTTTAAAATACTTTGGCACAGTGCGGTTTCTAGTTGCGAGTATTAATAAACTATAGAAAATCTATATTGTGGAAGTTTATTTCGAAGTTGCTTCCGACTAGACAAGGAAATTGAGAATTCGATTAAAACATTTCTTTCAATAATTTTGTTACAACAGCAACCACGATCAATTAGAAAATTAATGAAAGACAATAAAGAGGTTACAAGAACTCTTGTTGAATTAAGGAAAGAGCAATCAATTCATCTACAAATTACTCGTTTTCCCATCAAGACAAAGAACTATCAAAGTAAAAATAGGATAGCTGTTTTTGTATCACGCGCGCACAATTTACATACTAATTATTCCTAAATTGCATTCCGATTCTCTCACAATACAGCATAACATACGCAACACAATTGATTAGAACTTTTCTTATATTTTGTTTCGTTTACTACATCAATGTATATAATATTCATATATCATCAGATTACTAAAAGATTTTACCCTAAATATGCAATAAAAATATTGCCGATTTATACTTTGGATTAATTAATAAGAAATCAAGCAGACATTATTTAGACTGTATAAAAGTAATGAGTGTCATTACAAGAGCGAGAAATAGACTATGAAATTTAATGAATCCAATGTACCGTAAAACATGTTGTAATAGTATTTCCCTTTTGTCAAGCGAAATGATATCATGATCAAAAATTTCGAATAGTAATTCGTAAAGCGATACAACTTTTCGATACTAAAAATACATAATTGCATAAAATTTGGCTCAAGTTCTAGAAAGTTGTACGCGTTAATTAATATACTATTTCTTGCTCTGCTTGTACTTTTTATTACATCTCGGCCTTGCGTCTCGAAAATGGAACGAAACGTCTCGCCCGACTTGGTAACTGGACAAAATCCAACTCGCCTTTCGCCCGCGAAATTCAAGACCGGAGTGTTGCAGTTCGCGGTATATCGATTTCCACCTACGACGCTTTTCTATCGTGCGATTCCGGTTTGTTGCAGGTCATATATAACCTTGCAGTGAAGGCGTAGTCGCTCGACACGCCCGAGCAATTCCCACAGCATTGGAGAACTCAAGCGAATGGTCACTATTATGGTGCTCACCGTGACGTGTTACCTGTTTAAACAGTAAACTCTATTTTTATAAAATTCTAATCTGCCAAAAAAAAGTTCACGTAGATTTACATGAATTTTTTTGTATCATTAATTAAATTCACAGATCAATAATAATATACATAAAAACCATTTTATTAAAATATTATATATTAAGCTCTTTGAAGATGAATTAGTAAGAAATCACCAAAATAAAAAAATGGAAGGATAAAGATATCAGATGTGTCTGTACAGAACGTATTAATTACTAATATTTTAATAAAATCCGTAAAAAAGATAGATAATACTAAAGTTTTACTTTCTTTAATTAAACTGGTTCCTAACAAAATGGAATCAGAAGATATAGGAAGCAAATAAGCTGATACAATCTTTTATGATGAGCGGCAGTTTCGGACGGAATGGAAAAATAATAACTGCTACTACCGTATCATTAGAATGCAAAGCTCTTTAGAACTTCTTTTTTTATTAGCTAAAATTTGTAGACTTACGACTGAGTTCAATGTTACAAAAAAACTTGGCATTTGACTTAGACTTGCTAATGACTCAGCTGTTCGATTACATTAAATTTTTGTTGACTACAGAAAAAATTGTGTAATGATAAATATTAAAAAATTATTAATATTAAAATTATTCATATTAAAAAATTATGAGAAAATAATGATAATCGATTAAACATTTACATTAGACTATCATTGAATTTAAATTGATTATTAAATTATAAATTTTTAAATTTAAGATAGCGCTAGAGGCAATTTGGAAAGCTGTATGTTTAGTAAAGCGAATATACAAGATTTTGCTGCTTAATAGTATCATCTCTCGCCAGTTTTCGTCTGCGAGGAAACTTCCAGATGAAAGTAAAATCACCGGTGTGTTAAACTTTAATTATGAACGTTCATATTCCAGAATACTCAGAGGAGTATCTTCCAGCAGGTTTCGGCGTGTCAACCAATACACTACCAACTACCTGAAGCTTCGGAAGAAGGATAAACTACGAAGCTGTATAAGCGCTGCTTAATTAATTTCGCCTTAAGGACGAATCTGCTTTCCCCCGAAGATGCCGGCTCGCGCCTTATTCTGTCCTTGAAAGAAAGCCTCGAGTGAATGATAGTCATCGTTAGTCACCTTGCGCTCCAATGCGTTTCCCCGAATTTATCTTTGGTCCGACCGGGTTGGATTTATTTTTGGCATGATAAGTGGACCTTTCTATCGTCAGAAAGCAGAGAAGGAAGATGAAGAGGAGCAGAGATACGTAGAGAGGCAAAGGAAAAGAGCCCTTCAGAAGAGAAAAAGGGAAAGAGTGAGGGACTATAGCTGTGATCGAGTCATTGTGCAATGAACTGGCTTTTCAACTTGTTCTCCATCTCTAATATCTATTTTTTTTATCATCCTTTTTTGCCAGCGCTGTTTTTTGCCACTTTAATTAATGGTTTTGCTAATGGCAGAGTAAGATGTATGCTTTAAATATTTTTCTATCATAAAACTTTGTTTTGCACACTAATGAATCTTTATCTATATTCTGTAGGAAACCACGAAAGTTAAGCAGACTTGATCAGAAAATGTTATGCGACTTAGGATATATGTATACATAGATACATGATACTTTTCTGCTCCGTTTAATTAAATTCTTCTCAATACGCGAATAAATATAATATACATGAATAACATTCTGTACTTTTACTTTACAAACTGTATTCTCATACAGTTCTGTGATTCTCATACAATTTTTTTCACAGTACTTTTTTCTTAACTTTGACATTAGAATAAAATAATTATATATCTCCAGACAATCAACAGAAAATCGACATAATCACTCGACAAAAAAAAGAAAAATATATAATTAAAAAGAATAAATCTGGGATGTTTTTGCATCAGTTCAAATGTAGATTCGTAATGTGTTTATTGTAGTGTGGTTACATCGTCAACGATCGAAAGTAATAGTTTCTCAATTTAGATTTATAAAAGCTCGCAGAATTGTAATTATATTAACGAACACTCATGGCTAAGATGCGCTTTGGACATTTTCTTTGATATCTAGGCGAAATGACACAGAAACGACTTTGGCAAAGAATAATTGTACTGCACAACAAAATTTTCTTTATTATTCAAGAGGAGATTTTTATTAAATTATTTGCATATCAGATTTAACACTGTAGCGTCAACTTCTATTACTTTGAAGTTTGTATACCAGAAACTTTCCGTCCCGCTTAAATGTTTATTGGCAATATGAAAATTGAATTTTAATCACTTGCCGAGATTCATAGTACAAAATTTGCAGTCGCATTTTAATATTGATGTCATCAAGCATTGCATTATTACGCATGGCAATTAATGTGCAATTTTCATGTTTCTAAAAAAATATATTAATTAAAACGTACAATTGTTCGAAAGAAAAATTTTTTTATTTCGTGCACTCTTTTTATTATGCATGCAGAAAGTAAAGTAAATGAATATAAAATTACATTTTTAACATCAAAATTTATATTCCAAGGGAATTTCATCTCTTTCAAGTGTTTATAACTTATGAGAGGCACAAAGCTTCTTACAACAATTCTACAAAAGTTACAACAAATTTGTTGAAGTTAGTAGTAAAATATTAAACTCACATTATTGAAAAGCAAAAATTGTGTAATGAATCTCGTGGATTAAAAATAAATAATTTTAGCCACATATGTTATGATGTGCGTATACCCGAAAGACGATCGCGAAACTATAACAAAGCGAGAGGAGAAAGAGTCAGAAAAGTTATAGTCGGTGGCTGGTTCGTTGGGTACCAAACGATCTGGCGAGGATCCAAGGCACCAGCAATCGATATATACGCGCTAGCTTATGAACAATAGACTCGAATATCGCCGCAAATAAACGGGGCCATACAATTTCGAGCTCACTCATCGGCTCAAGTGAGTTTAATATATATATATATATGTGTGTGTGTGTAAAACTCGCTTCCAGAGTGTTAGAGAACAAACATTTTATAAGAAAGGATGCTTCCACTATAAGTATATTTTGTTTGCTCTTTGAACTGTTACACAGAAGGAAATCTCTTTTCAATGTGAATTTTTAAAGTCTTAAATAATGAAAGATAACGAATATTACACGATAACCAAATAACCCAACAATTGAAATCATCATTTAAATAAATTGAAACTTATAAGAAAACTGTAACGAAAGATCATTTTCTTTGCCAGTAGAAATTAAAACTCAAATGAAGGGAGACTAGTTGGTGAAATCACTGCAGTTTAAAGTCTGACAAAACCAAGTCGGCTCGCAGCTCACCAATCATGTGCCAGTTTGATGTCGACTAGTCTCCCTTCATTTGACTTATAAGAAAAGTTTACTGTTTTTATATTACTGACATTTTACTTAAAAATTTTACTAACAATTTAGGTCAAATCTTGTATAAACTAATAAAAAGTAAACATTCATGTATGTATATTACGATCGTGCATTGAGTTACAAAAGAGATGATTTAATTCTGAATTGATCAAATTTCTAGTGACGCGCCTGACCATCTATAATCAAATGTTGCAGAAATAATTGTATCAATTAAGATAAAATTATTTTATCAAAAAAATATAACTTTGAATATACAGCAAATTACAGCAAGTACACATTAGTTATACTATAATTAAAAAATTTTTAATATTTTGAAAATGTTCATAATATAAAATAGTTTATATTATAATTTAATATTGCTAATTTGGTTGTAACAATACATTGTAATAATACAACGTACATGTAGGTATATATTTAAAAAAAAAATAATAATAAAAGCTTTTACAATTAAAACGAACTTTTTATTCATTTCTTTATAAAATAAAAAAGTTTTAGAAATCTCGTTTGAACGGAGTAATTTTGTTAATTCAGGTAATTTATACAACCCGGAAATAAATCTCGTTTGATCACAGCCGCGTGTACGTATAACCGGTTTTATTGCCAGCTAGATATGAGAAAGACAAAGCGCGTAATTAATTCTCGTAGAAAGAAATCGAGGTGCAACCGAGCGAGGCACTAGTGTTGAGGATACCGAATTCCAAGCGAAATACGGTCATTCGGACGCAAAAGCATGTTACAAAGCTCTCGGGCGTTGTAATCCGAATAGCTTGATTGAGGAAAAAGTCAAGAAGAAAGGGACACAATGCTATACGAGATTACTGACCGATATTCGTCGTCCGCGACGTCGTCCGCAGATTTCTATCACACAAGTTCGAGGAACATCTTGGAAAAGCACGAAACAGAATAAGGGTCAGGAAAAAAGAACATTTTGTCAAGTCACTGTCGTTCTATGCTTGATTTATCTATTGTACGCGCGTAAAGACATGTCCGTGTAGCTTTGGAAAGAAAAAAGTAATTTCTGCGTGCTGCTATATCCGTATGCGATACACTCGCTGCACTAGTGAACAACTTACTTTAACTCTTTTGCGTTGAAATTCAACCCGCAGCTATTGCAGTGCATTCGAATAAATCGCGGACATGTGGTGCACTTTGAAAATTGTTTTATGCAATTGTAGCAAAGGGATGATTTGTACAGAAAATATTCCGTATATCACTTAAAGTTCTAGTAAAAAATATTAAAGTTAAAATTCAGAGAATTATACAGGTCATTTTAGAACTGCGGAATATTCGTTTTGCTTAGATTATTAAATGATAAAAATAATTTTTCCATTAAATTTTAAAAAATATTCAAAATATAAATTCAACATCAAGTGCTTCAAAAACTGTTCCCCAAATATATTTAAAAGATTTTACCCTTTATCCGGTATTCTTGTGTAAATATTTGTATCTCCCAATGCAAATTGGGAGATAGCAAAGTAGAAATTGCAATGTTGTTTGTATTTAATTATCAAATAAAAATTACAAACATATACTCGAAACATAATACGAAATTCGTAGAATGTACAAAAGAGAACATATTTGCAATGTCGCTATTTGCTATTGTCTAAACATTATTATATGTTTTTTATGTTCATATCGTATTATATCACGTATCAAGCAATTTCAGTTTGCAATTTCAATTAAAAAGAAAATTATTTTGTCGTATATGGTTAATAGAAAAGATGAAAATAATCATTCGTTGATATTTCATTAATTTGTTAAGAAAAAAATACTTAACAACGCAAACACTTGAAATGCGTGACTAAAGTTTACGTATTGCTTAACAAATATTGTATTGTTTGTCACATATTTTTTATTGTTCATTATGTAAATTTTTAGAATTAAAAATAAATCTACAGCTATGCCGTTGTAAAATTTATTATATTATAATAAATAACAAAGGACAACTAGAATAAATAACAAATGTGCTATTATAATACCTAATACTAATGTTAAGTTTATTATGATATTATTTGTATGATATCATTACATAAATGTACTGCCACAATCATTAGTAATAGGTAAGAAGTCTGTTTTTTTATATGCCACGGTCATCACGCATATAGTAATAGAAAGTCTACTTTTTATATGTCGCTGTCACGGACAGTTTATTATCCCATTAAGAGAGGATATCACGAGGACTGAGTTACATGCTTTCGCGGAAATTTTGTCAGCAGTTTTCTTGGTGTTCAGCCAGAGTGTCACTATACATTACTAAAAGAGAACACCATGGAACGGCGAGATGTCGCGACGCGATAGAGTTTGATGATAATTGAATGAATGATTTTTCTACTGAAGAATTATATGCTGAATGTGTATAGCGCAATAATAAAGAAATATTAAATAGTGTAACCGCTATGACAGACATAATTTAATCATCTTTCCCGATAACACGGAGAAAATGTAATGAAGAGATAGTCAGCAAGAATTCCCAACGGAGAAACTCATTAAAAGTTTTTTTTTTTTACTTTCGCGTTGATCGATAGATGAGCAAATGAAATAGACTGCTCATTAGCTTTTAGCGAACCGTGACGTTTCGATTCAATTTAATTCGCGCGGAAAACAGCGTCGTTTTTTCTCACACTTTACCTTCTCTTCAGGGAGTTTAGTTAAATTATTCAGCGGAAAAATACGGATCGATAAATCAGAAATTATAAAAGTGAATAAAATTGATAATTGTCATGATAAAACGAACATTTTTAACAGTAATTATAAGTAAACCTAAACCTAAACCTATTAACTTTGCGAATGTCTTCTGCATTATTGAAGTTATATATAGCAAGGCTACTGTAGTCGCTTGGCAGGCAATGAATGAAAAATTACTTGGTAACATAAAAAAGAAATTGATTGCAATAAAAGAGATAAAGAAGGGTCTTGTTAAGAGGTAGTGACATCTTGAGAAGCTATTGCCATTATAAAGATTCAAGATGTAATATATCATCGTCCTGTAACATCTCATAATTCTTATTACTAAAGTTGAGAACATTATGTATATCATAACAAGAGCTGTAACTTCAAGCATAACTTAAAATTTACATTTTTCACATTTACATTGAATGCCATTAAAAATGGCATTAGCATTTTTGTATGCCATTTTTGCAGTGAAGAAATCCAGAATAATCCAGAAACGTTAAATGTAAATGGAGAATAATTGATAATGTATAAAAGATAATCAATTAAATAAAAAAAATGTATCACAAATTTTTACCACTGTTTTCGTTTCGTTCTAAAAAGATTTAAAGATATACTTACACTAACAAGAAACCCGACGGAAGTATTTCTTTCCGATTTTGATGATCTTTGATATGTTGTTTTTAAGATTAAAATAAGAAATGTATTTTTATATTGCATATTTAAAGTAAAACATCTCTTTGAAAGTATACAAAAAATACGTATCCCATATTTTAATTTATATTAACATAAAAGCACATAAAAATCAGAGGGGACACTTACAGTTCCTTGTAAGACTTAAAGATAGTATTTATACAGTGATTTCTTCGCATTTAAAACGTCGGAACTTATTATCCCGAGCATTAAACAAGAGATTATATTTTCTTCCCGTACAAAATTATAAACATTGCACTTCGTGTTCGTATCATAGTGAACGTACAATTAATGATTACAACGAATATATAGAACAAATGAATCTAACGAATGTATAATTATAAAATATATAACAAATATATATTGACGATATTGCTTCTAATCGTTCAATAAGAATTATAATAGAATTTGTGCAAATAAATCTTTGCTTGATGAAGTAACATTGAATATAATCCCGGAAGAAAATAAATAGATACCGGGAATATTCGTTTTAAAAATCTGACAGCTTAAGAATGAATATTTACGTCCGAATAACTGATGATAGGAGACGTTTAGGAGGGCATCAAATTGTTGATGAATGCGAACTTTATCTCAATCCTCTTTGCATAGGAAGTGGGCAGGGTCGTTGTTCACTAACGCGGATAAGACGACTTCGCTTCACTTTGTAGTCTTCTATCTGTGCTCTTCCAGAAAGTGTAGAATCAACTTTACTCCATTCTTCTTCCTCCTATTCGCTCTTTTTCTTCCGGCATTTCCTTCCGTTCTTTCCGCTCTTTTCCTGGAGCCGCAGCACGCAGAAGCCCTTCAAGCCATTTTCGTAGTCTCGGTATACGTTGTTCGCTCATCCTACTTATTTCTCCTCTGTACGCCTCTTTCGCTATTTTCCGCTAAGTTTCATAGTTTTCGTAACATCATTTCATACTCATGTTCCGCTGACAGTGCAAAGGATGTAAATATTTAGGATTTTCATAGTTCTTACGCGTGTGACATAATTAAGAATTTATCGAGAAAGAGAGAGAATATTAACGATCCTTGTCTAGAGTAAGGTGATTCCTCGCGCGTGGAACCTCGCTCTTCCGCGTAAATCCCGTGAGATGAAGCTTTAATTCCTTTCCGCAAAACATACGACGTGAACATTGTCAAATATACGAGCTTAATTTGGGAGCGTGGTCAGAGAAGACGAGTACAGTAATCCAAGCAGGAAGCAATTTCAGTTCTTCATCAGAGTGCCTTATGTACTTAAAACGAAAAGAGAGTACCCTACGAACTATTCTCGACCTGTTCTCCTCCTATTTTCCTCCATCTTTTCTTTCCGGAGGTGCTTCGCGCGGCAAGGCAAAGCAATTTTTAAACCATGTCACCGAAGCCTACGTAATAGCACAAGATTGGATTGGTAAAGTTGCGATTGTTCTGCGAGATCACAAGAAGATCTTGCGCTTCGAACCAAAGTGTGGTCAGTGTTGAGGAAGCTCAGTAATCGAGATAAGATAATGCAACTTGGTTTCTTGCAATAAACCTTTGAGGACAGACATTGTGGAAAGGGAAGCTCTTTCAATTCAATAACATTTATTGTGTTTTATTAGGATTTATAAATTTAGAAAATAGATAATATATACGTGTATAAAATGTACGAAATTAGAATTAGATCAAATAAATACCAAAACATGATTAATAACTGGACAACGAAAAAGAAAATTTAGAAACATGACGAAAATGATATATTTCTATATGCATTTTTGTAATTTTCTTCCAGATAGGCAACTGGTCGGTTATTTGTCGATCTTAAAACACAGTACGTTGTACTGTAAATTCACATCGTTATTTAAATCGATAATTGATTTAACATTTAATTGCAAAAAATACTTTAGCCAGGATTCGAACTTGGATCAACCAATAATAGGTTTGACCATTGAGATGTGTGATAATAATCAGGATCTCCCTTCAACCAGTGACAGGTGTCTTCACCAATTCGATCACTGAGATGTGTGATAATAATCAATAAGTAAATACAACATGTAACATGCTATTTTACGGTTAGACTGGATCTTTAGTACCTAATAATATTATTCGTGTGAATTTATGTACATTTTACGTTTTAGCGAATTAACGTGTCGCGTTACTTTCAGTCAAACGAAATCTCAGGCCAAATGTAGAAATATATATATATATATATATATATAGATATATATAATAATTAGTATTTATTTTCGCAACATTCCTTTGCAAATGTCGCGTGAAGAAAATGGAGGTTCTAAAATAATTAGAACACATAATTATTAATTTAATACTACATATCTTTTAGAACCCCCATTCTCTCCACGCAGCATTTGCAAAAAAATGTTGCGAAAATGGTAATATTTATATATCAAAATAACGGTCTAATAATGATTATGCCTAATGATTAAAACTGCATATTGACAGTAGAATTAGATCATTCCTCAACGAAAAATTATCTTTCCAGATTCCGAAATCATTAACTTAACAATTACAAGCAAGTAAAGATTGACATTTTCTAATCTATAAACTTTGTAATCAAATAATAACAGAGTCTTTTTCGAGACTTTACGTATACTTTCAACGTAATGTAAAAAATTTATCCGGGCTTCCGATTTTGTACTCGCTGGTGACTACACGCTCGCATCGTGAAACGACGAGACGGTCAGGGTCGTGCAAGTTAACCCAGATAGACGGATGCAGGCTCATTTCTTTGTAGAGTTGTCTTCAGCACTCGCATAGGATGTCGAATGAGAATTTTGTGCGCGTCATCCTTTTCTCCTGCATGTCTCGTACTTTCTTTCTTTTTTCCAATGCTTCTTTCTCTCTCAGGCCGCTACTCTCTGTCATTCTCTCTCTTTCTCTTTCCTTTTTCTTTCTTTTTCTCTCCCTCTGTCGCACTCTGTCGCTCTACTAAGCACCCCTTTCGAGCTATCTCTCGAAGGCCACCCACTACCCCGCACTGTCTGTCCGCGCATTCGTCCGGGGGTGGCCTGTAAGTTCTCGCGCAGCCAGTGCCCGCGCGTCTCTCGCGATCGTCGGACTGCGCGTACGTAAAACGGGGAGGTTCGCATCGTCGTCGTCGTCATCGTCGTCGCGCGCGGATGTTTGCACGCGGATCTCGCGAGATAGTCGAGAAAAATCGTCTAATATGCACCGGAAGTAGGGTCAATGTTTTCCTACGAATGGATATGGAGAGCTCGAGGGAACCACGACGCATCGCGGAATGTTTTCGATCATTCGACGGTCAGATCAGTCGGCTTTCACGATCTCGAAATTCTTCAGGGAGCTAGACGATGATCGGTGAACACGAACTTGAAGATAGTTCGTTGCATTGAGAAACATAGTGTTTCTAGTGGGAGAAGATTTTAAGCTTCCAAGAAGTTAAAAGTGTTCTAATTATGCGAATTAAAAAATCAAGTTTCGCGATTTAAAAAAAAAGGGATCAATTGTTTGATCGTGGACTTAAACATGGAAGAAGCACATTGTTGAATCTCTACCTCCTTTAAGCACTGACGCAGATAACGATGAAATGATCAAGATGACGCGACTTTTATAGACGTGATAAAGAAGAACGTGTGGAGAGTTTTAAAATCGGGAAGAACGATAAAGTTCGATCGTGTGAGAGTGTAGAAAAGATCGCGATGATTCTATAAGGGAAGTATAAGTAGAGCATATCAAGGGTTAAAGGAGACGCATCGAAATGTTAAAAACGTCGATTGTTCTGAAACCAGGTCGAATAAATAAAAAAAAGTTTCGTCTTTTCTGAGGATCTTTGACCCTCAATGAAACAACCATGTTGTGTGAGACGATTCTCGTGAGATGCATCGATATCTTCTACATCATATAGACGAATGTAAGTGTTGTCACGTAGAGTTATTAGTTATTATTATTGTTAAGTTACCGAGTTGTCGAAAAAATTGAACGCTTGAGAAAAAAGTATATGGATTATATTAGTAGGAAATAAAAATATAGGTAGATCCCGTTTTACGATGGTTTATTTTACGACTTTTATTTATGAAATTAGTAATTTCCTCAAAATTACTTAAAAATAGAAAAAATGGAAAAAACATTAAAAGTATAAAATAAATAGCACTTGCACTTCACTGTAACTTTTTCTTCGTAATTCGTGTATTGTGAGAAAAATAATAAACGCCAAGAATTGTTCAATTTTGTTAATTAAATTACATTATATTGTTAGGAATTACATTATAACATATTATAATATATATTGGTTTTGTTTTACGACTCTTCGTTTTACGACTTTTTTTTGCTGGAACCTTGTCATAAAACGGGTCTTACCCGTACTTTAGCGATAAATTCAACAATTTTAAGTAAAAACATAAAAGAACTTAGTGAAAATTAAATCTTGTTAATTATATGGAGAAAAAATAATAATAAATTAAAATAATTAGTCTTAATGTTAATATTTCTATTGGTCAGTTTTATTTTCAATAATATTAAAATATAAATACCAATAGTAGGCATTACATTTTATAAAATTTGTACTTTATATAGAACATTTAATTAAATGAGTCACATAAATATATGGGATTATTTATTATTTTCTGAAACAGAAATTTTTGTTAAACTATCCATATTATGACACAATATAGCATTTCCTACTTACATAAGCAGCTTTAGAATCTATCGATGAAATATTTTTTTCTGGAATATTATACGTATATATGGACGATGCGAAAATGATGGTGCGATAGAAGAGACGAGCGTGATGAATAGTGTTAATGCCGCATCAAAAAGGCCAATCCCCTGTCTGTCTACATATCCTGCTAACGAATATCCAAGTATTTCGGAATAGCCTGGCAGAGAAACACAGTTCGTAATATCTTCCATAAATACAGTTTCAAGTGTCATAGAAATTTTGAGAATATGTCATGGAGGATTTGCACAATTCGCTGAGAATTACAGCATTTCGTAAGCGATCGTTAAACACAGCATATTGAATGATATAATGATAAGGAAATCTGTATTATATCTTTAAGGAAGTTTGTATTGTTCATAATCTTTTAAATTGTCAATAGACAAATTTTTCATGTAATCATTATGGATCAAATATAATTTATTTTTTATTGTATCAATCAGTATAATTTATAACTTAAAAGATTTTTATTTTAATATCTTTTTCATTACTTTTTTAATAAATTTTGCTGATATCAAAAATATAATATACATATAATAAATATATTAAAAAATAGTTATTAATAAAGAAGACATACTATATTATAACACATAAGAAATACTGATGTATTTTTTACTAAGCGTCTAAATTTACTTTCTGACGTTTATATACTGTTTACTTGATAATGAAGTCATTAATCCATATGGTTTAGTAATAATTAAGTCATAGTCGTTAATCACAATCATAACAACACGTTTAGGTGTATTAATATAGTTAATATATGTACAATTCGACTTGAAATGCGATGATATCCGTGAATTTCACGTCATTTCCGACAGAGTAATAATTAGTGAATGTGCAATAGCCCAAATATCTTCCATTACTATTCTCTTCCTCATTCTCATTTTCCTTTTACTTTATATTCTATATACAATATATTGTCAATACACAAAGTTTGATTGATTTGTTAGACATTTTTTTCATTAAACATATTCTTGTTGGTGCTTTTTTTCCTCTTATCCTATCTAATCTAATTACCAATATCTTTTCCTTATTTTAATATACATATGTATATTAAAATATCTATTATGTTATTTAATATGTTTATTTATCTAAATATTTAAAAAAATTTTTAGACAAAAAACTTTTAGCATTATTTATTTGATATGTAACATATAATTTTGAGTATACAAAAATTGCTTTGTTTAACTCTCAGTCTTAATTTTAATAGAGATTTTTAAAGAAATTTTGTAAGTAAATAATCTATTACACATAAATTTTTAATTTTTTTAATCTTTGACATTAATTTATATTTATTATAATTTTTGATAAAATACTAATAATTATTAAAATAGATAATAATTATTAAATAATTTAAAAACAATCAAATTTCATAAATTTATCCACAATTTAATTTATAAAGAACTTTGTATTTCAGTTATTTATGAGTTCAAAAATGTTATTGTTAACTTTATTAATGATATTAAATGATAAAGAATATATAAAACACTAATTAATGCGGACGTTACTCGTTATGTACATTAGAAGGCTTCATTATTAATTAATTCATTCTCGATATAACTCAGGCTTTTTCGTAGCCGTTTTGTATTACACCGTTTATATATGTCAGACCATTTTATTTGTATTAATTTAGTAATAAGTGTTTGTTTATAACAAAATCTTTACATCATTACTGATGATACATTTATCAATACTGTTATGTTTATACTCTCTGCTATTAAATAAATTCTATCTCACATAGTAATCGATACTTCAATTCTTCCTCTCGTTTTTTATGTCTTTTATTCGTAATCATTCATCGGTAAATGATTCATTATTTATAAGACTATTGCAATGATTGCGATTATTACAAACTGCTTTGTTTCAATCTACTAAAAAAAATTGTGTCTTTATTAAAGTGATGTATAAATGTAAATGTAGTTGAGCGTACTTCCAACATCGTGTTTCAAATTTTTATTAAAAAAAAAAAAAAAACAACGCTGAGAGTCTCTTTTTGCCGCGCATACCTCCCATTCGCAAAGAGAAGCTCCCTGAAGAGCATCGTTGGGCTTCTACCTGAGTAAAGCTGGTTTCGCGAGCGCGAGCAGAAATATGGCACGTTGGTATTATATATACAATTACATACATATATACAATACAATATAATACAATAATGTAACAATTTCTTTCCACCCTTAAACACCTTTCTCTTCTTGATTTCAAGTCGTGCTTTGCGTTCGCGCGGTTAACGTCTCGTTCCAAAATAATCGAGACAAACGACGAGAGATGCGTTCGTCAAATGCTTCCTTCCTTCCACCTCACAATTTGACATTTATGAAGCATACCCGAAATGCAGCGCGTGTTAGATAATTTTCTGCACTTACTTCATACAGCTATTTTGATGCTTTTTTTATTTCTCTTTGTTACAGTTCTATATTTCTTCATGATCTGAGAAATACATGAAATATATGCATTTAATCAAAGATGATATTAATTTACATCTATGTAAAGAATAAATATAAATCTATTCTTATCTTATAAATGTTGACTATTAATTGTTAAATAAATTTCAAAATTTGTACTTTTCTGATATGTCGTTGACTATTGAATTTATAAGAGAATTTATAAAAATATATTTATAAATAAGCTCATTATAAACTTATTATAAATAAATTTACATTCAAAAGAGTTTTATCTTTTGAGGAAAAAACTGAAAATTACTATAGCTGCTTGGAAAATCTCATTTACTAGAAATAAAAATTGTAGAAAATTGAAATGTCATCAAGTTTAAATATTAATCAGTATACCGTACACTTTAATGATTAATTTCTTTGATTTGTTCTCGTAGATCTACTTATCTGTCTATTTACATGTTGCAAATATGTCTCGCAAAGGAATTATCGATTAACCATTATCCATTTACTATTTCTTTGTTAGATTATCGTTAAATCTCGCTCAACCGCGACGCGTCAACTTTCTTCCTGAATCTCTTCGAGAATAGGGAAGTTATGAAATTCTTGCTGACATCGTCACATTATTAATACGCGCAACCGCCTACCGAACATTCATTCGCAATGTACCGCTCGACGTAGCTTAAATGTTTCCTTCGACTATAGGAGAGCTTCGATAATTCTTTGATTATTTTTAGAAATTTATTACAGCTGCTATTCGGAACAAGAGAAAATGAAACGAGAAGGTCCAGAAGTTTGTTTCACGGGAAATATCATGCGTCTTAACCGTTAAATCCTGATTGGTGATTCGTTACTTTGACAATACATCGATTTTAGCACCCCTATACTACTTGCTTCGTAACTTCTCTAGATTGTGGTTGTGGTTGTGCTATCGTGCGGCATCAATCTGCTACGTCCCATCTATTCCTTCTCTTCGTCCGCATTTCGTAATAAAATTGGTTTATTTAAGCCTTCGCGTTGGATCATATTGTGTATCAGTGATATCTAATTATAACAATAATATAAATTCCATAATTAATTTATTAAATAATAAGCGTGGATTAAAAATTTCTTATTATAAAATATAGTTATTATTTAAAATTATAATAAATATAATATATGATGTGATAAATATGATAAACATAGTAACGTAATAGTGTTTATATAACTATTTTTTAAGTATATAATTTTTAATTATATAACTGACCAAAATTATTGATATTTGATTTATACATTGCGAGAGTTGTTTATACATTTTAGTTTAAACGGTTAAAGAAGCAGTATATTGTTAAACATTACAGAGATGGTTTTCAATAGAACTTACAAATTTCATGTTAATAAATCGGATTAGTTTTGATAAGCAAAAGCTTAAGATTTAATCAATTCTCTGTGACACTTTTTATCCTTTTGACGGAAATTAAAATTGCAATACTAGTAATTAAAGACTCTTCAGACTGTCTGTTCAGGATAAAGCTCACATGTCGTAGAATTAAATGACTTCAAGAAAAAAGAAAAAAAATATAGCTTCTGTTCAGAATTATAGTTAGCAGTCTTTTACGATCTAGGGAGACATGGTCGTTACATTGCTAATTCCTCGATCGTAAAACCTATAAAAAGCAAATGTAATATCGCATTTTTATCACCGATAAAATGCACTACGAATTTATTCGTTATTCAGTCGCAAGAAAGCATGCGCTCTTTTTTTTCTCTAATATACATTTAATCCCTTGAACTGTCTTTACAAATTATTAATTAATAATATTAATAAGCCGTCAGCAAAATTACTTTTTGCTTTTTATAATACTATAACGCTCCTAAACATCTCATGCTTTTTATATTTTTATATTTCGAAACCCTTTCATCATGCATATTTCATTATGAAAAAAAATGCATAATTTTATTTATGTTTCATTGCGCATTTGATAAATTCTTAGCAAAATGACGGTTTCGCTGAGGACAAAAGTTTGCTTCGAGTCACTAGGACTCTGCGAGAGAAAGGAGGACGAACGCCGCACATAGTCGCCGGGGCAAAAGACGGTAGAATGAAAAAAGTTCAAACGCAATAGACACACCTATGTAATCAAGCGGCGCGCTTAGGACCATGCCGTTCGGCAAACAAACATGCAGCGAAAGGCAAAGTTACCCCTGACTAAATTGGGTTAGTTGAAATCCGTTTACGCTAACTCTAATGGCGAAAGCGTGAGCCGCATGCGGCATCGACACTAAACTTCCGTTGAGAGCTAGTCGTTCGCGCAAGGGTGATTCGACGAGTGATCTTCATTCTCCCGACCTTATTCTCCCTTTTTGATCGTCAAATATTGATACCGAGGACTTGCCAGTTTTTTTCGTTATCGTTTTCATTTACATTTTTCGCTTTCATTTACTTTGTACATCGTACAGCGTAGATTATTGCACGGAGAAAACATACCGATGTTATGATGTAAACAAGTTTTTTAGTTGACGATTCAACTGATATTAATAATGGATATTAGATATGCTTGATTAGTTTCTTCATTTGCGTGTAAGTAATCCAAACCGCGTAATCGAAACCTTGCAATTCGCGTCATTTAACACCTACATGTTATAGTACGTGTAATGACGTATTGTATCATCTATCGATAGATAATGATATAATTCAATTCGTATCTGTGATTAATAACCAAGAAATTAGGAAATAACTTATGCCAGTAATAATCAATAAAATGTATTGATATCACGGAAAAATTAATTATCGCGTGGATAAAAAAATAATTCTACCTACATTCTACCTACAAGATGCAATTAGTAATGCGGACAGTGTAATAAATTGTTAATAAAATATTTAATTATGTATATAAACCGATTAAGAAATCACAGATATATACATACCAATAATACTCATTAGATGCTTTGACACCGAGAAAAAAAGAAAATACATCATCAAATGTGAAATAAAATTTTTGAACTTGCAAACTCACAACTCCACCGTTAGCCATTTCATGAAGGAAATTATAACGCTATTGTGTCTCCCGCCACTATTTTGCGGCATTTCTCGTAGTTTGCTCCACGGAATGTCGTTTGAGAAGAAGATTGAAGGAGTTTGCTCGCCAGGAAAACGCTTGATTCAACTACATTTTTCTTGTAACGCAGTTTTAAGTATGAACTCTATCTGTCGCGTTGAAGTTGTAGTGCGATTGAAGTTACGGGGACGGGACTGTCGGGCAACACAATGCAGCATGTCGCGTTAGAGTCGGACGTGGAGACATTATCGTAGCAGAACCAAAAACTGCAGAATCGCTGTGGAAATAAAGGGAGCGACTTTCTCTCTGGTATCTCCGGCACCAATGTAAATGGAGGTCGTATCCACTAGAGAGGTCGAACTCCCTTTTTTCCATCTCTCCCTCTGGAAAATGCACCTCCGGGAGTGGAAACGCAGGCCCATGTGATTTCACTCCAGAGACAATAGCGTCGCTCCTTTTCTTGCCGTCTTCAAGATCTAACGCAAATAAAACTACCATCGTTCCAACGATGTTGTAATACGCACATCACAGTGGCTGTATTAGTTAGATTATTTTAAGTTTAAGCAAATTATTTTTAAGTATAAAATTATTATAATATAATAATAATAATATAACTTATAATAAAATTATAAGTTAAATATAAGTTTAAAATTATCTTCTAAGGTATATTCTGTAAAAGTGTAGCACCGTAGAACAAGAGAAAAAGTGAAAAGAAGAAAGAACTAAAGAGCCACAAAGCTTATAAAGTGAAAATCTTCTTACAGAATATAACGCTATGCAAAACATGTATATTTATATATTTATTTTCTTTAAAAAAAAAAGTAAAAAGTTAGATGAAAAATACTAAATATTTAAATTCTTATTTGGCTAATAAATTCCAACCAATCTCACATCTTTAACGGTACTTTTCATTTTAAACAAAAATCATAAATCGTAGCCTACTAGTTGTTACTTTCAACAAATGATCTCGTACAAAACCGTGCTAGCCATTTAAGCAATTAATTTGCCGGAGAAAAAGCATGGCCTCCAGTAGATTGCATTCTGTTCGGATCCAGATTTTATGAGGTCAGTTATTTTACGCCTGCATTTTCCCCAAAAGATGTCCATTTGACCAGAAAGCTACCAGTGAACAAATGAGTAATGTTACGATAATGCGCGCGTGCGCATGTATATGCATCGTTACATACATATATGTATAAATACATATATGTATAAATCGGTATATAAATCGATGAAACAATACATACATCATACAAAATGATGAAATATTACAAAAATTTTATTGATCTGTAGGTACATATTTGACAAAACAAATATTTCGTTATTATATATGTATATTAAAAAATTTGTAATAATACATTTTAAAAGCTTTCTTACAAATTAATTAATTAATTAAATTTAACTCATTGCTCTTTTTTAACTTTTTTATTTAATGCTTTCTGCTTTAATGTTGTATTGCAAGTTTCTTCTTTTTATTTTTCAGGTCGAGCGCGCACGGAAGATGATGGTCATTTAAGAATCCTCTCCGACGTGCGACGAGTTTCTGAAGATGTGCAGTTTGGTGTTAAAGTGTCGGTGAAATCGGAGCAACTTCGTATATCTATGATTTCCTTCCTTTTCTCCGCACTTTGTCTTACGGAAAATCCGCACGAACGATGTCATAGTCGTCCAAGTGCGAAATATCTTCACATTGGACACGATGGCACTGTTGTTCATCATAATCGTCATTTCGATCACCACTACCATGTCGCTGCCGCCGGTTATTAGAATCGGTGAGTAAATATCGATCTAATGATTTGTTAGCTTTCAGTTTACTTATGTAGAAAAAACAATTAAAACTGACTCTATAATTTAATATGCTTTCTCATGCATAATATACTTTAATTATTTAATTATCAGTTTTATTTAATTAATTATTCCGTATAATACAACTGAAAGTTGCTGTATTTTTCACAATACATTTACAACTCACCAAACATTTTATTGAAATAAATGTAATTAAAGAGAATTTATTATTTCTTTTAAAGGTAATAATATTATAAATAATATTATAAATAAAGATTATAATTAAATGTTATAATTAAAGAATTATTATTTTTTTATTTAATATGGTAATAAATATTTTAAATAAAATCTAAAATTAAACATTTATTACCTTCTTTTATATGAAACATGTTTAATTGAAAATCTGTTACTTTTTTCTGCACTGGATTTCAATTTGTGAAATAACTTTTTCGAATCAAAACATGTTTTTGTTTCAATCACTATTTTCCTACTTACGGTTTTCCACGCACGATAATTTGTATAAAGTGTTTATTGCATAAATACTGTGACATATAATTCATTTGTCAATCAGTTCGTTCAGTCGTATTAGAATTTTTTGTCATATGCATACAAAAACATCCATGATGATAAATTAAATGATAGGATTTACTTTGTATTTAATTCGACAAATTTTACACAAATACAAATAATATAAGAAAATTGAGACGTTCTCTAAGAAAAGTAAATGTTATCGTAGATCGATTAAATTGTGTTCTTGAATATTTAAAGAAGTTGAAGAAGTTATATTTTTATGTCAAATATTACATTCTTCATGACCGTGAATTATTTAATAGTAAGAAATAAATTTAAAATGCCTATACGGTCAGACCTGGATCTAGGTTAGCCAAACAATAATCTGCGCAAAGGTAGTACATAATTAAATACGTTGCGCGTCGACACATTCGGCGTTATATTTTTTAGTTATATTTTTATCATTTTTCAAAGATATTATTTTCTCCAATGACATATTTATTAAATGCACTCTCGAGTCACTTACAAGAATTAGCTGTAAAATTTTATTTTACGATTTCACGTTTGAAGCAGTTTGGAGAACAATAGTAATTTCGCATTCTCTTATGCATTACGTTCAACGAGGTTGCCAAGAACGGCAGTCACAAGTCAGTCTCAAGCTCCGATTTCTCAGTGCATAGAGGATCTTTAGCTTTTTCCGTTACGTGGAACTTACCGGAAACTTTTCGTCGGGTGATTACGCTTCGCTGCGACGAAGTAGACGCGCGCGCGCGGTTTGGAATTACAGAGTACTCCTCTAAGTACGCGTGAAGATCGAACCTTCACTGGCGCGCCCGTATCTTCACTGATATGGTTTCATTAATATTCCGGAGGTGTTCGCGTGGTTGTAGAGCAGACGTGTCCGTGCGTAGGATGCTGGGCTTCGGCTTTGGCTGTGCGTATCACATCATCAGTTCGGAAACATGCATGCACGTAACACACACGTTCGCGACGTCGAGAGCAGAGCTCGAGGTCGTTTGCTCGCCGGTTAAGTCTGACGGTAGGAAAGTTTTCTGTTGATCTAATTGGTTGAATTTCTCTGTGGGGCAACCGCCTCGGGGAAAACTTGTCCGCAATTTCCTATGATGTCGGCGAGAATGAAGAGAGGACGATAAGGCGAGCGAGCTTGTCAAGATGGGGTGTGCGTGTTCGCGTATAAAAGACGAATGAGGGGCCGAAAGAAAGTAAGGTGTCCCCAAAGGACGAAGACCTTCTGGCATCTCAAAGTGTGGTGACTCTCCGAAACCGAAAGAAAATACGGGGATATTGTGTATTCATGTCCGCTACTACAATCTTCTTCGTGTTCGGGAACTATAATTGAATTATTTGTTACTTATACAATGTGTTCAAAAATGCGCGTTTAATATAAATAGGAAAAGGAATGGTTATAATTATAGTTGAATATAAATGGTTAAAAAAGAAATTAATGTATTTTTTTATATATATTAACAAAAAATTTTTTAAATCATTATGGTATATGAAGGTAATAATACAATATCTCTCGTGGAGACAATAGTCAAAAAAGGCAAAAAATCTTGAATAACAGAAATGTATACGGATCGTTATACAAAACGAAAAAATCACCATATTGCTGTATCGTCCAGTGAGGTGTAGAAAGCTTTCAAAACAATTAAATTGTTCCATACCGATATTTTTCCCGCAGCAACAATTAAAACCATAGTTTTAACACACGAGATCATAAACTAATTGAAACGAGATGAAAAAGTTTCTATAAGAATCCTTCGGAAATGCAATTCTTCTTAGATGCAAATTAAGAGATTTTTAAGACTTAAAAATATAACTGAAAAAAGTGGTATTATTTAAAACTCATTGTATTCATTTTATAATTATGATATAAACTAATAAATGATATTAAACTCCGTTTTTTGATGCATGGAAAATGCTTGTTTAATGTTAGATAAACTAAACATCTATAATTTTTACCGCATAGATGCATTGTTATTCAATGACTGCACATAAATTAATAATTATGTTAATAAAGAATATTGTGTTTCATCGAATTTAATCAGATATTTAAAAATTATCAGATATTCTAAAAATTATTAGAGTAAAATTAAATTTAAAAAAATAAAAAATATCTAAAATTAATATTTTTAGATATAAGATTAAATGTTTGTCAAAAACAGACAATTTTGTTTTTATTACAAAATTCATTAAATTTATCTTTCCATTTATTATTTTGATATTTTATTACATTTATCAAATATAATTTTTAAATTGTATTAATTTATTTTAATTACAAAGTAAAAAAAACAACTTCACAACAACATTAAAGTTATTGCTCCAAAAACCTTCTGATTTTTAAAATTTTTATAACTTTATTCATATGTAATTTGATTTTATCCGCGCATGTAATTTTATTACGATAACTATCTCAATATTGTGGAATAACCGCAAGTCATCAATATGTTCGAAAAACGAGCATTTGCTCGAGCCAAGAGCAAAATCGGTTATTACCTAGCAAAAATGAAGCTTGTTAGAAATTACTTTGCAATCAATACATTCTGCGTACAAGTTTTCTTTTTTAAATTAAAATTTGATTTGTTGATCATTTACTTCTCCCTAGTGTTTGCATTAGCGTTCGTAAAAACGATGTGTAAATGTATGATTTGTATATGTGTATATAAGTATATATAAGTATTCGCAGAGAGTATGGAGTTTAAATCCGTTTCCCTAAGTCCAAATAACTGTGCGAATCAGCCATCTCTCTGCAGAATACGCGCTTATATATGCTTGGGTTATATACCTGTATATTCTTCTCGTGTATCGTATTAGATCAAAATGCAAGTCACCTAATGTCGCGCCGAAGAACTGGCCGTCAATAGCAGACGTGATCATAAATTTTATCACGTACACGTCTACATCTCGTGCGCATATGATCTTCGATCCGGTCTACAATCGTTACGTTGCATTTACGCGCTCGGCTCTTTGGGATCAGAACGAAAGAACACCCTAGTGCTAGTATCAGTATATAAAGGCAATAAATAAAGGTATGCAGACGTATACACGGTAAGCTTACCCAATTCCCGCTGCGCTGACCGTTGGTCAGTATCGTAACGTCCGTACCTCTACGAGAGGTACCTCATTGATCGCAATTTTATGGATGGCACGGGTGTGTACGAAGTAGGCGGATTAACATAATTTCTCAGTAGCATCAGGATGGTGTGATGAAAAGAAAAAGTTAGGAGCGAATACTTGATAACTTAAGATATCTTCGATAAACACTGGGAACGATGAAACTATAAATGCCAGTTGCTTTTGTTCTGAGAGGCAATAATCTGTGACATGTGATTTGCGTATGCAACGGTAACTCAACTTGTGCGCTTTTCGAGTGCTGTATTTTTGAATACAATAAATTTTGTAATGAATAATTCACAATTCCGATAATTTACGATTAATTACTTTTTGTAAATCCTATTTTAATGTTTGCACAATTTATCAAAATTAAACAACGAATTTCAACTTCTACAGCATGGAGAGCATAATACCTTCGCGCGCGCTAAACGTAAACCATTTACGGTACGAGAAGCGCTCTGAGATTCCACGTATTTTTGTGAATAAGAATTCTACAAAATGCTCGGTAGAAACGTGAGGTTGCAATTCTACTTTTCCCTCCATTGTTATCCAAGGCGTATATACAAAACGTGCATTTCCC
This sequence comes from Crematogaster levior, assembly GCA_901521435.1. Lineage (NCBI taxonomy): Eukaryota > Metazoa > Arthropoda > Insecta > Hymenoptera > Formicidae > Crematogaster > Crematogaster levior. The sequence goes on from CABEGB010000003.1 coordinate 405,988, forward strand.
AAATAGCAAGTTCATGAATCCGCGACGAATGTCTCACAGCTATGCCGTGCGTCTCGCTGATAAATCGCGGTTACGCCTCGTACATTGTATATGAGAAATTATCGATGTAGCCATTTGGCGGTGACATGTGATACTTCGGAAGTATTACCATCTTTGCTCTCTCGACACGCCAAAAATTTTTAATCCAGAAAAAACTATGCAGAGAGCGACACCTAGCAAGTTCATGGCGAAAAACTTCCGCTTGCAGATGAGAGTATAAACGAGCTTAATAAACTTCATGAAACCTCTAGCAGGACGAGCGGAAGTAAATCGCCATCGCGTTGACAGCATTAAAGATTTATAACTTGCGCGTGCAGAGAAGAATCATAATGCACTTGGAAGCTTATAGTCAAATACGCTTGCTCACCATCGCTCACAAACATATATTCTGATAAATTTTCGATTATGATATTGTAGGAGCAGTTTTATAATTCCGCAGTACAATCAGCAAAATTAGAAGAATATTTTATTGCGAACACATTTCATAATTAAATTGATTTTTTTCGCAAATGCATAAAAATGTTAGTGTTAATATTAATTTAATGCTTTTCCGAATATATTATATGATGCTTATTACCATATCACTGAAAATTTAAAAATTGAAATGGAAATCTATCACTGAGAATTTATTCAGAGATTGCATGTCACGTCGTATTGAAATGTGAAGAGATAATAACGGACGCGTGGCAGGTACAAATTTTTAATCGAAGTACACTGCTCACTTCAATTTCTTTTAAACGAGTCAGATATATCGCAACGTGCGTTTTATTAGAATATTAATAATATATTATATTTATAATTATATATTGATAATTATATACTATATAATAATACTAATTGAATACAATAATTACTACAATACGATGGACAGAAAGCGGAAGAATTCGCACGAAACAATAATGAAATTTTTCACGCACTTTAAAGGAGATTGACGATATGTAGCAATGTAGTAATGTCTCAAAATCATCAGGTCTCTGCGAACAGATAAGGCATCCTTATCTGCAGTCAGCACTGGTTCTTCCATTAAAGCTTGGCGAAAATTACTTGAAGCGACTTTACTAGATCCTATCGTTTGGCTAAGTAGTTTTCATAAAGAACCGGAATTCTCGCTTCCTCGTCCTACGCGTTCTGACGCTTTTTCCCTTGACTTCTCTGTTCCCGATCTTTGAACGTTCGCCGATAATCGAACTCGGGAATCGATGAGGAGATAATCGATAAATTTTCTCGTCTAAACTTCAATGGACATAACTGGTTAGGACTCAGTTCACGAACGGTCACGCTCGATTTCGCATTTACGAAACGGAAGAACAATCGGTCAGAAAACTGTGAAATTAATTAGAACATCTGAAAGATCATCAGGATTATTTATTCGCCAAGTTTTCGTCAAGAAATAGTACGCTTTTTTCCTGACGATCGTTTCAACAAATTTCTTATTTAAATAAATCTTTTTTCAAAATAAACTTTTTTCATTGTGCACTTTAAATTATGATTGTATAATCATATATTTCTTGTTATATTTGATATATGTGTTTTAAAACGCACTACTAAGGCAACTAAGAATTAAATAGAACAAAAAAGATAATTAATAATGTAAATTAGAATATGTTATTCATTACATCTAAGTGTAAAGTGGAATAATCGAGAGATATAATATATGACGTTAATGCGCGCGTACCATGCGATGGGGTACGTTTCGAGTTAATCCACGTTATAAAGCGACGATAAGATCGTGCTATAATATCGTTTACTCGCGTGAAATGCGCTGCGTGCACATTTTCATAGCTGAAAATTTGCAATAATATCTTTGCTCGGCCACGTATAGTTCGGAACGAAATCAAATGAAATACTAATGGGTGAAAGTTTGACTAGATTCCTCCAATTTCGATTTGTTTTTCATTTATTTTCAAAACTAAATATATTGGCAAAATATTTATAGATAATGTCGTTATGCATAGATTATGTAAACTACATTGTCTTTCAACAATTGCTATTCATAATCTTATTATAATGATTATATATAACAAAAAGGTAAATAGAAATTCGATTAAACCTATCAATTCTACAAATTTCTAATACATTCTTCTGACTCTAATACATTCTAACTAAATTCATAGCTTACATACAATATTTTGTAACTTCTGTTTTTTTTATATGTCGTGTAACGAGTTTTCTAACCGTATCCTATTTTCTCGGTGACCATCGCATTCAATTTCCCTGGAGTACAATAACGTTCGTGCTGCTATGCTTCAACATGAAAACGTGCTATCAATAATTTCATAGCATTTAATTTTCTTTTCTCACTTACGCATCATCTTTATGCCATTGCACTAAGTTAATTCGCATAAGTGCACTAAAAAAATAAATAACCAACGCAATTGTTTCAATGAGGCGAAGTAAAAAGGAAAGTGAAAAGTGTAAAAGAAATTTTGTTTTATCGAGGTAATGAGGTAACTCGATAGATAATATGCGATCGAATATGCTTTATATTAATGATAGAACTTCATTTTAAGCTTTATTTCACACTTTGAATATTATACATATATAATAACTAAGGTATCTATATACTTTATTTATCTGTTGCTTTGATGTGTTAACAAGCAATATATATGCGTAGTATAATAGGAGAAATAACGATCCCGTTTGCCGTATTTTAAAGTAAATATTTCTTCGATTTCCTTCACGGAAATATTATATTCACGTAACTCTTTGAAGTAAACTAACCAATTTTCTAACACATATTTCAGGACAGTTTTGATTTCTTTTTTGTTTATCATCATTTTTCTGTCAAAACAAAAAGATTTTATTTTCCAAAGACAAAGATTTTACTTGTTTATTTTGTGTGTGTGTGTGTGTGTGTGTGTGTGTGTGTGAAGAAAAAGATTTAAATTGTATAATTATATAATATTATTTAAATTACATTTAATAAAATTCAACAGAAATTTTAAACTATTTGTTTTGCAAAAAATAAAAATTCGTTGGATTTTATATTTTCGCGAATTTCTTTTGCTTTTAAAATTTTTGGCTTGTATTGTTTTGTTCAATAACTGTAATAGATCGAGTATCGATTTTTCCATTCAGCCCGAATGTCTACTCCAAATGTTTGCAACAATAAGATTTTCGCGCGGCTCTACTCGTAACTCGAAACTGGAGAAACGAGATAACTTACTATACAGCAAGATCGACGACAATTTATGTACATGTATTCGAGATGTCAGTGTGTATGTACGCATGGTGTTCTGCTGTATAACCGTGACTGCAATTTCTTACAACGAGTAGTAATACAAGCTGCAATATAAACTTGAGACACGATCGTAAGATGCCCGCGGAATATCTGCTGGTCTACGATCTACGGTATTTATATAAAACATTGCATCGTAAGCTCTGTGTCACATGCGCCTTTTATTTACGTATTTATCATTGTCACAAGATGAGCTGTAATAAAGACTAGTATGACGCAAAATACGATAAACGAATGCAGCAAGCGAGAATTTTCACGGTCGTTTGCCGGTTATCTCTTGTTTCTTAGTGCGGTGCATTTTGTGATCATTTATTATATGTCACTTTAAAACTTTTGCGACTACTCCTTGTAGCTTTTAGAATCATTATTTACTGACAGGAATATGTATACTACAAGATTCTCCACAAATAGATAGACAATTCAGAAATTTTTAGCAAAGAAATTATAATTCGTTAATTTAAAAAGTTCGGAGATTTAAAGAGCAAAAATTTAGAAAATTACTCTAGAAAATACAAAGATTAGAAGAAACAAAATTTATAATTATAAAATTTATAAATATTGGAAAATTCAAAAAATTAAAGGAAGAAAAAGGATAGTTGCTATTTTCAATATATCAAGAAATTTAAATTTTCAATAAAACTCTTAGGCTATATGTTTGGATACTTTATACTGTTACTTTCTTCTATTTTCTTTATATCGTAAATGGAAAATCCATTAACAATATTGTAAATACTTTTTACACAACATGATAACACAAAGCTTTTTTTATATAGGTTTTTGAGCGAAAGAACGTCGCACAAAACATTATGGAAATTGAAATTGAAATAGATAAAATTTCAATATATTCTTTTTCATTTTGATGAAAAGTATTAATGTGTACAATTTGTACAAAATGAACAATTTTCAAGTTACAATTATTTGAAAATTAAAGTTCCTGATTTTAATTTTGACTTTACTTATTACTATGTACTTTACTATGTACTTATTTTTCAATTTCTGAATTTAAAAAGTAACTACTCTACAATTTTTATTGTTATGTAGTAAATTACTTACAGATTTTTACTTTACAGTATTTTTAAATGATACTTTAAAATTCGAGAAAAATAGAATATATAATACAAAAAAATCTTATTTTAACTATTTTTGCAAAATAATATAAAAATAATTATAACATATTATAATAATTATAATTATTTTGTACCTATTAATTATTTTAATATGTATATACATCTACATACATGAAAATAATACACACACACTTTTTTCCTTTTCATTGTATTTGTTATGCATTTGTAAAATTTTTATACTATCTAATTTTACTCAAATGTTACATAACGTTTCGTTAATGATATATTTTTTTAAAGTAAACTTTCGTTGAAAACCATATTAGTTTTAGAACACTGTATGTTTAGGAGTTTTTTTATGTATATTATATGTGTAAAATGTAAACTATTGCTATTTTAGTATGAGTCCGTAAAATTTTGGATGCACATCTGCCAATGTACATTTGTCAGGAAAAAAATTTTATCGAATTAGTTTGGCGCTATGCTAGGCGAAAAATTAGTTTCATAGACTGTATAATCAGTATGTTCGGGTGCATTGTTATAAAAAAATGACAAAGTTTTAGAACATAAATGAACAGATTTTATGACCCTAAAATTTGCCTTTAACCATTATTTCTGAACACAAAAACAGTATTGAAATGAATTTTTAAATTACATTGCAATCACACTCATGTCAATTTTCCCTATACATTTCATAATAATAAAGTACTTCTTGTTTTTTACAAAAATCTATTACTATTATAGTAGCATACAAATTTTTTAATTTTTTATTCTATTTTTATCAAGAATTCAGATTAAAAAAATATCATCTAAAAATGCTAAAAATCTGTGTGAACATTTTACCATATAACAATGAAAAGCATAGAAATGGCACTCCTTTAAAAATTCAGAATCTATAAAATAAGTACAAAATCACAATACGAGAGCTGCTATGCAAGTTACATAACTGACAGATCGTGCAATGCAGGTAATCGATCAACTACCTACAGAAAGAGTTCGATTGGTATTATTCAGTTATTAAATGTCCAAATGGTACATTTGTTGATTGCGATCACTCACACTCAAAGTGAATGTGAAATGTGCAATAATTTCCGGATTTATTTTAACAGATGGACCGAGGACATATCGGACATTACTATAATTCTAATAGACATATTTTTAAATTATAATAGAAAAAATTGCTAAACAGAAGTAAAAAGAGAGAAGAGATCGATAGATCTTTATAAAATATACTTGTAAATAATAGCTTGTAAGCTATGTCGTTTAGCATGCTTTTTATTCATACCAAAGCAAAAATAAAAAATGTATAAAAATAAATGTAACCAATGCATATCTTAAGAAATATTTTATAAGCCACAGAAAATACGAAAATTTTTTTAAATGCATGCATAACTAAATATTCCGATAGAACGATATGATGCATAATTCAGTTTTCGACCCAGAACCGGTAATCAAACATGCGATAGTTTTCATGCAAATATTGCATCTTCTTGCAGCATAGTTATTTGCCAATGTTGTTTTGTTTTATCAAATCACGTAACAATTTGTATTTTGCTTTTCTTGATAATATAAAAATATGTATATGCAAATACATATGCGACTATAGGTAAACGCGGAAAAGAATCGATATGAAGGTGCAAAATGAATGGTGCTGAGTTGCAATATTGGAATGTCTGGCAGCGAATAAGTATCGGCGCACCGAGCCTTGATCCATATCCAGCACGCGCTTGATTGCATCGCACAGCAACGCTATCACTTACGCTATAACGAGTCATATTTGTATGGAGTATGATATTCAGAGTCACAGTTGTGTATATAAACTGTACAAGCGAAAATTTTGTGACATAAAAACTGACTTGTTTTCCAGCAGCAAAAATTTCGAGCATTTTGGACACAAAATACAGATTCAGAGAATTATATTGGATATATATATATTATATTGGATATATATATATATATGTGTGTGTGTGTGTGTGTGTGTGTGTGTGTGTGTGTGTGTGTGTGTGTGTGTGTGTGTGTGTGTGTGTGTGTGTGTGTTCGAACAAATCTATTTTTCAATTTGGAAAGAAAAGAGTATTATTTTACACGAATTGACAAATACCTATTTTCAAATATGTGTTTTATTTATAAAATTATTGAATTACGTTTCTATTCATTTAATATTTAAATTTTAATTTACTTTCTCCGATCTCAAATATGATTACGCGAAAGTATCTTGAGTGTTCTTGTTAAAAATTTAAAGCCGAGTCTGCCATTCTTTTAAAAAGCCAGATCTCAGTTCTCAACTTTCAAAGTTAGAGAGTTTTCTTTAATTCGCGACACAAAAAAAAACATTTTTATTAATCATCAAGTGGTAGTAACATTCAAACACCGAGGATGGCTCTCAACAAAATATATTTAATAACGATTTGTTAATTGTATAAAAACAAGTTGTATTTGTGAAGAAATTAGAATTAAATAGGTTATACAAGATATTTAATTAAAATATTAATTAGATATATATAGAATAATTTGAGTATATTTGAAAATTGAAATAATAATAGAGAATTGACAATGCAAACAAATAAATCAAATATCCGTAAATTAATAATTTAATTAAACAATGTTGTTAATATTAAAATTTTTAATTTCATAAATTAAAGAGATATCCTTTATTATAATTTATTATTCTGATGTAAAAAGTAAAATGTATTTTATTGTGTACAAATGCACGAGCAAAAAAAGGAAATCTTTTATATGATTGCCGAGGAGTATGCAAAGATCTAGAAGATTAAAATTTAAGACAAACAAACTAATTATAATAATGGTTTTCGAGAATCTAAATTTCTAAAATTACCAAATAAAACATAAAATAACTCTGTAAGTTTTAAAAACATAAAATAAAACAATAAGTTTTAAAATAATTAAACGTATGTTTGTGTATATAACGTAAAAGGTTTAGCAATGCACAAAATTGTTTACAACTTTGACAGTTTTTGTAATTTGGATATTCCATTTTTTTATTTTTTTCACAGAATAAAAAAATGGAGGTAAACACATATTTTATGTGAACGCGTAGATCACACATAAGGTATTTCAGCAAAATGTTGCAAAATATTTTGCTTCAAATATTTTCTTTTTCATGTAAGAAGAAAGACTTTTCATCGATAATAACCTGTATTTGTTTCGTATGTTTAATATATATATATTCAAAAATGTCTCCTAATGTGACATGCTGCAATTGTATACTGCATTACACTGCATTGAATCTTGCGCCAATGCAGATACTTCGACTTCTACTTCGTAGCATTAAGGGTCACAGCGTCTAGGCCAAAATCTACGATGGCGCCAAGAGTTTCATCGCCAGCCATCGAAACGTTTGTCGTGATTTAAGCTCCTTTTGCTTATCGCGATAACCGATGGCAATATTCGAGCAAATGGCTCATGCTGATAAAATATGCGCAATGAAATGAAAATTTTTCCGCTTAAAGTTTAAAGCTACGACAAAAACGCTATTTTTATCTTGAAAAAATACAATTTAATTTTAAAATTCACGTAATGATTTTTATTTACAATGTTACTTTACAAACATGATGACTTATTTTGTGATGTTAATATTAACTATGCAATAATAACGTTCTTATGAAATAAAATTCGACTATTTTTCTTTAAATTAAAGAATTAATTTTGTTAGAGACAATGTTTGCATAAATATTTTATTGTTCTGTATTGTTGACTTCTCGGTAGTTTGCCCATGTCGTTTCGTTGAGTTTTCTCCGAGATAGAGACAATAAATCTTATATGGTATCAAAAATTTTTCCGCGACTTCTGTCTCGTAACAAATTCGATAAAACTGACTTTTACGTGGAAAAAACTCGCAATGTACCACATGCTGTGTCACGGATGTGATACACACATTCGTTGTCCATTTGTGTGAAGAATCTATCTGACATCATGTCTGTACACACGCAACGAGCTTAATCAAACTGTGAAAGCTATTAGAACTTGAGAAATGGTGAAAATGACGGCAAGACGATAAAATATCGGCGGAAAAAGAGAGATAATACTATGAATCCGGCCTAACTTAACTGATAACCAGATGCGGGCGGGCGGAATCCTCCTCCTTGAGAAATCTTTCAGATTTGCAAATCCCTGCAAAACGTGCTCACAGATTTGCTTACTACATTTGCTTGTATAAATCTTCATTGGCGTAACATGAATAAAGAATTCATTGAATAATTTCTCCGAAATTAAATAAGTCAATTGTCGCAACAGATAAATAAATTTTGCTCTTTTAACGTAATAAAGTCGTGTTTTTAATAAACTGTTCAGAAAATGTCGTTTAATACTCATAAGTTTTAAATTTAAAAAACTGAGTTATTCATGGTGACTGTGAAATAGTAAACTATGAAATTAGAAATATTACACACACACACGATATTTTTTACAAACAATATAAATTTTATTATGATATCTTTTTTGTATAAACAATATAAAAGTAATGTTACTCATTACAACAAAAAAACTGCGTCATAAAAAAAAGTATCCAAAGAGAATGCCATCTACTTTTCAAAACTATCCATTTTTCTTTACCGCAAGTTTCTGGCTACGTGCCTGACTTAAGTGTCTTCAGCATTACAAAGAACAAAGTCGCGTTTATAACATGTAGCAAGACATGAAACCGTTGCACTCAACGTCGCTACAAATTTATTATATTTATTATTTTCATTTATTAAATTTTAAGTTTTAAGTATAGTGTTAAATTAATTTATCTTTGACTAAAATACACAAATACAATCACATAAAATATTGCATCAGATTAAAGCTTTTATAAATTTACTTTATTTACAAATATATATATAAATTCTGTGAGTCGATATCTCAATAAAATCTTAAAATTATATAATATCTGTGTGTATATTTTTATTTTGATTTTTATTTAAAATCTTTGATTAAATTTATTTTCTATTTTTTAATTCTGTCTTACATAATGTTAGATTTTATTGCATTTTATATTGCAACATGAGATGAAAATCAAGATGATAATTATATTCCCAGACAATTAATATTAAATACACCAAATATACAGAACTTTAACAAACCAATTTACCAAAGAGGTTGGTTACTCATGTAAAGCGCAAGTCGTGCAGTTTCGCATTGTTCCTGAATTTCTAGTAATTATATAACAGACTGTCACATGCATCAAACTATAGTGCTTGACCGAAGAGGAAGTGCTCCAGATGACCAAGTTTCGCCCATTTTCAGAGTGGATCGTTTGTGTCTGAAAGTGCTTTACTATCACAAGGGACAGATGCGAATATTGATTAATTGAGCGTATGAATAAACGATTTTACATCTAAAACAACAACTGGATTACATTCCGAAGTAATGACCAGCGATTCATCTAAAAGTAATGGAGGGGTCGAAAATTGTAACTCCAAGAGGAATAAGCTACCTGGAATTGCATACGGGTGCATCAAATTTGCCGAAAAATTGCGATGAAGTATTACCGACGAACGACGGCAAACCAATTTTTCCGCTAACTCCGTAACGCACTCGACGGTACTTCTATAAATATCAACCTCACCATATTCAATTTCGGAGATATCGTTTGTCTCGAATTCCACACGCACTAGTACGAAAATATTGTGCTGTCTATTTCCTTTCTTGCTTCCTGCGAGAATTTATGTGAGAATCAATATCCGGTGACTGTATGCACAGAAATGTTAGTACACAACAACTATCCCACTATATTACATAAATATCAACAAAAGAATAAGGACACGTGCATCCTGAAATTTCATCAGAGTGGGCAGGGTTAGCAGGCTGATATTGTCGGGCGGGGTGTGGAAGAAGTAGTCATTTCGGCGATGAGATCAGCCTGTCGAACCCTGCGCTATGTTTTATTTATCCGGATCGTACGAGTACAACAACAGACATTTCTTTACTTCATTTAACAAGTTAATTAACCAACGGCCAGCGACTCCTGAGAAATGCGCTTCGGGGTGTTTACTATCGTATAACGAAGGATGACAGGTGGAGCAGTTCGCGGCTTTTACTAAAGAGAATTTTCTCCCAGTAAAATATATATATTTTTTGCAATCTCATTCGTAGCACAATATATACTTGTGTGTTTTTAATTGTATTTGGATATTAATTCAAAATATGATAAATGTGATACATTCGATATATCAAAATATTTGTTTGATGTAAAATATATGAAAATACTTTGTGTGTAATGTTGTTAAATATCAATTTTATCTTATTCAAATATTCAAATGGAAGTAAATGTCGCTTATATTTATATTATGTAATAAAATAGAGATTTGTATATTTTTGCGTTACAAATAATTTTTTCTTTACTCTAAATTAATTTTGAAATAAATAATTGACAATAGCAAACGGACGAGAATAATATTATATTTCAATATTTTTTTTGTACTTTGCTGTATTTTTTACCTTTGTAAGGTTTTTATGAGATATCATATTTCAATTTTTACTTTTATTATGCTTTCTTCTGTTATAGCTTCTCTTTCATTAGCGCAGTTACCGCGGTAATTTAATAAAAATCTCGTACGCTTCTACAGAACGTGAATGAGAGCCTGAGAGCCTTTTAGACACTGGCGGAACAGCTATTAAGTTACATATTGCACAGTGTTTTTTTTTTTCAAGTTGATTGGTTGTATTATCGGAATATTATCCTGCTCGTAGATTTTTCCAATCTTGAGAGATAAGAGACAATCGAAGAAGCTGTTCGCTTTCAAGCGAATTTATTCACGGTGAACACCTGTTCCCTATTGTCTTCCGTCTACCGTATAATCCATAATTAGACGCTCGGCGTGACTATCACTTTGATCCATTGTTCAGAAAGTTAAATTACGCTTTACGTTTACGAAAGAACATTTTAATTTCGACTCGGCGACTGAGTTTGCGATCTCTCTCTCTCTCTCTCTCTCTCTCTCTTTCTCTCTTTCTTTCTAACATTCTATCGGATATTCGCATTTAAATTTCCGGCGACGTGCTGCATCGAAGATTTTCTTGCTTCGTGCGGTTGTCATTATAGAATTCTTCAATAAATCTACGATGTTCATTCCAAACTCTTTCATATTAAAATGAACGCGCGTTTCATTCCAACCACATAAAAAATACTTTTACATTTTTACATATTTAGTGACGATACAAATAAGAACGGTCGTCACGTTATAAAAAAAATATTCAGTTATTATTTGTAATAAATCTACATTTATTGCAGATAAATTGAAATATAATAAATGCTTTTATAAATGTATACTTCATTATATATACTTATGTCTATATGTTGAAATAATTCCCTTCAAAAAGAGTAAAGTAATAATGATTGAAATTCTTTCCCTAATAGTTGAAATTCTTTCCAAAATGTATCTTGTTCTTGTAATTCTCTATGATCGATTCTCTTCTCATCGATTTTAACGAAAAAATGAAGAATTTTTCATTGATGAAGCGCGCGCAGTTTCTACATTCCGGGCGATTAACCTTGTTTTCTCTCAAATGCTTACACATCTGAGTTAGCGTTTCGTGTTTCTCGGTGATTTTCTTCTGTAGCTGCAAAATCGACTAAACAGAGGGAAACTCTAGTAGTAGCGCGCAGCAAATTCGTGTTATCTCAGCGCTATGTGTCTTGAGACGATTCAGCTTTGTTACTTGAGCGATATCATTTATCTATGTGCCGAATCATATATATCAACTCCACTGAATTAAAGGCTGATACTTATAATTTTGTAATTATATTATATAAAAAATTTACGTATTATCACTTTCATATGCAAATATAAAAGTATATTTAAGAACATGCTTAAGGAATTATAGAAAAATAAGTTGCAAATTAATAAATTGTTATTGCACTTCTTTACTCTGTATCATGCTATAAATGCTTAATTAATTAATATAAAAACAGTCAAATTTATTAATTTCTTCCTAATTAATCATTAAAAAGTTGTATATTTTATGAGACATTATTCAAGGGAAATACATGAAGTGAATACCTTTTATAAAATCTACTGAGGATTAATTTCTTCCTCATGAATTAATATTGCCGCACCAATATTCACGCTGTTGCGTCTATTGTTTCACGATTCATAGTTTTTTTCTGAAGTCCCTATCGATAGCTCATCGGAGTTGCCTCCAATACTTTTTAATTACACACGCCGTCGCCAGTTAAGCTCCTAAAATTGATGTAATGGTAGTTTCAGAAGCAAACTAAAAGACCGGAGCAATAATGAAAGTGCGGAACTGCGACAATCGATTTATGCGTCTCGTATTCCCGCTATAATTAATTAGCTGTAGCCGATTGGTAGCTTTCCAAGTGAGACTAAGGTCCCAGTATTAATTTACTATCTCACGCTTTGAATTTGCGCATTCGTTGATGAGCTACAAGATAATCAATCAATTAATCAAGCATTATTTATTAAAGCAAATGGGTGTACATAAGCATTTTATGCGATAAAAATAACAAGGAAGTGACTCGATAAGTTGCAGTACATATCAAGTGTATCAAAAGTGTATTAAAGTATATTTGTGCACAATATGTACTTTTACTTTGGTTTGATATATAATGTATTGTGGTTTGAAGTTAATGTAATAGCTTTAGATATATTGAACAGTACTAATAACATCGATAAAAGGATCAGAAATATATTTTGTACATACCATAGAAATCGATAAAGTTTAAATGTTCGTTACAACATTATTCACAATGTTATCTACAAACCGGATGTGGGATACTGGAAACTCGATTTTGATACGCAGTACTAATAAAGATACTCGATAGTATCGGCTGTGCTTGCGAATGCAGAGGTGTGTATACAGATAGAACCGAATTAAATTTGTCCACGGTTGCGCGTCGATCGATAAACATACATATTTATATTAAGAGAGATTGTTTAATAAAATGGGCGCCTAGCAATCAATATACTGTCATAGTGGATACTGCCATCACCAGAATAAACTCCAATTTACGAACATGTATGCATTGCACAAAACATAAAATATACATTAAATATTTTGACGTAAATCTTTTCTTATATTTCATGTGGTGGCAATATTCAGCTCTAATAATAATCATTAATCATAATTATTAATTAGTGGTGTACCCTATCTGATCAATAAACCGTAAATATTATATCTCAAAATTTGTAACAAATAACTGCGTTCAATTAAACGCGACGTTCCACCAAATGGAAAACTCATCAATTCATAAGCAAATGACAAACTATGATCTATGTGCTGAAATATTTAGTTCCCTAAAACAAAATTTAAGAGAGAACATAGTTATATATCTCTTATACATATATATTTATTTTGTTTTAAAAATACTAAATATTTCGATACATAAACCATAGTTTGTTATTTGTGTGTGTGTGTGTGTGTGTGTGTGTGTGTGTGTGTGTGAGCACGCGCAATATAAGAGACGATTACAATAAAAAAAAACTTAATTTAAAAATATCAATAGCATATTATGTTATGTACAGAGATAATTTAATTTGCAAACATTTACAATTCAACTGCTAAAAAATATAGAACATGCTTGCTTCGTAAATAAAATAAATAAAACGTGTATCAAAATCGAAAATACTTAATAAAATATTTTTGCTAAAATTTGTAATTTCATGAAATATCTCGCTTGGTACTTCGTAATGAAAAGAGGTAATAGTAAAAAGTGGCACAAAAATATGAAATTAAAAATTAACACAAACCTCAACAATATTTTACTGAGCTTATTCATTCACACATTATTTAAATTAAATTGGATGCAATTTATGTAAAAATAACATAAAAGTATAAAATAAACGTAAAAGTATAAAACATAAAAGTATAAAATATAAAAATAACGTTTTAATGTATATGATGTGTATGTATAATAATATAAGCAAAGCAACTTAATACGAATTTATAAATACCAATCTATAATACGCTTTCAATTGCAGGTTTAATAATAACACGTAATTATTTATTCTTAATTATGCTTTTAATCAAAGATTATTTGCGTGACTGCTATGTTGATTGTCCATTTGGTCAGAATCGGAATAATCATTATTTTTCAATATTATAAATACCGTTTTATATCACTGTGTTTACGGCGTAACATGTACATTTCCCTTCTTCTTGGTTGCGAGCAACAATGTACAGATGATTCAATCAGAAGTTTTATTCTTACAAATCGCCTTCGAGGTACAGAGTCCCTCCACGTTCGATTGGCAGCTGAATTCTCGTGGGTATCGACGATTTCTCCACGTTTTCGACCATCGCTCAGATTCGTTCCCCTTCTGTTCCACTTTCCTATAATATGATTCTTCTAGTCCTGGTATCGCCACACTGCTAGCCTGGCGACGCGACGTAGCGATGCAGTCTTTCGTAAAACCTTGAACTTCCTCGTCTTCACGCAGCGACGACGACGAGAAAATCGCCAGAATCATATACATGGAAAATTCTGTTCGGTTTTCGCGTCGTTGTGAATGAAAATAATGTGTAAACGACTACATTTTCTTTATATTTTCGAAGTTTTGAAAATTATCAAAAGAATAAATGAACCGTGAATATTGAGAAAGAATTATTATATAGTTCTCAGTATTATATAGTTCTTTAAATAAGAAATTTTTTTAATAATTATAAAATTGTTAATATGACCTAAGATAAATAACAGATTTTATTACTAAAATATTTTTATTTGTCATTATTGTTTAAAAAAATTCTAACGTTAAATTTACTAGCAATAAAGCAGAAAATAAAAGATCTTTAACATTCACTTAAATTTAACTCTAAAATTTAAAAAGACATTGCTTTTACGCGTTAATAATATTTGTCAATAATAATTAAAGAAATTGAAATCAATTTCAATGGTACATTTTGAAGAGCTATTGTCATCTGTATCGAATTTGCAGATGTTCTCTATTGTTCGCGACATACAAATAACGACTGAATAATTCTAGTGGAATACTAGCGAAGAGACATGAGGCAGACAACGATCCATGTCACTGGATATTTCAAAGCGCGTGCATTGTAAAATGAATATATATGCGTACAGTTATATGAAAAATAAAAATCAAATGTTCTACAGTCTTTTATATCACCCATACCGAATTTTATAAAAGTGCAATTTACTAAAGTATTCCCATACACTAGCAAATTGCAATTTGCAAATTAATCGAATTAATATTGTAGAAATTAATATTGTAGACTTAAATTTTGGATATTTATAAAATTTTGTATGTTTCGAATGGTAAACAAAATACAATGTAAAAAAAAGCTTATGTAAATTAAACATAAAATATTCAAGGAAATTAAATTGTAATTTACAGATTGTGCGCACGAATACAAGATACAATTTTTTAAGCAAAATTTTAATTTGGTTTCTCTTTATTTTCTTTCTTCTTACATGTCAATTGAATTATTATAAATAGTATAACTAGGTATATTCGTATCTGTAATAAAAATCACAATATGTTTTTCTATATCACGAGTTACAATATGCTTCTAACGTGCTTGTTATGTATAAGCAAACTTTTCAATTCGACGTAATGCATGATATTGACAATGTGCGATGAGCTGTCATGTTATATTTTCATTTCTCGTTAGTATCGTTGGTTTGTCAACGTAATATAAAATTGACGTCAGAGTGACACGTCGTTACGTTGCCTGTTACCTCGACTTAAGTCTGTCGACCAATAGAAAAGCTTTACTTTTGAATGCCTTATTTTCGTACGAGCAAAGGAAGCTAAAGCATGTATATTATTTAAAATAAATAAAGTATATGAGCGTTTTACACAGAATTCATTTTACATTATGTTATACTCTGTTAACAAAATATAACTAAATTAAAATCAATAGGTTTTTTAAAATAAACATAAATTGCTTTTTATAGTAGTGTAGTAATAGTATAAAAAATGTAACTTTCGAATATTAAAAAAAACAGATTATTCGGAAATCCATCTTTCTTCTTTTCAAGAGTTGAAACTCTAAACGAATGATCTCTTGAACATAAATATGTTTAGAAAGAAAATATAACTTTAACGTGTAACAATATCGACACAAGTACACTTCCGTATTTTTTTCGAATTATTCGTTTCACCTCTCACTCTCTTTCTTCACGTTTGCAGTTTTTATTCCAATTGTTTGTCCGAATTACTTCTTAGTTTTTTAAAAGATATATACTTGAAATATGTTTATACATAGTCAAAAATTTTCATCGTGATAAGAAAGTATTATATTCTCATATTTTAGAGAAATTGTTTTCGCTGATGAAAATAATGCAGATCAAATCTTCATTTTTTACTAGTTCTTGCACTCTTATTAATTAACGATTACGTAATGGCACTAATTAAAATTGCAATTGCAAATGCATAGTTGAGTTCTAAAACAACAACTTCACAAAGTAGATTTTTTATACATAAATTAATTAACAAATAGTTTTAAAATAAATATTTTCTAAAATAAACATTAAATATTTTTGGAATAAAACGTACAGGCATAGATTTAATTATTAAAAAATAATTTTATAAAATTAATTTATAAAATTAAATTCTGTTTTTAAGTAGATACTTTGATAGTTCTGGTTGGGGTCGACCATCTAGAAAATGAAGTGCCTGAAGGAGGAAAAAGTAAACCGAAAGCAACCTGAGGTAATCTCAAACCCAATAAAAGGTCTTTCTAAGTTGGCAGTAACACCTTTCAGGAAGTGAAGTAAAAAGAAGGATCGTGTTTTCCACACCAAACACATTTTTCTGCTTCGTCATCTTTTATTTTGTCCAGAGAGAAAGCTTCGTGTTGCCATCATATCAAAAACAATTATCTCGAGTTTCATTGTCCACAAGAGATATCGTTCTGTCACTACAGTTTTCTATCTTGATTGATTGAAAACGCATAAGATGGGAATAATTTGGCTTTAATAAAAAATATTTTATAAACTAGAGTCAATTATTGATATTTATATAAAATATTGATCTATTGTATAACATTGATGATCTATGCAAGTATTAGTATCCATGGAATAAATAAATTTACTCATTAAAAAGAAATTATTTTCGTGAAATGAATTTGTCTCGTTTAGCACAGAATAAAAAATATACAGTATACAGAATAAAAAGTTCTTTGAGTGTCTTCAAGAAATTATAATTGTAGATAAAATTCGTTTGCATTTACGACATTATTTCCGTTGCGCGACGATAAATATTCACTCCTATTATGCAACCTAGGTTGCGTATATCCTTTCGGTTTTACCTACATGCATACATGCATGTATTCCTTGGCTTTAACTTCTGTATTCGAATGATAATTTTTTATGCATTGTGGACAGTTATCGTAAAATAATTCTGCTAGAAATTCCGCTAATAAGAAAAGAACAATAATTTCCTTTATCCCGCTAAAACTTAATTCTTTTAAATTCTTTTTATTTTTATTCCACAACGCCGCAAAAAGTTTCGTACTTAAAAATCGAGATCGGCTTCAAGATCTCCGAATACGCGATCAGTCTTCGTGGGAACGAAAGGAGTGCATTCTTCTTTGCCGGCTTAAGGATAAAAGAATCTCAATTCCCGACTACGTAATCGCCAGCAGAGATAGCGAGATTCGTGGACCGTGAACGCATTGGCCAGGAACATCTTCTTTCCTACACCATGCTCTACTCATTATAAATCCATAAAACGCAACCAAGTGCTTTCGGGATTATTCACCATTCTGGATTATTCCACCAGTTTTTTTGTATTTGCAATGCTTTTTCCAGCGTTGTATGCGGCTGTAGCTCGACAGGGAACTGCTTTTGATACAATATTTTAATTGTTAAAAAAACACACACACATAGAAGTTATTATATCAAAGCAAGATATTTTATATCATCATGCATCTTTGTAACTTCGAATCTCTAATTAACAAATTATAAAATATGATATTTAAGGCTTTTACAATGTACATTAATATTAGATTTGACTTCGGATTGGAGTCGGACTCAAATGACTGAATTGTCGCAGCTCATGCCTGAAAGTCAAATAAAAATTATAAAATATGTTTTAACTTTATATCGATAAAATATCGTAATTTAAAATAAATATTCAGAAGAATGTAGAATACGCTAAGATTTCAATGACCAAGAAAAAGAATTTTTTTAATTACATGTAATTATTACACAGAGATAGTAAAGCTAGCTTATACATGTATCATGAGACTATTTAATTATTGAATCTTATTCGAGTATCCGAATATTTGAATACAGGCAACAGCCAAAATCATTTAGATAAAAGTAGAGTTATATATTAAATTTAAAATTTTTTTTAAATTAAAAGATATAAATAAAAAAATAAGCTTCAGCTATTCTACTTTATCTGTCAAATACATACATACATCTTCTTTTTATTCTCATTTCTCTTATTATTTTTTAATTAGATTTTATTTTGTTTCTATTTCTTTTCAAAAGTTCATTATATTATCAAAATTAGTATACAGATATATGATGTGTAATGCGTATATATGATGTACATACATTAGTATCCATCAATGTATCGAGTTTGAGTTCGTGGATTCGCTAAATTTAAATGACCATATGGATTGGTCATATATCTTTGCGAGAATTAAATTTACATTTTCACTTCATTAGCTTTTCTACGCATTCTATCAATCAATGGTTATGTTTCAAAGAAAAGATTAATGAATTAATGAATAGCTACAGCAATACTGAATGCGATATTATCGACAGGAAATATACATATGTCTTCCGCATTTACGCTATATTTTGATTATAACATGAATTTGCCACAAATGATAAACAAAAAGAGCAACCAGCGAATAAACGCTTCAAATTACCATTTGCATAAACTGTTAGAAAAATAATTCTACCTCAGTTTAATTAAGATTTTTAAGATTTTTGATAATTGAGTTGATCAAATTGAATATAATAAAAAATATTCACTATATAACAGATATGTTTTATTATAAGTAACTTATAATGATTGTCTATCTCTCTGTATGTTACATCATAAAATTATTGTGTCAATTTCTTTTTAAAGTCACAAAACCGATAGCATAAATGCACATAAATTGTAGAAGGATCCAGTATTTGTCAATGAGAAAAAAAATAGAGTTATCCATTATGTAAAGTTCCATTTTCAGAAAAGTGTATATAATAGAAAGACAAAATCTCTCATACAAATAGGAGTCTTTGGGAAGTGGCTACATTCTGAGTGGATTTATAATGGCCCAATAACAGAGGAAGCGGATCCTCAGAATGACTTGAGAAAGTTTGTCCTCATCGAATGTTCTTCAACAAAGGGGCTACAGTTTTCACACTAAACATCCGCTAAAATTGAATTTCGATGTTGTTTAAAAAGTCCAAGATATTTTAAAACAATGTCTTAATCAATATTCGGTGGATGGGACAGAGCAGATAAATAAGCGAACAATGTGATACATTTTGTAGAAATGTTATCCTCATACTTCTAATATTGATTTATGGATAAAATCGATTAAAATAGATTAAAATTTGATTATTTTCACTCCTTTCTAGAATCACGTCGTAAATTAAAGATGTGACGAAAATGTGGAAAAAAATTCATTATCGATAATAACAATAAGTTATCGGGAATGAGTGATATTATGTTTATTAAAGCATATACCTGACATGGTATATTCATCGTTCGACTGTTATTTTGTAACATTTTGTGCGTTTTTATCGAAAGCAAGAACGCCATTCGTTCAAACATTTATCGTCGTTAGAGATAGGTTTCATATTCATAATTTATACTTTATCTCCGTTATCCGACGTATGCTTTTTTCGGGCGGTGCGAACCTCGTTTATTCATAAAATTGTTTTATTGTACCCATGAGCAGTTGACGTGGAGCGGCAAGTATTATGTGTGCACATAAATAAATACATACAAAAAAAGAACAGCAGTCTTCATTTTAATCGACAAGTATCTGGTATTTACACGATATTACGTATTTCGCTAAAAATTTGCTTAAAATCATATTTCTTGTTTTCAACATCCGATTAAATTTGTACCCGATAACTATGTCTAAACAAGCAACATGCGAAAACAGCTTTATAAAATGGAAATGCTAACAACCAACAGCTTCACCGTATTTTCCACGCGGAATCGATTGCTCGTCCAAAGTATTACAAATGCATTGCATCGTGAATGACGTAGCATTCATCGCGGCTCTGATATTTTCAGTGATTATAAGGATTTATAATCTACATATCGGAAATGTTAACTAAGAATAAAATAATATAACGTAAGCGTTTTAAGAAAAATACATTACGTAACGTGACGCAAGATAAATGACGTTGCGTAAATTGCAAAAAGCGTGTTTAGAAATGCGGAAACAAATGGAGTTAACTTAAGTCGTGAATATTCGTCACGAAGTTTTCATAACAACTACAGTTTTATAAAACGAGTGAATAAGAATATGTGAAAAACTTTTTGATGTAATTTAAAAAAAAAAATACTTTTCCTATGGTGCAGCTTTCTCCTCACGAGAAATTTCTTTATTAGCAAATTTCTGAAACGGAAGTTGTCGGTTGTATGTATCCGTGTGTATTGACTTAAGGATTTATAGATCGGTGAATTCTGCCGGCGACACGGATAAAATGTAACATGTATAAGCTGTGTACGAGAGAAAATGGAATGCAACCGGAGGTAGAGAATTGGAAACCCAAACAAACACTGAAAGAAATAAATCATTTTTCGGAACATTATAAAACCCTAGTGTCGCGGGATAGGTGCGAGGAAACAATTTTTACTTATCTATCTCAATCGTGTGTCCTATAAAGTTGTCGCAAAATTATAATTTTGTCGCGATTTGATAAGACAATAACCGAACATTTTGTCATCATATGACAAAAATACCTAAGGAGTGTAACAAAGTATCTTCAATATATTTTTCTAGTATAATATTTTTCTTTTACTACTTTAATACAATTTTACAAAGCCAGCTGTACACATTAATAAAGCTGTAAACAGATATAATCTTCGATATTTTGCAACAAGTGACTGCAGTAACCATTTAACGGATGAAACCGATACATCACATTAAATAATTACGTTGTTTAATTAATGATGTATGTATGAATACGTTTATGCATATCTTTCATTGAATTTCGAAATCAACATGTTTTGATCCGATTTCAATTACAAACATGATATAACATGTGTGTAATAAAATTTCATGAAATTAATGGAATGGCAGTTGACCACTTAATACATTTTACGGAACACGTGATTTCACAGAACTTTCACGAAAAATAATTATCTTTTGTTTACAGAATATACAGGCAATTAATTTCATTATCCCTTTGTATTTATTCAAAATTTGCAGATATACAAATAACAACTACAAATTATCCAGTAAATATACTAGATTACGTAGACATGTGCGCCAACATGTTAATAGATCTTTCGCAATCCATAGATTCGTTCCAAGAATAAATGTAAAAGTAAAATTACAGTGCTGTCTTTTACACAAACTTATTCGAGCTATGCTTGCATGTCACGTTCTTTTGCCAGCAACACAATCGAGGTAAATGACACATACGAATTGTCCGAGATTCATCGTTCAAAAGTGTTCGCAGTCCTTGAGTGAACTCTTCGCCGTCGAGATAGAGCATGACGTTATGCTGGACCGACATCAGCACGAAAATGCTGAATAATCGACTGAAATCACAAAGAAATCTCTCTCTTTCTCGTGTACAAAGAAAAGAAAGAAATCTCGGAGTTCTGTATTCGATATAGATAGAAAGAGAAAAGGAGAGAAAAGGGAGTGAGAGAGAGAATCTCTGTTCTTGGATGATGACGGAAATGAAAGAGCCGTAAAGAGACTATAAAAAGAAGCACAGAGACTATAAAAAGTGGCTGTGACGACGTATAGTCGCTCTCGCAATCCTCACATATTTTTTTTTCTTGTCGTTAGAACGGAAGTTATTTATCCAGCTTGGCGGGGGTTTCGCTTACAGTGAAGCTACAAGCTAGGTCTCGATTAATTAGCAGCAAAAGTTTAATCGTTTCTTTTGATAGGAACCGATTTGGTTATTGCCGATCGATACTCGCCGCCGAGAACTTTGCTTTGAATTTCTACGTGGGATACACCAATCGAGCGAATGAGTCGGATAGAAATAGTAGGAATTTTTTTTTAGCCGTGCACAGGGCATTCCGAAGGAATGTAATTACAAACTTTCGTGCGTTAATGCAGATGCCGGCGCAGATGGTACCCGCTCGTTCGTTTCTTACATCTGACAATGAGTCATTCCATTATGTTCCATTAATCAAACATAAATATTTTGCGAAACTGTAGATTTGTGTAATCGAGACATGAAATTAAAGCAAAAATGAGTGGTTACGGCTCGGAAATTCATATTTAACGAAACATTGATCTGTGCAATCGTCTGTTTCTATTGCCAAAAATATTGAATAAATCGGAAATATTCTCTTTTCTAATTACATCTATTCCACGTATAATATAAATCACTACTTTATCCATATGTAATAATCGATAAAGAGAGAAGGAATCTCTAAACATAAGTAGTAACAAATAAAGCTGTGCTGTGAGATTGTTCATAAGTTAATTTCTACTTGTCATCTTTTGTTTTAAGAAAATAGTGTAATAAGAAATCGTACAGCTTGCAAATTCAGATGAAAAAAAGAAAGAATAGAAAAGAATAAGAAAAAATGTAAAGCTCAAGATAAAGATTAGCTATTAGTTTAATGGTTGGTTAAACGGACCATTTATAAATCATTAAATTGCAATAAAGATCTGAGAAAATTGTCGCCGTCGTTATCCAAATTGTCGCCGTCGTTTTTACAGAATCAATATCATTTAAAAAGAAACGTCATCGCAGAATGAATATCCTCCAGGAATATTTCGTCGAATTGATTAAATTTCTTATTAATCTTAACGCCCAGTGAAGATCGTACAAAAACTATTTGCGAATAATTTCAGATGTTATTCTCTACCAGAAAATTTTATAAACTGTTCTTTCACGATTAAGGGGTTACACCTAGTAAATATCGAGGCACAGTAGCTGTTTTCTGGAGACATCTTTTTTTCGAGGGCGCTTTACGGTGAATAAGATTGCTCGGAGCTGGATTATCTAAAATTAGAAATTCAAAAGGAGCTTTTGTATTTTAGCTTTCGTATAAATTTATTTATTTAGTCGATAAATGAAGGATTTCACAAAAAGTTGATTTTTAACAAAATGACAGTTGTTAACGGAAAAATACAAATTTTTTGTATTAAAAATTTTTGTTTTTTGTTAATAAAAACAAAAGTTTTCATCAAAATCTCTTCATTCACCGATAACTAGATAAATTTATACCAAACTAAAACTTTTTAAATTTTTGATTTCAGATCCAGCTCCGAGCAATCTTGCTCACTATAAAAAAAAAGATGTCTCCGGAAAACATCTATTGTCTATATTTCTCGATATTTTCAATTAAAAAATTATAAAAACGTCTTTGATAGATGTGTATTATGATAGAAAATCGATGAAATAAAAATACCTAATAGTTTTTTTAATTTCTAAAAAATACGTTTATTTCGACCTGCTGACTAGGTATAACCCCTTAATACACGAATGTAGTGAAAACGGTGCGATGTAACTTAGCAAGATATCCGTTTCCGCCGCGTTTCATGCCGCCTCCAATGGCGCGAAAAGTTTAGAATTACAGCTCGCGCAAGTTTCGCAACGCATGAAAGGCTCCCTGTTGCCTGTGAGTCGGTTCCTGTGCTTGCGAAGGAAGTCCAAATCCGGTTATAGCTCGAGGGAACTAACTAAAGTAGATAATAACAAGTTATTTTGGTCAACTATAAAATTTGTACTTGCTCGTTATTTATGGCAAGTAAGAAAAATGGAGAAATTATCGTAGCACCTTACTTTGAGCAAGCATGAGGCTTTTCGCAAGTTATAATTATAGAGATAAAATTCTGAATCTTGTTCAATATATGTATAGAATTATCTACACTTCGGTTCTTACTACTTCATGTTTAAATATGCAAATTATTATTGAAGATTAATTATATGAGCTTTATTTTTATGACGATATGCTAGAATATTTCAAGATTACGATGTATGTTTTTTCTTATACACACACACACACACATATGTATAAATATTCTTTCGTAATACAATCAGGCTTGTAAGTTCACATAATACACATACATATACAGGTTGAATTCAGTGAATGCTTGACGGACAATAATGAATAACTATTGTCCAAAATGCGGGTAATTATCGTAAATCGAGAGACAATCGAAAACTGGTACGCTAAATTTCGAGGAGGAACCTTCAAGAAGAGATAACACAAATCGGATCAAGGAAATCCTCGTCTTGCGGACAGTGATTTCGAATTAACGTCCCGATTCTGCAGGAAATTATTGCCAATCGATAACCGGAACGATTCGCGCCGCGACAATTTGTCTAAACCCCATGAAATACTTGATACATTGAGAGAGAGAAAGGGAAGAGGAAAGGGAGAAAGAAAAAAAGAGTAAGAGATAGAAAGACAAAGAGAGTAATACTGCAATGCTCGTTACATAGTACCTTTGACATTAAATACAGCTGATTGATTTCAGGTTTTTGTTCAATATCATTTTCACCATAAATGTAAGGTAACAATCAAAGATCTTAACGTTTTATATCTGGTATAATTAACATAGTAAGAATGTTACGGCTTCTCTACACGTGTAGTGAATTTAACTTTCTGCTGTGTTTTTGTATAAAAAGTTTCAATTTTATACTTTTATCATAAAATATCGTAAATTGAAATTTTAATAGACGTTTTCCTATGGAATTCTTAAAATTCGTTAAATGACAATTGAATCCGCGTTTTCAAAGAAATTTCAAGACTAATACTTTTTCTTCAAAGGGTTTTATCCGGTTTATTTTACACTTTTCAGAAAATTCTCCTATCTCGGTGATACCAAAAGTAACGGACATCGGACAGATATTTTTTGCAAAGTACGAGTCAGCAGTAAGAGGATAGAGAGAGAGACAGAAAATCGAAGGCGGTCGAGCTAGTCTGAGAGAATTAATATTCCATGCGCGACTAGGGTTCTTCGGTGCGCGGTATGAACTGTATGAGCTACCGCTCTCCGATTGCACTGGTCCTTCCTAAATCAATCTCAATTAATCCCAATGGTGATACCGTCGGGTCATTGGACCGATCCGAAGATGGCCGCAATGTTAATCCCTCTCGCTCTTCTTCAGCTTCCTGCTGCTCCTGGTGCCCTCGTGCTCATTCCGTTACCAGTAGTTCCGCGGCAGGGAATTTCCTCGAGCTGGAACACAAGCCTCTGAACCGATATTTCATTTGCATGGGTCGTACAGACTGATATTAGCCCATTACGAGATTTAGGTTCACGGTTGCGCTAATCCTCCGATAGTCCGGCGAAGTTTGCCGGCCGTGTTAAGTAGTCGTGATGAAGCTTGGCCCGGCGGGAACGCGACTTCGCATGTGTAAACGCTTATTATTTCGGAAACTTCGCCGCAAGTGGGCCATTACTTGAAGCTTATTGTACTCCTCGGAAAATACTCCAATAACACATGGATTAGTGTATACTCCTTCTACTTCCAGTGTTTCTGTTCATGGATATACCTTTTATTAATTAATATTTAATGATCTGTATTACAAAGTTAAACACAATAGCTGTCTTATTTATCTACATTATTTTATATTTATCTACATTATGTTCTTATTTTAAAGATTAAAATATTTATCCACAAAAATGTCTTAATGTTTTATAACTGAATTGTAAAAATAACTAAGATTATTTTTTAGTTATAATTCTAAAGATTATTATTATTAAATCATATTCATAATTTTATTTCGCCAAGTAATAGTATAGTAAACTAGAATAAGTAATAGTTAATTTCCTGATCAATTTCACTGGTAAAATACGATACGTAATGTATCTCTGATATTAATATTTCATTACACGGCGATACATTTATATATAAAAATACTGAAAAGGAAGTATATATATAAGAGTATCATTAGTATATAAAATCTGCTGCGTAATGTCTATAGAAAGCAAGTTGGAATTAATTACAGTTCAGAAGATAATATACAAGCAGCGTAAAAGCGTATTGTCATGAGAAAGGATGTGTGTCGCAATTCATATCGTAATTAAAACGAGGAATCTTTTTCAACTTCATGCAACGTCGGATATTAAATTTAACGTTACTTTGTGTATAAAAAGATACTAATATCACAGTGTCACTGGTTATCGGGTTTTCTGTATGAATGAAGAGATGCTGCACAGCTTTACTCACTTCGTAAACAATTCGTTTACTGAGATAAAAAATGTTCGGTTTAACATAAGGTTTTATCGGATCTTCATGTCGCAAACACTTAGCTTACGGAGATTTATGTTAAATCCGTGATATAATTATGCGAAGTATATGCTCAAAGAATTATTGTATTTTCCTTCAGTGTAGAATCCTCTGCTCGATGTAAAGGTAGGTCAGCAGCGAATGTACATCGACTGATTTAGATTGGCTTGCGAGTTAGAATAGGTTAATGGTACAACTCTCGAGGTTCTTGTTTCTCTCTGCTTCGGTTACCTTTATCTGCCTGTTAATTAACCGACAAGGTATGCTTTGCGAAATGATTAGTTGACTAGCCGGAGCAAACTGCCGTCATAACTCGTTAAATTATTCCGAATAATATACTACAATGTTATTTCAATTTATAGTTATTATCAATATTATTAGTTATGACGTATAGATTTTTGTAAATGTCACGCTATTCACACAATTTTGGCTCATCGCACGTTGCAATAGAGTTATTCAACGAATGATAAACAAACTTTGGCTTTTTTATTTATCTTTCCGTATGTCAAAAAAGTTTAAAAAATGCAAAAAATAGAATTTGTATGAATATTTTTATTTATAACAATTATTATAACGGCAAAATTATTTAATAAGTAGAAATAGTTAAATAAATAAAATTTATTTGAATGTATTTAACGAAGAGGAAGGAAAGAAAGGAGAGAAAAGGGAGAAAAGGGAAGAGGGGAAGAGAGAGTGAGAAAGAGAGAAAGAGAGTATTTTTAGATTTAATCATTTTTAAAAAAGCAGTTATTAAAGAAAGCAGTTATTAAAGGAAGCAGTTATTAAAGGAAGCAATTATCAAAATTATTAAAGGAAAGGCACTCTCTATTTTTTGTAAAATGTTCTATATTAAATGTTTAATATTGAGACAATTTATTGAAAATTAATGACCTTGGAAAAACATGGATAAATGTATTGTCTTATCTTTAGCTACATTTTCTCTCGAAAAATGAAACTGCTTATTTAGCATCTTTTCACGACGGGCAATCCGGATAATCTGTCACATACATTTTTCTTTTATCGGTCTTTCATTTTATAGATGCATATTTCGATGCATCACACGTCGAAAACGCCCTGCAAGAAGGCGCGAAAGTGTTGATTGCTGGAATAAGGTGGTCCATGTAATCGTCGTACTCCCCGAGGGCGGTAACTCAGAGATTGACTGTGGAAGGGCAATGCGCGGCGCGGCGGTAAGCTTCATCCGGAACTTCGAAATTGTCTCCAATCTCTCCCAATTGTCTCCTTTTTCGGTTCGCAAGCAGCGCCATAGTCTTCACGGACCTCGTCCGACAAATCCTGCAATTTCCCGAGTGGTTGACGTGACTTTTTAACTCCGCTAGTCCTCCCTCTCACCTCCATCACGACTTCTCGACGTTCTTCATGCTCACTCGAATCTCGTCCACTTGGACCTCGCGTTCTCGAATGCGCGACACGTTTTGGGACCCGAGCTTGCTCAGTGAGTTCGTAATGTCGATGACTTCTGTTGTCTTCTCGCTCAATTGCGGAGAGGCAAATAGCGCTCAAATCTTCGTCTCTTGTTCATGTGTACATTGGCGTGACGAGCAGATAATACGTAACGATACATAAGGAATAAACGTAGAACCGATGAAGGAGGAGCAGGAGATGGAGGAGACGAAAACTGTCAGCATCGCGTAAATCACGATTCTCATTAGTGCGGTGGTTTGAGCCGCTCGCCGCTCTCTGGAAGATTTAATATCCGCAGCGCCATAATCTCCGGTAATGCATTCTCACGGACGAAGCTACCGTTATCGCTTCTTCGTACACAATGCCGGAGTGTACTCAAGATTCGAGTTATCGCGATGCTGATTACTTATACTCTAAAACACGGACGCGAGTGCAAACGAGAGTGGTATTCGAGACGCGGCGAGATATATAAATAGTTTAATAAGCAGCGGTAATAGGAAAATTAATCCTATTCACGTTCGTAGAGTGGTCACAGTGGCAAACTTCTAGAGTGTAAGTAAAGCTAATGATCGGGAGGTGAATTTCAAAATTATCTCAACGTACCAGAGGATTACGAACTAACAGAATAACAGATTACGGCAATCTGTTTTGATATAAATGTTGAGATATTTAAAGTTATAATGTTCCCATTTGGTATACACATCTAGTAGCAAGGAAAGTTTTGGGAAATCCTTCTTTGGCCCGTATTTTATTGAGATGCAGCTCGTATTTCATGCGAAGGGCCCGAGGTCTCGTATTCTTGGTCACCGACGAAACACCACAATTGTTCGCTACAATATATATAGAACACAAATATATGCCAAGCTTGCATCCGACAGGACTCGCATATTTATTATTTAAGTCGAGAATACATCTTACCCCGACGGCGACTGCGATGATAGAAAGTAACATAAACCGGCATAAAATCGATACATAAATCAAAAAATCGTGCAAAGTTTTTCATCATGATATTTAATGTATTTCGTAGTTCATATTATACATATATACGAAACTTGCATGATATAATTTAGGGTTGATATCAAATTCATGTTGGAGTTAAATATTTGTCTAAATTTTCGAGGAACTCCTTTAATCAAAAGACAACTATCGACATCCTTCCTGAAACTTTCTATTACACTGCAGCCGTTTTCGTCTCGAGACTCGACACTCGCGTAAACATATCGTCGCGGAAAGATTCGATTTTCCGAGTGCCGAGTTAGACGACCTCCCGCGAGCGCCTATTACGAGAAAGTAACTTCCCGGCTGAAGTTGCGCAACGCGCGAAACCAAGTTTCCGCGAAGCTGCGGACTATCCGCATAGTTTTGAGGGATTTATGGCGTGCATAATTTGATCAATTAGTATCCGCCTAAGTAAAATGTGTGGGATAAACCTGATATTTTCCTGACACGATGTTCCGAGAGCATGGCATTTATCTCGCTAAAGTTGTAATTCCACGAGAGTACTATTTGTTAATAGGTTTATCACGGATTTACATATATTTTGATTCATTTGGCTCAATGACATCAATAAAAACAAATTATAAGAATTATAATCGCAAGGGAAGATAATATAAAAAATGAATTAATATTCTTATTATATAACAATGTAATATGTGTGTAAATAAGTATAATGTAACACACTCTTTTACGAATTAAAGCTAACATGTATTCCATGCATTAAACCAGTTATGTATTTGCATGCTGTAGCGCATATTCATAAATGTATAAATTGCAGTCGAATTTCCGTAAATCGTTGTCACGGACGACTAATGAGCGCCTTAGATTACTCTATTGCGCGGCGGTAGTTGTAAGAAGCAGAGCTTTAGGAACATAACAGTTCGAACAATACATTGTCTTTACCGCGAATACCAAGTAAGAACACTTAACGAGAAGAGTAATGAACGCATGGCATTCCTATTTGCCCTGAATGCGCTTTAGAAACCATGATGAGCGAAAAAGAGAAATGCAATTTTTCCAACGTAATGAGCAGCTCTAAAAAAACTTATGTTTGTGTAGAAGCACACACCTTGGTAGATGCGATAAAAACCCTCGAAATAGAACTAGTGCCCGCATTGGCTGTCGCAATACATCACGACGGTAATAATTATAGGACAGCAAGAACAGGAACGACCGGACACCTATGGTCTTCTACGATAATTTTAACCTGTGGTGGAGAAATTATAGTTTGCACACGGTGTTAATGTAACTTTCTGAATAAAGATTGGATTTTTCTAGTTGAGAAAGGACTTATAAATATATTTAAATATTTGTAACTGCAGGAATAAATGTTCACATATGTTTTCTTTGCTTCGCATCATACATACACACAAAATAATATATTGCACTAAATATATTCTTATGTAAGAAAAACAATATTTATTTTACTATAATTTTATTTAATCTTAATATCCATTTTGATCATCTATTCTGATCTTGATTATGTGAGAGTAAATTTATTTGCGAATTAAATCGTCATATAATCATATAATCATATCATCATATAATTGCAGAGATTCTGATTTAAATGTATTTGATTAGAAAATCCTCACATCTTTAGAAATACCATTTACTAGTGACACATGCATGAAACACGATATTGAAGCGAGGTGTAAATCGTGATTTGAGACGCAACGAAGCTTTAATTAGGTCTCTGACTCTCTGCGGAATCACACGTGACTTCTACAGTTAGCCTAATGTACCATGAATACTGCCGATCCGTTTGGTAAATCGATGAACGCTCCACTTGAGCCTTGATAAACAGCACGCGAACTATCCAAAGCTATTCACTTACTCCCAAAGGGTCATTGTAGTAGCCGTTCCAATTTAAGCCACTTCGTTACACGCTGTGTTAGTAAGACTAGATTTCGACGTTCTTCATAACAATTGTAATTAAATTATCTTTTACATAAACTCGTTTTTTATTCGAAATTAGAATAATCAAATAATAATAAAATATACATGCATAATTTCGCATATCAAGACTATTGTTAGTTTGTACAAACTAGCTGCATACATAAATTATGCAAATTATTTTTGAAGTATTCTTTGAATATTATTTTCTTAAAATTTTTATACAACAGAATTTTCAATTTATTTCTATAATCTTCTTCTAGAAATTTTCATATAGATCTATAGAGATCCTTTCATGGATGCAATATCTAATACATGTAGACCGCGAATAAGGTGGCAAATCAGCATTAGATACATCAAAGCTTTTCTCCATTCATGCACAAATTTCATTAGTATCGCTAAAACCAATAAAGAGAAGAAAATTCGTAGGATATTGGAAGATATTGCAAAGAGATATGCTAAGATTGCTTATGAAATCTCAAGGACTCTATGCCCTCCAGACTGAATATCAAACGACGCTTTATTTCCTGCAGGCACGATCCTTCGAATTCAAAGAATTTACGCTTTCGATCTTCTTCAGCATAAATTTACATAAGATAGGAAAATCATTTGCATTTTGGCTCTTTAATTACACAATTCCTCTAATGACGTAGAAATTAGATATTAAATCTCGAATAGATTATATGAGAATATGGAAAATTAATTGTATAATAGAAAATTAATTATGTAATAGATACATTAATTATACAATATAATAGATCTATTACATACTAGAAAATTATATAATAGAAAAAAATTATCGTATATTTCTCATCTATTGATTGTTAACAAATTGTAAATAAATATATTTGTCCTGCATTATTATTTATTATACTTATAATCATGTGTAAAATATAAAACTAAATATGTTATAACTAATTTTTGCCTGTTTTAAATCAAAACATCATCAAATCTAACTCATAATTTAAAAGAATACAATAAATAAAATAATAAGTTTTGAAATTATAATGCTCAAACAATTTTAATTTATATCATTTATTATCTAATTTTACTTGCATAATATTTTTCTAATTTTTAAAAAATATTTAACTTAATATTAAACTTAAATATTTGTTCAAAAATTTTTGGACTTAAAATTCTAGAAATTCTTGACATTTTAGTAACAACACCTTTTGGCTGATTATATTGTCCTGGTACTTGGAAAATTTAGTTCAATTTAGTTAAAGTTAGTTCGCTGGTAACAAAAAGCAACTAAAGAAAGATGTTTTAGGTCAAGCACGAATTCCTTTTGTCATAAGGAGAGAAAGTTCTTTTTTCTCACAGAGTGAATTACTTTGACGCGGTATAAAAGAATGCGCTCTCACATCTCGAGAGCTGTTGCTTAGCGATAAAACATTATACTTAACCAGAATAAATAACAATCGTTTTATAGACATTCCATCGAGTTGTCAGTACGGTTGATTCGATTAAACGTACTCTGCACAACGTTCTATACCATCGTTTAAAGCCGCGTACTATTTCGCGCACGAAACTTTGAAGAATCGTTCCGTTAATGAGTCGATCGTGTTCTCCAGTTTTCTATATTGTTCATATATATCAGCTATCTCGTATAGAACAGTAACAATGTTAAAAATGTAAAAAATATATATTATTTTTATACTAGTTTTCTACGTTTACTGTTTCTACATTTTGCACATAATAAAGAACGAAACAGTTTCGTTTATAAACAAGAAAAAAATTAAAAAACAAACCATGATGACTATTATGTTTAATAGGCGAAGAGGTATTGGCAGTTTTAAAATATAAAAATAAAATATTTCTATAGTTGTCTCTTAATGCAAAATTGATACATGTTAAACTCGTTTTTTTCAAAGGCAAAATTTTATACTACAAGAATACATAGTTATATTAAAAAAATAAAATATATCTTGTTCAAAATATTGTCACAATTGGTACTTATTAGAAACATGTTAAATAAAAAAATGTCACAATTCAGAGCTAATAATGACAATATTTTAATAATGTTTTGTAACGATTTATCAGATAAATCCACACACAAGTTTATCAGCAGTCTCTAATTGCAATCTAATGAGTTAACATTGCAGCTTTATCGATTGCTTCAAGAGATCATTTTTTCCCTTTTTTCCCTATAATCCCTTGTAGCATCACACTCGATGATAGTAGTTAATCTGTTTAAATGTGCCGATATGTCAATCACTGTATCCCTATCAATCACTGTATTTCTTCCTCTACATTGCAGTCATTTCATTTCGTATGCACAAACCAATAAGATGAATGACATTGAAGTGTTAGCGCCATGCGTCCGACATTGTGTAACAATTGCATGAAAACAGAAAGTTACCAGACGTTAAGTAATTGAATGTAATCGAAGGTGTATCTCGGCTATTGTTTCCACTCTCACATTATCGCCCCGAATACGATTTCCCAACATCAATTCAATTCCTTCCACCGCGCCTCGGCAGCCTTCGTAAAGGTAAGTAGATAAAGAAGAAGGAAGTCAGAACACTAACGTGCTCGCTCTTCGCGCTCAACGAATTTTAAGGAGGCGGTGGCAGGATTTCTTATCTCTCGGCCTTTTCTCCGCCGGCGGCGGCGTTCATTCAGGCGTTTGTACTCGCCAAGTAGTGTAAAGCAATTCCCGGCTCCTTATACATCTCCGTCTCAAAGATCGCGCTGGAGAGACAGTCCGACACGAATCCGTTTGACTGATTAAATCTCGTCGATTCTAAATCGGGAAGACTCGACTCGCCGTTTCCCCGTTCCGTCCGTTGATGAAATAAGAGATCGTTGAAGGGGATTTGTGAATTCAGGACGCGCGGAACCAACACGAAATGTAACCCGCGTGCGACGCGATGTAGCGGTGTCACGTTCTGGCTGAACTTCGTTAAATAAAACGAAAGCTGTCGGGAGCGACAGAATGTTGCAGCGAGTGAATGTTATTTTTCCAATTGCCCGCGGCTGCTGTGCGTTATAGAAACCGGTCGAGTATCGGGCTAATCAAAATTTGTCAAAGCAAAATCGAAACTATCAGTATTCCAAAACCTATTTGACCAATAGGAATCAGTGAAGAAATATCCTGTGAACGGTAGTAGCATATATTCTTGAGAAATAAAAGAATCTGTATGTATCTATATGTAATTTAAAATCTATCTTCAGCATACCATTTTTCCGTTTACATTTAAGAACTAAAAGAAATGTCATCAGAATCTTTTGTAAAAGTTGTTCTAATCTCATATATGTTTTAAATTAATAAAAGATGTATTCTATTCTATCTGTTTATAATAAAAAATTATTAGTAATTTAATTAAGAATTATCTTGTTTTCATTACTACGCAAACTGTAAAACATATATAACAAAACTAGATAATTAGACTCGCTTAGAATAATTATTTAGATCACTTTAGGCAACACGTGTACTCAACCTCGTGTCCATTGTGGTATCTGGAACCGTAGTGTAATACATACCATCAACTCCAAATCCTATCCATCAATGTCGGTATCAGAAATCCATTCTCTATGGTTCATTTGATTCATCGACCTTTTTCAGGGGTGACATCATGGGTCACATCATTCTATGTGAACCGTTAAAGAGTTCTAAATGCTTATCGATTGTTGAACCGAATCCTACAAACAACAGCGTAGTAAGATGACAGCGGTTCTTAAATCTGAGAGTCTTTTACCAAATCTTCAACGCGAGTATTTGTTATAGTGCTATCTTACATAACTATAAGAATGATTTGAAAAGTCTACAACATTGCTATGTCAAAGTAATCACATTCATACAAGCGTTATTTCTTAAAATATATTATTTTCTATTATTGATTTATACCACTGTCCATTCAAAAACTCAAACAAAATTACGAAACAAATTAATAAATTTAAAAATAAAATAAATTTTATAAAAATATTTAATTTTTATGTGATAATGATAAATAAAGTAGAAGGATGTAGAAATGAAGGTAGGTAAAGAAAAATTTCACCACAGTCAGAGTTACTCGGAGTTCTGGTAGTGTTAAGCAACTGAAAACTACGTCACTGTTTGCAAGAACTGGCAATAAGTCGTGCAGGTTCGACAGTAAGGGAGAGTAAGCGGCCCGTAAAAGAGAAGTACGGATCCACAACCGTCATGGATCGTCGGAGTAATGGGCCATTTTTTTTTTCCTACAAACGATCGAGCTGCCCTTCTACATTCGGCTGGTCGACAATTTCGCTTTATTCCGACAAGCAACGATCTCGCGGCTCACGAGCCATACGATCCATATATTGTGCACAATAAAACCGCGAGACAAGTGTAGGTCATGCAAACCTGCCAAACGGCTGGCACCGAATTTACACCGGATTCAACTGTGTTCAATTAATCGGGAAGTTACTTCCAAATCGAACAATTTATTGCGATCTTTACATTTTCGGTGTACGTGATCGTTGATGGCAAACAGAGAAAAATATAAATTTACGCTAGCTAGTAGTTTGTTGTGACATACTATAAATTACAGTCTGTATGTCAAAAATAAAAGCAGATAAAATAATACGACCTAATTAAAAGCTTTTACTCGTAATACAAGTAAATACGATATAAGACGAGCCTCGCCGAAAGAAGATATAGGAAATACCATAGCATTCATTTCTACAATAAAAGACTTTAGAAATTTATTATTCAGTTTGAAGCATTCGATTCCTTTCCTTTTATATAAAAGCTGCCCAATGATATGGCGATATTGTAATTTTAAAGCTAAAGTAGTGACTACATACATATATATATGTAATATTAAATATATATGTAATATAGTATAAAAACTCTCCGTTACATTAATTAGACTGATTTATTTTAAAATTTAAGTTAAAATTTTAATTAAGTTTAAAATTTTAATATTTTACGTGCTTTTCATGTTTCAGTATGTTTAAACGAAAATTGTACAAAGGTTGATTATGAAATAGATTCAGAAAAAAATGTGCTTGTATGATATAATACATATCGAAAGATATAAAAGCCGTTTGTTGATAGCATGACATGTTTAGATTCTTCACATCGATATGATTAAACATTACTACAAAATTGCTGTACTATGAAAGCTGTTCTGTCTTAATGATGAAATGTTACACTCAGAATTTTCTCTTTACAATAACATATAAAGGCAACAGAGGCTGATGGAGTAAATTATAGAATGTATTCTATCATCCTGCAGTGTGCTGCTATCCATTACATGGAAAGCTCGCATTATCTGTCATGCAATATATTAATTAAACGGTGACTTCATGCCATATTTATTCGCAATGTATCGAGCGCGGTATTAAAATTACGAAAAGCTCCACATTTCACAATCACGTAAAGTTTTAATACAAACATAAATATAATTCATTCAATTTAAATTGCATCCAATATTTTTATAATTATTATAAATATAATTGTTCTCTTTAATTGTATAAAAAAACGGTGAAGAAAATATATGTGAGTTATTAAATTATCAGTTTAAACACTTTAAAAGATTCTATAATTCAGAATAAAAAAATATAGGTTTGCAATATGAGCGAACTTATTTGACAAGTCGTGTTTACATCAGCCCATTTGCATAGCGTACCGTAGAGAGGATTTAAAAAAAATATACGAAATCGTGTCGCACTGGTGAAATTGCAGTCGGAGTGCAAGTTAATCTGTCGTCGTTCGCATAGCGGGAAATATGCAGACAAACTTGACTTTTGCATCTATGACCACAGGTAAGTCATATCTAACTCGATCTGTTATGATAGATCTGTTCCTAAACGCGGGATACGTGCCATTCAGTTGGTATGAGGCCAGTTCCGATAAAATGTAAAAATAAAAAAGCGAGAATGGAATGCAAGATCGTGGGATGAAAGAATGTGCATAGCAACGGACGTAGTCATTGATAGACAAATGGCTGAAATTGTTTCAGTCTACTGAAAAAGGTACGATATTCTTCTCCCGTGTGTAACTAGCTCATTCTCTCTTTTTCTATCCTTAACGATTTTATTAATACTTTGCACGTTTCTTTCCACGCAAAGAGGTCTTGTAATTCTCTCTTGCAGAGATTAATTGTTCTTGTGGCGATCACTTCTGTTGCGAACAGAATTAATTGTTTGACCGCTGCGGTCATTGTAGTTTCCACATATCTCAACAATCGAGCACTTTAATATCCTGTCTCGATGTGGGCGATTAATTCGATAACGATATAATTTGCGAGATCGTTGTCAATGTAGCGTTATAAATATTATATAATAAATAATATTGTTACTCTCTTACTTTGTTTTTTATATATATTATATTATATTATCATTCACAGCGCCAAAAAAAATGAGTTTACTCAAAAATGTTTGAATAAAAAAAATTAAGCGCAATTATCTCGAGATAAACTGTCGTACTTGAAAAGTAGACTGGACAAAAGAAACCATTAAAAACAGTGTTTACATCACTTTTCTTGTGTTTTGCTCTTACTTCTTACTTTTCTGCGATTTCGAGAGCTATCTTTAGCAACGACGCGAAATTTTATCGAAATATTTAAATGTCCCAACCGAATATAAGAATATACGATTCATTCTCTTCTTTAATTTTCCTAAGTACTTTAAAAATACCAATAATTCTTCCATCATTTATTTCGGTCAAGTAGATATATAAAATATCAGATATCGTGTTTTATCGAACATAAATGATATTAATCAAATGTAATGTTCCTTTACAATTCAAAATAAAAACTGCATTGCTATATTAGATAGATATCAGGCTACATTAATTTCGAAATATTTTACTTAGTATTTCAATATAAGTTTGCATATTTATTTTTTATCGAGACAATGATTAGTACACTCGGTTGAAATTATAATACTCCACTCTTACTTTAATTAATTCACCGTACGCTCTCAGATCGATCTTCCGAGACGTATGCAATCCGAATCGTGAATTAACAGTTCCTTTGAGATGTCGAATGGACATATCGTTAATCGAGAATTTTCGCGGTGTCATGAGAACTGGGAATCGTCGCAGATCTCACGTTCCTCCCAATCGTGACATCTCACGTACACATAAATAGATTCACGGCATATCTCTGAGGTACTCGAGCAAGAGGTAGTAGCCTGGATAATTATATACGAATAAGTATATATAGACAGCTAGAAGCGGTGTGCGTTTCGCAAACACAGCCAATACTGCTACGATTACATTGATCACCAATGGGCTATGCACTGTTAGATAGATGTACACGGATCGTTGCATATGAATACAGAGTATATCCGTGCCGTCGTCCGTGGTGCTGTTACTTGATATTAAGTAACCATCTATTCGAGAGACTAAAAATCGTATGATACTTTCACTAAATAAAAAGATTATTGTGCGCGACTCTCTTCCTCACCTTGCGAAATTTTGAGAAGAAGTACCTATCAAAGAATTGCTGTTTTTTTTTTTTTAATATATTGTATATATAGAAATTATACATGTAAAATTTTCTAAGACTTTTTCAGCAACGTCATGTTAGAAAATTGTATTTACTATCACCCGCAATGTCGACGGAGGCTCGCAAATTGCATCGTTCTCCATTAACAAAATATAACTGAAGTTATCAAGTTACATTAAAGTCAAACGAGTTACAAAAGGTTAACGACATCGGTGTCGCTTGTCAAGTACTACGTGAGCGTTTCAAGTGTTATATGACACTCTTTATATGCAACGTCAGTTCAACCTCTAACACAACGTGAGCAAATTGACATTTCGATTTCGATCTACGATTAAAATTCGTTTATGTCGTATGTAAAGAAGACACATATCAAATCTCAAATTTCTTGATTTCTCCAAATTGTAATTTTAAAATAATTTGGCTTTTAGCTAAAACAGAAAATGTATTAATCAGATAAGAGAAAAAAGAATGTAATTTTGAAATTTAATAGACTATTTCTGAGGATCCTTAAAATAATTTTTGTTTCAGTAAATACTAGAACGAATTAAATATATTTGAATTTCTGCGAAAATTCATTTAAAGATCAAGTGATATGCGAGCAATGTTGATGCAATAGAGTCTTATGTTTTCGAGCGAGGATCGATAATTTAAACACAAATGAGCAAATAATTGTTAAGCATAAAATAATTGTTACATGTGTTACGTCGTATTATTCTAATCGTGCGGCCATAGCTGTAATGTTTCAATTTGCACATTGTGGGCAGGTTGAATGACATCATTTCATCTTCCTATACATTTTATAGACAATTTATCGACATTAGTCGTCAGTGCGAACCAACACGTGGTCAACACATGTAGAATTAAATTACCTGTTGTGTACAGCGCCCATGTTTATTTCATTATTGGGCCCTCGGGACATTTGCGTGGTCGGCAATAGGGCATCCGTAGACATGAAGAAAATGCAGATCACGTGGTTAATTGGCCGGACGGCCAAAACGGCAAACTACTAGAGCGGCTTAACGTATCCGAACTCGAAATTAATTCCTCACTGTAACAACGCCATTCCGCTAATTAAATTGTATCAATAGGATTTCATCGTACGAACTTTTTTCGTATTTCTCATCGTATTTCGATAGAAGTCACGATTGACGAAACACGATAACGAAACATTTTCCGGAATTCAAGAGAGGACTCTTATTTCCGTGCGAAATGAGAGACATTCGTCTGATTAAACGTGTGTTTTAGAGATAGAAGACGGGACTATTATAATCCACGGACTAGAAATTTTTTCATCGTATATACGTCGTAAGATCGTTACTTCGCTGTGTATAAATGCGCAGGACCCTCATTATGCACACTTCTCCAGCAGTTATGTGAAGGAATATTTTTTACGAATCTTTTTACGAGTAGTAGTCTTTTACGAGTATCCGACAGGAAATATCATTCGCGGAAGACATTGCTAAAGAGTCCGGTATAAAAAACGTCAAATTTATTATCGCAAGAAAGTGCGTGATAAAATTGAGATTTTAAAAATGTTTTATGAAAGTAGTAGATATACATTTCAGAGATACAGCGTATATTTCTTATAATTATATAATTTAGAAATATACAATTATAATATATAATTTAATCGAGCCTATTAATTAATAATTATTGACACAATTGACGTAAGTACATCCTAAATATTTTGCAATAATAGCTCTACGATATTCATGAGACAGTGTACCTGCTAAAGATATTGATCTACAGATTATTGTGTCCAATGAGGAATTACTCAATGTCAAACGGACTAGCAAACAATGCATATTCGAGGAAATTGTAATGATACATATGAACATAAATATAAAGAATAAACATAAAGAATAAACAATGACATCCAAACATAAATACATGAGTGCTTTATATATCTTGTCTCTTTCTCTATATTTACGAATTATAACACTACTATCTAACAATAAGCACAAGTAAAAACAATGTACAGGGTTGGGCAGAGGAACCTGACACATTTTAGCGACCTCTAGTGCAGCCGTATCAAAACGGAAGGGTCCGTGCTTCCGGGAGCGTAAACTGGACAGTTGAAGGTTTTTTTTGAAGGTTTTTTTCTTGCGCAAAATATTTGGTAACCGCTTGATCTCTCGCAAAACTGAATTTTCCTGGCCGCCGCGTTCGCCGGATTTATCCGTATGCGACTTCTTCCTATGGGGATATTTGAAGCAGAGGGTGTACGTTACTAAACCTCGAACACTCGACGGGTTAATTCGAACATTATGGACTAATATTGAGGAAGAAATTTCCAAAATAACGCCGACTTTGTTGAACAAAGTTTTTGAAAATTTTGAAAAACCCTGGATAATTGTATCGCCCATAACGGGCATCATTTGAACGATATCATTTTCAGTAAATAAAGAATTGTAAACCTTCAATTGTCTACTTTTTACTCGTGAAGCCACTAACCTCTCTCTTTCGATCCGGCTGCTCTAGGAAAAATTAAAATGTGTCAGGTTCCTCTGCCCAACCCTGTATAAACGATTAAGAGATAAGTTAATAATTATTTTTTTATCACGTATGTAGATAAATTATATGATAATTATAAAAGTTAATATAGTAAAATATATAAAATGAACGGGGTATACTTTTATTTAGAAAACATAAATTATGATGTCTCCTTTATTCGAATAAAATCAACATATAATAAAAGCTTTAATTCTATTTGATCACGTAACAGTTCAGGATTAATACACTTTTTTTAGATTAAGTATTATCTTTGTGAGTTTTATTTAATCCTATTTCCGCACATAAATTGTAAAGCAGATAATGTAAAATTACACACAATTCTTCAAATAGAATTTAAACTTTGTGTTTGCAAGTTGAATAATGTTTGCAAGTGAAATGCAAATAGCCCATTATAACTGAGAGGAAGTTAAAAGAAAAATAGACTATATTTGCAGTTTTTTCGAGTATTTAATTAACATCTTTGTCTCTTAGAATTAACATCTTCGTATTATCGATTGATTTGCGGCATTTGAGCCAAAGCTCAGGAATCTCTCCGTCAAATATTGGACTATACCATCATCAAGTAATCAAATATTTACCTTTGAAATGGCTAGGATTACTCATGAATATATGTTCATATAACAATATATAGTAAAAAACAGTAAAAATAAAAATGCATAAGAATTAGGAAATTATGTAACGTATATGTTTTGTATAATAGAATTGTAAATAAATATTCTAATAACGTGAAATGTTTACTGATTAAAATTTTATCACACATAACATTATAAATACCATTAATAATTTTATTGCAAATCTGTCTAATTTTTGTAAATTAAATAATATAAATGAAACTCAGTTTTTTCATTATTCTAATTCATCTATATCCAATATATATATATATGAATCTTGTTCTTATGATTTTTATTCTTAAATTCAATTGTAATTTGTTTTTATTTCTCCTAAAAAATTTATTGTATTATCAAATTCAATATTACTCTACATATTATTATATATGCAGTAAATTAATTAAAATTAAATAAATATATGTATATATAAATTTTCTTTCTACTGAATGTAAAAAATATTATAAATTCATTGTGTGCATCATTCATAATAGCATATGCGTTTTATGTATAAATATATGTTTTAGTTAATACTTAATTCAAAATCAGTTAATGTTAAGTAAAAAAAGAGCATTCATTATCGACTTCTCTTTTTTTAATCCTTTAAATAT
Organism: Crematogaster levior; assembly: GCA_901521435.1. Lineage (NCBI taxonomy): Eukaryota > Metazoa > Arthropoda > Insecta > Hymenoptera > Formicidae > Crematogaster > Crematogaster levior. Next base: position 448,118 of record CABEGB010000003.1, read on the forward strand.
TTTATACAAATAAAATATCCTCAGCGTTTAAACGTATAATCGCCGCGTATGATCATCAATGCATTATAAACGTTCCTCCGGGTGTCTTCGAAGCTTCCGGCAGCATACTCTTGTAACACCCTGATTGCACCTAGTTTCCGGGAGAGATTCAGTAGCAGCGCATCTCAGGATTTCGAAAATCCCTCAAGGAAATTCCAGACGGATCACGGCAACGGACACCTAAGCTCTAAAGGACGAGATAATAAGGGTCGAGTTTCAGCATAGTAAAAGGCTTGTAAAACTAACGTAGTTGCCCGAGGACAATGGTTGCTGTGCTCTCGCGCACATTTTATGCATGCTTACGTACGCAGCTTTCCGGTCAAACTACGGAAACGACCGCGGGTTTCGTCGAACTCGCAAGTAAGATCTTTCCTGCTCGTCGTGTGCATTATTCAGCGCGGATCATGACTGATATCATCTACGTGGCATTTTCAGCCGCGATTCTGCTTTCAACTCACAGCTTGTAGCGCGAAACACCTGGGCTCGATCTCAAGACGGAAGTATTGACGGGGCGTATTACGCTGACGATGAAACTTGAAATGTTTCCGACGCGTGCTACCGTGAGCAAAAACTCGCTAATTTCACTTATCGTATTCTCTTTCATCTCTTTTGTGGATGTGTCACGCAATGACAAGATTTTGAGACAAATTTCAGCACAGCCTGTTAGCACGACATACTCGCACCTAGCGATTGATATGAGGTCGGTGCGAAAATTGAGAATCGTTTATGTAGCATTAGAATTTTGTATTGTAATTTTTTTCATATTAGATCGAACATAGAATATTGCCTAGACAATAACACAGCGTGGTCAGAAGAAATATTCGCTTAAAAAACAAATTACGGCTTCTATCGTTGTTTTGCAAGCCAAACAGTTAAACAGAGATTTCGCAAAGTAATGTGCTCACACTTTAAATATGCACATATGCAATATTATGCAGCAACGCAGTTTCATAATCATAATGCGTAAATGCGTAATCAGTAAGATCATAATTAATAATTACGACCTGTTTCAATTACTAACATAAATTGAAAATATTTCCATGAAATACATCGTGATATCGGAGATATTACTAGTAAACGCATACGTAATGAAAACATATAACACTTATAATCAAATAAATAATAAATGCAATATTTTAATGTGAAATTTTTTGATGCTGTAAAAATCAATATCTACATGAAATTAATGCATTTTCCTTGTTTAAATGTGTGTTTGTGAAATTTTATTTAAAATTTTCTCAACAACATACGCCATAATTTACTAAATGTCGTTTAGCGTGGATAAAGAAGTATACAACGAAAACGCTGAACATTTGGCCACGAGCTAGCTCGAAACTGCGGTGGAGCAAAATTGCATTAAAGATCGTTAAGATTATTTCAAATCCAGTGACAGACTATTTGCTCATTACGAACGTTTTTTTCTCGAACGAAAACCGATTATTTATTAATCTAAAATGCTTTTCAATTTTTTAAACTGATAATTTTAAATTATCTTTTAGATTATGTTTCATAGCCATTTTGTTTCTTGTTTTGCTTCTACTCCATATATCACTATTATTAAAAATCCTTCTATCAAATATACATCTCAAAAATGTGTGTGTGTGTGTGTGTGGGGGGGGGGGGTGCGTGCGCGCGCACATACAATACGTATTTGGTTTGCAGCTCAGGTCCTTTTGTTATTTTGTGTCTTTACAAAATAACAATCGTGAAACCAATTCGCAGAGTTACCAATACGTGAACGCAAATTCAATTGCGTTTACGCTTTTTGGGATTTACTAATAAATTGAACAAGCACAGCAAACGGAACAAACAAGTATATCAATGGAAGGCAAAACGAATTTTTTACAAGATAACAATTAATAAAAGGCTCGTAACTTGTCATCATATAATAAAAGTTTATTTATATAGAAGAATTTCATTTCACAAAAATTAGATTGCAACAAAAGAAGTTTATAAAAAGCTAAACTTAACAATTATAACAGATAAATAAAACAATTATAACAAACAATTATAATAAACAATTATAACAGATAAAATAACGAAATACAAACGATCTGAAATCGTTATCGTATGATAAACAATAGCCGTCCGAGATAGAGTCATAAAAAAAGTGAATAAGTGGAAGTCTGAATAGTCAGTTTAGAAATATAGTCGAGACAATGGCATAATCGATATAGTCCGACTAACATCGACTAAACTCTATTCTCATTTTCTGTATCCATTTACGCGTCCAAGGGGACTTGAATCCTAGCAACGCGATCCGACGAGGACGCGTCCTCGAGAACGCAAATTGGCAAAGGGGCTGTTTCGGCGACCCTTCCACTCAGCGTCTTCGCAGCTGCATTCGGAATTCGAATGCACTTCGAGCCTGTCCGCCCGCGACTGCAACTGACAGGTGCTCCTGTTACAGAGACCCTCAACGTTTCTATCGGCTTAAATTCCTAAGACGCATACTAGGATAGTTCGTACGTTACCGTTACATGTGAAATCGACCGGACTTGGAGAGAGTACTCTTGAGAGTGTGGTCTCGTAATGCGAGTAGTAACTCCAAGTAACTCCGCGCATCTTATACGGCTTTGCGTACGAATGGACCGTGGTACATCTGTACGTGAGTACGAAGTCAGGTTGGTATATAATCGTTAGAGATATCTAAACATTTAGAAAGCCTGATTTTAAAAATTTTGAAAGAACCTTTATGCTCTATATACAATCTTAATCTACAATATTAGTAAAAAAAAGAACAGAAAACGTGAATAACAAATTCTAAAATAATTTGTAAATAGTATTTATAGAAAGTGTATCTAATATATTATTGTAGAATAGAAAATAAGAAAACTTTTTCACAATTTTTTTTCTATAAAAAAATTGTAAATAAACCACTCGAAAAAGTGAATAAATTTATAAATAGAAAAACGTTTTTTAATCCGTTTTTTAATCGTTTCTGAATTTTCTACACATAACTTTACATATTTTTAGAGAAATAAATTAGAAAAATATATTAGAGAATTAAATTTCACAATAACAGAGACTTAAAATAATTTAATTTTAGTTATGTTTAAGTTTTATAATACAGAGATATTTTTAAATAAAGGGTAAACGGACTAGAGAATGTCAGTGTTTGCTCGGTAACTGTCGGAGACAGGTGCTTGAATGTTTATCGTGGAAAACCAGACGAAATATTTATTGTAGCTGACTAGAGTTATTTTGAAACCACAACACTAAAGTTTACAAAATAAAATCCAATAAAAATATCTCTATCGTGTCCAACAAATTGCAACTAACATTAAACATATCTTTTAACAATATTTCTTAAGATTAAAATATACATTATCGAAATACGTTATGAGTAGAAACTGTTATTAAAATTGTTTCTCTTACATTTATGACAATAATCTTTGCGTGTTTGGATAAAATAAATTGTAAATAAATGAGCAGATAATATAGCGTCCGCATATCGTGTGTGATTAAACTGTATACTGAAATATTTGATGAATTATTTACTCACTTGTGTAAGTGTTCTTCCATAACGCGTGTACAGACTTCGATCGTTTGCTTTCGTTTCATGCATTATTCCAGTGCACACGCTATTCGCCTGGTGAGATGAATCTCTGGGCACGATAACGACCAATCCTGTTTCTTCCTTCTACACCATTCTTTTTTCCTTCTATTCTGTGAATTTATTATCGTTACCAGGCAAAAAGCATATGAGCAGAAAAGTAGATTACTATTATTACGAGAATTCTGACATCTTTCATTTGTTAATTCAGATTCATTTATCTGCATATGATTAATTAACAGTAATCAAATTATAATTCTGATGCTGCTCAATAAGCATCTATTAGTTATCGATTTTCCAATTTTCGACAAAGTCTTGTAAGAGAGAGAGAGAGACGTACAACTGTAACATGATATTCGGTATATCGTACGAGCGGTGCAATATTTCGTTGGGCAAAAATGACGAGTCACGTTTCGTCGAACGGAAATTCGAGTCGTACCATTGAAAGTTTCGATTCTGCCGTGGAGCGCTTTATGTAGGTGGACGTCGACTTAACTAATCGCGTCGATGAAAGGCTTCTCAGGCTTCACTCATGTCTGACCCTACTGGGTAGTTCCCACTGCGTTAGGAGGTGCGTGTAATCCCGTGCGCGGGTATGTTATATTTATCAACGTTCGACCACGGTTTATCCGTGAATCATCGGAGAGTGCTGCTAAATAAGAAATTAGATGTGTATAATTAATGATGTTTTTGTGGGGATTCTCGATGTTTTATTCATACAAGCAGCTAGCTTGTAGACGATAAGTAACGATTCAAAAATCTGATTTAGTATGAAATAATGCAATATTCCACATGTATATTATAACATTATTATCAAAGTGAATCAAATCTTTATGCTAATCGACATATTGTATAATCGACAATAGAAGATTTGATTCATTTTGATGATGATGATTGCACAGACATGTATAAATTGGCGCTACGAAACTTATACGTCAAAACAATAAATATAATCATGACACAATAGATATCATTTGACACATATAATCGTGCAGACATAATAGATATTACTCTTTATAACTTGGAAAAATAGAATATAGATTACGCTCAAAACCGAATGTCAATTCGATTATCGAGAATTTATTGAGAATTCGTATTTTATTTCCCCTAACTTTATCATATTTCATGTTGTGAATTTTTCATGCAAATTGTACGGCTTCTATTAAATAGATTAAATTACATATCAGCATTTTTAAACTAACATTGAAAATGTTATAACGTAATCGAACAACAAAAAAACTGCAAGTACGTTGAATCAAGTGAGTTGTATTTTATTTAATAACTCCGCACTAATTACGTCTATTACTACAAAATTTAACTTTTTATAACGGATAATACTGAATTATGCAGGATTTAAGTACATGGGTTAGAATAAGTGCGAAATAATATTAAACAAATAAATAATGTTCTTATCTATTTATACCTAAGTAATATGAACATACGAATATATGTCGGATTCGGCTGTTCATCAAAACTTTTTAGAGACCAATGGTCGAGAAATCTCAGGAGTAAAGATGACACGCTATCATGAGAATGCAACTCACGTAATACACATCGGCCAAAACAATAGGAGAGCTTTCTGGAACGACGTCTTTTACTATAAGCTACGCGTTCAATCGTGCAAGCGAGTTGCGTGAGTCACACCTGTCGTCGTCGTCGTCGCCTTTGTAATTCTAAATTTCCGAAATGGAGACGTGGCGTACGCGTCAGCCAGCCCGTAGAAAATCGTCGCACGTGGGGTCGGCTCGTGGCAAAGAGAAAGAGAGAAAAGGAAAGAAATATCGCGCGAACAAGGCGCTCCATTTTCACGATTATACTAAGCCCGGGGATACAGGAGTCGCCCGTATTTCTCGTGTCCTTTAAAGCCGTGCGAGAACGGGGCGAGAATGGGATGAGCGTACGAAACGGGAACGGTCCTTACATTCTCGTTTCGCAGGCGATTCGCCTGACGTGTGCTCCCGGGGTTACGCGAGTACTCGACTGCTAAAGTACGATGTTCCAACTTACTTTGTTTGAGAGTATGCCGGTCGTCACATGGAGTAAGGAAGGTTCGAAGAATTCTCTCTTCCTACGCATACACGTCGTTCATTTTCAATCGATACATCGATGTGAAGTCATGTAAAATGCTCGACTGTGTGTGTCATAACTTAGTTTTCGACTTGTTCGACCTTTTTATATAATAAGTATATTTATAGTTTTAAAATCTTCATTCTTTTCTTTTTTTTATTCGAAAATATGTATAATGTAAATTTAAAAAATTCTAAATCTATTTTAAAACGCTTATATTTAACTCTGTTGGTTAAAAAATTTTGTATTAATATTTTAATACTCAATGTTTAAAACACACCCTGGAAATCCTGGATAATTTTTTTGTTATATAAATTTTATGATATAGATAAATCAAAGTTTTTTATTCAATTTTACTTTGTTTTGTCAAATACAATACTACATCGATTTTGTAAAATTTAATTATTACCTTTTAGAATAATGAAAAATGTTTTCCATTATACCAAGTATACGAGGAAAAAAGTATGATTTCACCATTGCACACAAGTATGTTACACAATTTAACATTTCAAAGTACATAAAAAGTATCAGTATATATAAATATAAAATTCACGAAATAATTTCTGACATATTGTACATTCTTTTACCAATGCAATGTATGTGCATTCGTCCCTTGACGCAGTAAATATGCAACAGTTTTACTTGGTTATCTCTAAAATGTACACGAGATATTTATACGTATCACTCATGTAGTTTCTGAATATAAGTCGGCAAAGAATTTAAAATACTTCATTGTGATCAATTTTATCATTTTGCGAAACTTAAATTTGGTTGCAAAGCTGCATTCAGTTTTGTGATTTATTACTATTCGATATAGGAGTACGCGATTTACATTATTCGTATAATTAATTATTTCTTAAAGTAATTATACTGATATATATATCAAAGCGCATTAGTTTTAATAGTTTTCTACATATGCAATATATAGCTATATATTTGCTATACATATATATTATTCAACATTATGTATAATATGTACATGTAATTTGTACATGTTACGAATATTTCTACAAGCAGATATTACCTAATGTATAAAAGCAGTTTCTGACGATAGTCTGTTTGATCAAAAGCGAGAATTCTCATCACGAAATGAAATTTTGCCATGAAACTCAGGATACGATAGCGCACAGAATCGTCTGTGGAAAATCGAACCGAGCAACTTTAACAGAGAGATACTACTTATTACACGATTCGCTACATCATTACACAAATTGGCACATGCCGTAATGATGCGTAATTGCCCGACTAACATCTGTAACTTATGTTATAATGTTATTGAATTGTTCTCACCATTATCAGACACCATGTAATTAATACTATATTTTGCAAAGCATAAATTATTATAAAATAATTGATTCTCTTCTTTTACTTTAGCAAAAATATTACAATATATTACAATATACAAGGCGAGGAAAAAGTATGGAAACCCTTAAATATCTCGGAAAGGAAAAGTTTTTCCAAAAAATGTTTCAAATAAAAGTTTTATGGCTTGAAGGGTGCCATTAGATGGTGACAATGATTTGATATTGGAGAGTCATTTGAAGACCACCGTCATTTTAAATGGAACCCGCTATTTTTTATTGCATATTCTTATAGCTTATCTCGAGAGCTTTCCAAAACACTATAATAAAGTATTTTTTCATTAAGTATTTTTCGAGTTATAAAGCTTGAAATAATTTCTTAATTTTACATAAACTATAAAATATCTCGTAAAATATTCACCTTTCGATGACCTCAATACTTTTATGCACAGAATAATAAGAAAAATCAATTGGTGTAAAGAAAACACATAGTTGTTTTTAAGAAAAAATATGTAATTTGTAACTAACAATTATTTGAAACATTTTTTCACTTTTTTCCACTTTTATTTGAAACATTTTTTGGAAAAACTTCTCCTTTCCGAGATATTTAAGAGTTTCCATACTTTTTCCTCACCCTGTATACATATACATATATTATACATATATTATACAATATATTTTATATATATACTATACACATTTTCTATATATACACATTTATGAATATTATTTCGATATTTTTCAGATTCTTAATAAGTAAAAATAAATTCTCTATTTCATTGTTATATAGAAAAATATATATACATATGTGTATATACATATACAATTTCTCTTTTTTAATTTACAAGCTTTAATTATACAAAGTTATTTACTAACATATTAAGACTAAGAAATCTAACCATGATTTATTTAACATGATTTATTTAACAAGTTATTTATATCTTTTTCTTTTTATTTCTTATTCCCTTATTAAATATTTTAAAACGTTTAAATAGTTTAAAGCGTATTGTTGACTGAGTTCATTAGTCTGAAAATGAAAGATAGCTTTAGGCGGAATCTTTTCCAAGCTCCAGTAATCAGCAAATTAGTAATCTCTTGTTTTCTTAATTTTATCTACCCTTAATTACAAGTTGCAAATATTAAGAAACGAAGTGAAAACATTCAAAGGGACGGAAAATTGTAAGAAGTCTAAGAGAGAGGACGAGTCGAACCCAATGCACAAGATTACTTTTCTCGAAATAAGTTATTTTCTTAAAATAAATTATTAAGATTATTCTTCTTAAAGTAAGTAATTAAAATGTAGAGAAATTTTGATTACATTCATTATGCAATTCGAGAGTAATTAAATTACGTCTAGATATAATAAAGTGTTAATTATATACATATATCTCTATTTCTCGTATATTCATTTAATAATTTTAGTTTTATTTTATAGTACTTTTTCGTTTGACCATTTTTATACGATTGAAGATTCCTCGATATGCGATATACAAAATATGTATGTATATACGTTATAAAATAGGCATAACTATTTTGAGGTAAAATGAACAGATGAGTATTTCACAATCCTTCGAAATGAACAATTTTCTCAAAATTTTACAAAAATAATACGCTATTTCAGTATTTTCCATATTCTGTACATTTGGGACATTGTTAAGCTCTACCAAAAGTGCTTCATACATATGCATCGGAAGTTTGCAGTAAATTTCTTATGTAAGATCTTAGAATGATCCACCAAAATTCGGTGTTTTCATACAGAACTAGATGGGAAAAAGAGCTATGAAATATGTAATGTGAACAAATGTAAAACGTTTTTATATTTTCTTAAAATTCCATATATTATAGTTTATAGCTATGTTACAGTATTATTATTGATTATTTTAATAGAATAATAAAAGAAGTAGTTGATGTCTAATTAGATCACCGTTTTCTAAAATTTTACGAAACTCTTAGTTTCTTTATATAAATTTTTACGTTTTTTAAAACTTTAAATTTATCAAGTTTTTCTCTGTATTCTCATCCTGTTTGATCCCTAGGAATCTTAGATTCATGAGCTTTTGCAACATTTTACGTTCTCGAAATTCGAAGTTTTCGAGTTCGCGAGTTCTTGCCGGTTGAACTTTTGCAATAATCCTACCAAGAGTGGAAGGCGCGTTGAAAACGTGCCTCTTCACCACGTGCCACGTGTCAGATATGAGAGGCACGCGCGTGGAGCGCGAAAGGGATTCCTCAAACGCAAAGGATCCGAACCGTGGCAAGAGAAGGTAAACGGAAATTTGAGTTTCTTGGCGTCACGGATGCGGAAGGAAGGAAAGATCGAGGAAATCCGACGGGGAATGCAGGTATGAATTCCAAAAGAGCGTGGGGGCGGGACGATGAAAGCCGATAAAATGATATTTTATATATAGCATACAGTTACGGTTCCGCCTTTGTCTTATTCCGTATTTGCATCGCGTCTCTGTGTGTATCTTATCCACGGATGTGCCTCTTTGTTTCGAGTATTTCGTGTTGTCTGATAACGTTTTACGGCCAGACAGTTGATCCGTATCATTGTACGTGAATAGCGAAAGGTTCTGACAAAAATGCTTCTCTTTCCGCGAGTAAAGGGAAACGCATGTTGTCTTACGTTAGTCAGATACGTATGTCCAATATATCATAAGCTATTACTATTGATGTTTTATGTTATGTTATATATTGCTCGCATTATATATATTGGACGTAAGAAATTTATATCATCCTATTGAAAAAAAATGAGGGAGAATTCATCCGGAAGTTCTGACAGCGGTATCCCATTTGTCTTATAAATAGCCCCAACGAACTTCAAGATACCAAAAAAAATATTCGCTAGCACTTCTTGAGAAAATAGCTTATAACACTTTACGTCGACCAACCTGTTTTTTATAGCTCGGAGATATTCTTCGCCCTTTTAACTTTCGATAAAAATATAAGATTGAAATAAAAAAAAGATGACTTGTTTTATCACACAAAACGCAATGACTCGCACGTTAAAAAATTATAAGAGAACGAATAATAACACAGCAGCTGTACGTAGAAAATGTCTTGAGCATTAATTCCCGATTATCGGTGAATATATTTCTTCATTTCTTTTTTGTCGACTCTTTCATAACGTTGCGTAAAAAAAAGAGACTAAGTTCATCGACTCATCGATTAACGGGTATTTATAAAATAGATAGAAGGGATATATTAAAAAGTATGAAATTTTTTATAATTTTTATAAAAGGGTAATCAATTGTGTACAGTAAAATAGAATATATCACTACACAAATTTAGCAAAGGATTAAATACTTTATAAATCAGAACATTATTTCAAAAATAATCATTTCAAGTAAAATACAGAGATGATTATTTAAATAGAGAGATGATCAAGAAATGAGTCAAATTCGAGTCAACAGTATCATTTCCGCTAATTTTTGGTCAGAGAGTTACGTCCACAGAAAACAACGACAAATTTTATTGGCTTAGAAATTTCTCGGGATACTGTCACTCGTACACGATAGAAACACGAAAAAGAGCAAGTCCTGATTATGCGCGAAATTATAATGATATTATGTTACTTTCAACGAGCGGAGACGGCTGTCTTTTCATGACAGACAGGAAACGCAAGAGAACGGAAAGGCATACTCTCGTTGACTCGTGAAAATTACGTATTAAAAGAGCCTTTAGCAAGCCGTGCGAGCCAAAACAACCAGCTTTCGTAATGGTACATTTAGGTAGAAACGAGCCGTACAAACGTAGAAGTGAAGGACAGAATGTAACTAAAAGCGGGTGATAGCACAAAGCTAGTGTACTTGGCCAGATAATGCGCCTGTGCAAATACCACTTTGCGGTCTGGAGATACGATACGAAATGGACGAAGAATGGCTATTATTATTATCGAGCCTCGTAACTGGACCGTCCTTGCTTTAAAACACACGTTCATTCCGGTGCCAAAGCCTGTGTACACGTTACAGCCTTTGTTCTTGATTACAAGCACGATGGCCACATCGAATTCGATAGAAAATAGTCAGTGTTCAAATGCATCCGTACGTGCAATATGAGATTAACAGTCGAGTAAATTTGCACGGATGATGAATGTGTTTTACGCAACCGAGTATCCCAAGTCCCGCGAGATACTCAAATCGCATTAGATGACGCGCGTTGTTTTTCGATTGAAATCGCACGATATAAAATAGGGAAATACAATGAACGGACGTGGAGTAAGATGTGCATCGTCATAAAGATAAATATGACACTGTAAAAGTTGCAGCAACCTGTGATACATGTACTATTATCCGCGGGGCATCCTCGCGGAACCAAATTCACAATTTCACATATAAATCTCGGCGGATGCACCGCGCTGACCGCCCTCTCCGACGTAACCGCTTCGCCAATATTGCGGTGCTGGCACTTTCAGTGCATAGTAACATGTGAGAACGGGACTCGCATCTCATACGTGAAGCTGATACGTACGACTGCTTTAAGCGGCGCATACATCATCGGCGGTTCTTATTCGACACAAATGTCGGACGAAATGCTCGTAAGCTTCCAAATGGACATTTTTATCGGTCATCGCCCAGACGCGAATGCCAAAGGAATGAATAAACGATAAACGCATCGTAGATCCTGATATCTGTAGCTCTCAGATATGAAAAATAACATAGTCATTTATGGTACGACATAGACGTAAGAATATACGAACGGAGCTTATTTTCGCGGGGGTGAAGCTTGAGAGGAAGAGAGAGTACGATCAACAAAAATGGCGGCAATGGTTAATCTCACAAAGTGGTCTATTTAAACGGAGTATATCTTTTGTCGTCTTTTGGGACAAATAAAATCTTTTAACTTAAATAAATCAAAGAATAAACTATATTCAATGTTGCTAAAAAATAATTTAAAAAATTATATTTATATATAATTATATTTATAATCGAATTTAATAATGGTTTATAACAAACAACACAAAATACGTATATACAAAAATATAAATTAATTACATTGTAATTATGTGAAATATAGCACACGTTTCATTTTTATTATACAAAATTATTGGCCTTATATTAAATAGAACAATTTTATTAAATTCTAGTCTTACGCTTATAACATTATTATCAATTATGCTGCGTCCTATAAAGTATAATCGTATTTTAATATATTTTAAAGCAATTGCTTTTATCAAATGAAAAACATGATTTTCTAAAATAATTTGATTATCGGAATGTTCTTTTAAATCGCAAAACAATTGTGTATTTCCATTAAAATGTTGTAGAACTTGAGTAAGAAGAAAAGTTTCCGTCATTTTTTTTGACAGACGTTTGCCGCCACATTCACGCAAAGCCAAACGAACTATTGTTTCAGCTTTGTTACAATAACATCATGTGAAGAAAATGTCAGGACACCACAATTTTTAATATTAATCAATGAACATTGGATATGTGTTTCATTACCTGTAAGAGTTTCAACACAGATTTCACAATACAGAACTTTTCTCAAATGCCTAACAACGAAACCTGCAATGTAAGCAATTACTCGCATTGAAAATTCAGACAATGTTATTGTATCGGAGAGAAAAGGCAAATCTTCATTGCTGTCTTTATTGTTGTTATCATCGATTACTCGCGATCTTGGAGTTGATTTATACAACTTCAGAATTTGTAGAAACATGTAATATTGAAATTGCTTCTAATGGAATGCAATTACCCGTTGCTGTTTCTGCAATTTCTGAATGGATAAGGATTTTTTATAAGCAACTTTGAACTGTTCGAGCTGGGATTATTGTTGCAGCCTCCTTGACTTCGTATGCACCCAAATAATAGCTCAATATGATCTTGGCTGAACTTGTAATATCGTAAGTACTTAAGAACATTTTGATCGATAACTAAATTGTTGAAAAGCACAATAATACTCTTGATACACATCATAAAATTAATTGGTGCAGATTTATTTCTGGAGTGAATCAATAATAATTTCTGATTATTTTTCATAATTTGCGATTGTGAAAGATAAGTATAGCTTTCTTCTAATTTTTGAAAAATTTTAAAGCTGTTATTTTTGTGCACGATTGCTTAAATGTCGCAGTTTGTTAAAACTATCCATGTCTTTTAAGATGTCTAGCTCATCTAGTTCATCATTAAGTAAATTTTTCCTTTTCAGAGACTCCAATACAGTTTTTAATTTTGCAACGCATTTTGTAGTTTTTCGTTGTTTTTGTCGAAGAATTTTTATTTTCTTTTGAAAATCTCTTTTCATGTTAGCTAGTGCAGATTTCATAAGTCGTTTTCGTGGAGTATTTTCCGTTAACTGTGGCGAAACAGTTGTTGCTTGATCAATCATTTTTGAACTACGTGGTGTACATGAAGAACCTTGCTGTGAAACTGCATCAATCACTATGTATGTAGATAAACAAAGTCCATTAGTAACATATTTTAAATATTTATTTAAAATTCTTTTATTGCATAAAAATAACTAAAAATCTTGACTAAAAGTATTAATATGAGTCATTTTTTATTCCATTCTCTTCCAGGAACGTTCATACAATTTTCGATACAATAAATCATCAATCTATTCCACAGTTTCTATACACTATGTATACAAGAATTATTAATAATGTTATAATATTACTATTACATATTATGCTCTTATACGTATACAATATATATGTAAATAATGCTATTATAGTACTATACTAATATACTATTATACTATAATATAATTAATATAATTTCATTACTTATACAGTATATTATAATTATATTATAATTATATTAAACTATTAATATTCCTATTAATGTTCCTAATTACTAATTAAATACTAATATTCTAATACTAATACTTACTTCATTACTTACGTATATTTGTTGATTTATTGCTGTCAGGAAACTTGTCAACATGATTTGCATTATCACATTTTTGCAAATATTTATTGAATTACCAAAAAATCAAGATTTTTTCTCACCTTCTAAATGTTCTATATGTTCTACATATTCTACATATTCTTTTACAAATGGAATAACATTTGGCCGGATTCTGACACAAACAAGAGAAGTTCTATCTAAATCTTCTTCTTTGAAGTGTAAAGAGCACAAAATGCTTTTTTGGTATCTGTTCTCTTCTAACTCCATGACATGAAGCCATTTTTTACGTTTCTGTATTTCCTCGGGTATTCTATAATAATCAAATTAACAAAATATTAAAAAAAAAACATAACTTGTTTACAATAACATTAAAACTTACTTATGAAATGAAATTTTTCCATGGAATTGCTCCCACTCTAATTGTTTTTTATTTTTTCGATTTTCTGTTCTTCAGCTTTTGCAGCCTTTTGCCCAACCATTATCGTGGAATAATAATAATTTGTATTTAAATTTATTTCACTTCGATCACTATGACAAAATTACTGACGTATGTATCTAACTTTGTTTCCTGATTTTAATGCTACAAGTCTTAGTTAAAATCACAAAATCAATGAAACGTGAAAATAGACATATTGTGTGTTATATTGGTTAGATTACATCAAACCTGATCAACAAAAATGGCCGCAACGAGTTTTTCTCCTCACGTCTCAGGCTTCACCTCCCTCGTCGACAATCGTACTTTACGCTCCATTCAGAGATTCCTGCATCCATGTGGTAGGACATGTATAGTGCGACGTTGTGTCAATATAAATTTTTTTTTATATTGAAAGTAACATTTGTTAATGTGAAAATAAGTAAATATTGATTTGTTACAATGTAAATTTTCATTAACGAGCATAATCAGTCGAAATGCATGTCAAGAGGAAAGCGTATAATTTCGGAATAATTGAAAACCTGAAAATGATTCAAAAAAAGAAGTATCTCTAATGCGACACTAAAGTTTTAATTGCAATCCTATGAAAACCGTTTTGCTATTTTAGCCGTGAGCGCAAGAGATTAACGAGATCCGTAAAGTGTAATATAACTTGGCTGTTGCGGTAACAGCCAACGTAACGTCAACGACGTGACTCTGTGGACAAACAAATAATTATATCTCTATGAAGAGACGCGCTGTATTCTATTTCGAGAACACTTCGCTTCCGGTACGCGCGAGTTATACGCGCGCAAAAACATGAGGGGGGGGAGGGGAAGAGAAAGAGGGAACGTAATCAAGGAACAAGAAAGTTTCGCGGACGGAATCTTGCCTGCGGATCGTCGAGGAGGAGTCGAAGAAGCTAAGGAGGAAGGCAGTCGAATTAAAGACAATGATAAGTTACGGTCGCAATTATTGAAGTTGCTTCTCTGAAGAGCTTCGCGTCGCACGTCTAGAACAAAGAGGACAGAGTTCTCGGGGAACTTTTTTCACCTCGATTCTGAGAAAGGCGCCATTGAAAACTTAAGAAAACGTATTAATTCGTCAGCGTCCGTACGAGCGGAAGATGCAGGCCAATTCCGCAAACTTGCGAAACGTTAATTGCAACCGAAAATGGAGTTCTTACGTTCACTAAGCGAATGCTAATCGTGCGAGGTACCGCGTTACCTTTTTGTCGCGTAACGGCTGAAGGATCTTATCATCGCTTTGCACGTGTCGCTAATAAAGATCCCAGTTAATTACGGATTAAATTTTTCCTAACTCAGTCGCGTCGCGCACCTTCTTGTGAGCGAAACGTGGTCGGACTTGCGTGATTTGATCGCGCACTTTGTAATTAACTAAATTAATCTTCCAAATTACGATGCATTATTATCAGTATTTAAAAAACCTATTTTTAATAAACAAATATTTTTGATATATTTATTAATTATCTGGAAGTATGTGTGCTTGTTTGTTTTTTTCTTTGGACAAAAATCGCTCCACTCGGGCAAAAGCCCGAAGATCACGAGTTGGCCAACGAAACATTATCATGCGGAAGCGTTAATAAACCATCATAAATGTGAATAATTAACCTCGTAAGCGGTTTTGCGATAATTCCGTACAAGGGGCGGGAATCACGATTGCGAGAAAACGGGACTAACAAGTTTAACACGGAGGAGAACTTCTTATCGCTTATGCCGTTGCACTTCGTTCTACCTTCTCCGGGGTTAGTTCCGCGCGCGATCATCTTGAGCTACTTAGTCGCTCATTAGTCATGTGAGACTTGACAATTTTCCGGCGCGCCTTGAAATAATCGCACGCGTTAATTAGCGCGTTTCCCATGATTATTGCCAAGTTGTCACGGTTGAATTTCGCCGCAATCGCTGGCTATTTATATCTTCTTCGTTGCGATTTTTTCAAAATGTACTTTATGATAAAATTACAAAATTCTACCTCATATATAGCATATACAGCATATATAATTAATCAAGAGGTTCATGTTTCGGATAACGTAACGTAGTAATATGTAGAAGGTAAGTAATATGTAGAAGGTAATTCCTGAAATGTACTCTCAAATTCTACATAATATTGCATATAAGCTTTTGACGAAATAATTCAATCTCAGATAATATCGGCTAAATCAGATTTAAATTACATTAATCGATAGCGAATACGATTTAGATGCTCGCGCATATATAACACGTCGACGTAAGTTGTTAATCCATCGAACAATAACCCATCGATTCGCCGATAAATCCGCGTACGTGGACGATTGGCTGCCGATACGAAACGTGGGTATCTGCCCGCGTTTACACCGGACGCGCATTATCAGTTCCGGTTGCGTCCCGTATTTCCCCTGGGCGCTACGTCGGGACTGCGATAATTCAGGTCCCGTTATACAAAGATTTCTCATGGAGAATTATTTCCCTGGATACACCGTAGTCAATTTTCGATGTTCAAGATATCATTTCGTTAAAAACATATTTAGCCGGATCACTTGATTTTTATGCTAAACTAAAAAATCGGGGACAATAAATGTGGTCTTGTTTAGAGCAGGAATTGTGGATCTCGCGCGGTACTTGTACTTTACATTTTAAAAAATTTAAAAATATTAAACTTTGTTTTATAAAATGAAAGATTCTCCGTTTTTTTGAAGAACTTCCGATATAAAAAATAAAAGTTTGAGTATTTCTCTGATTTTGATCCAACTTTTATCTTCTTTATTTAAGACTACTATTTATTTACATTACTCGCTATTAGAAAAAAATGTATTTATTTACTAGAAAGAAAAATTAAGAAACTTACTTTTACTTACTTAATTCTACAACAGTCAAGCTAATGTTCTGTTTGATCAGTAGCTTCTTCTATCACAAATAGACATCAACGGTAAATCATCGCGTTTCAGATCAAAGTCAATTGTGATCATGTGTTCGACCGAAAGTATACAGTTGTTTGAGCTTGAAAGAGGAAGTTTTCGCTGAGCTTCATCTCCGGTAACTGAACGTTGATAAATGCATTTTGAACTCGCTCCGAGCAGTGACGGATAATAGAAAATATTTCATATACTTTGTAACTTGCAGCATTACAAATTAATTAGGTAATTTTTTCGTGTTATATTTATTTAAAGTAAAAAGAATATATAAATAATGTAAATATATATACATATATAAAATCCAATTTTAAATAAAAAAAATATTTAGTCAATTAAAAATATTTTAGTAAATTTTTGATAAAAATTCTTTTATTTCACAAACTTTTACTATATCTTTCGTATTGATTTATTGACTACTATTTGACTGTTTCGTCGCTCTCGCATAATCCAATATTGACTTAATTTATTCGAAGCAAACATTTTATCAGCGTAATGAAGAAACACAGTTTTCATTAAAGCTATTTTATATTAGAAGCGATACTGATAAACCAAAAAATAATTAGAAAAACTAATACTGATGAAGAGAAAACATTTACGATGTAAATAATTGCTTAACTTTTAAAAAGAGATAGTTATCTAAAAACTTATAAACGTATGATACGATACTTTGATAAAAAAAAAGAATGGAATTTAATTTAAAGATAAAAGAATTATTGAATTGTCTCAGCTGTTAATTGAGTTAAAGAATTACTTTTTACTTGCGCTCGTGTTATATGTTAATAATTATTTTTCTGTAAAAAAATGAATCTGTAAACATTATTCGTCATGCTTTCGAAATTTCTCACTGTTTTTCAAATTTCTTATGGAAAGTTGCGAATGAAGAAAGGTTCGAGTTGAAGAGCTTTCATGCTTATACGTGCAATACTCTGAGTGGCATGAATGGTTTCAGTGAGAGGAGAAAAAACAGCGAAGTTGATAAATAACATTTAAAATACGCGTACAATTTATCATGTTTCTTGTACAATCGCATTACAGAAGAATTTAGATATACCCTGTATCTTACTACTTCTACAATTGCAAAGATGTTACAAGATTATTTTATACTTAGTATAAAGCTTAAAAATATCTTATAAAATATTTAGTATTACCACTATTTATATTTAGTGATAAAACCACTATGCATCTCTTATAACATAACAATAACTGAATCAAAATATCAATTGTTCCTTATATATAAATATAAATAAATTTACAGTTTAATAGTTTCATTAATATTCACATTAGCTATATATAAATTATTCTTATCATAAAAAGTATTATTACATCCTTTTGTTAGTTCGTCTCATTGTCAACTTTCCAATTTTATACAAAGAAAATTTGCAGAAGTTTTTTTGTATAAAATTCGTCAAAATAAATCAATAACATACGAGTAATCAAATATGCATTTATTGTTACCGCGAAATCAACATCGTCTGTTTTAATAGCCGGCTTTACGCGTTCCACCCACAAACGGAATGCACGCTAAGAGAAATGTTGAGCAAACAAATTTAATCAAGTGCTCGATTGCGTTACCGAGAGGCGCCATATCACCCTCACCAGCTAGAACTGAGTCCGATCTGCCACCGGAAATGGGTGGAGAGACGAAGTCACCCCTCTGAATGCTAGCACTCTACCGATTTGCCTGATCGACGTGGGTGTAGACAGTTATCCGAAGTTTACTAAGTTCGCTACATCGGATCAATGAGCAGCGATAACGAAAGATAATAGCTACACCATAGACGAAACTGCAGATGGGTGAGTCTGCGTCATCAACTTCCAGAGAAGTCTCATCAGAAGAACGAAAATCTTAATAATACGATAATAATTAAGTGAAAATGATAAATGTGAGAAAATGTCTCCAACTTCTCTAAATTGAAAATTTAATTAATTTATTTATCATAATAATTAAAATAAATGATACATATAAAAGTTATTTAAGAGAATATTTGAATTTGTAACTTTCTGTCAAGCAATAAGTTAGCCATTGTCTTTTCGTTAAATGTTTTTAACTTATCTATGTACACGCATATAAGTTGAGTTACCAAAATAATTATTTGTAAATATAATTAAAATTACAATTCAACATTAGCTATATCTAAAAATTAAAAAATTCTGTTCTTAAGAAAATGTGCATGTAAAGTAGAACAAGTAAATGTTAAAGCGCACATACATTGAAGTTACCGAAGAAAAAGATGTTAAGTACACCTAAACAAGCAATTACAAAAGTGATTCGTGAATTTAATACAATTACCAATTACAATGATTACTACTGTTTCAGTTACAATTATTTCCATTAAATGAAAGTATTAACAAAATAAATTGTCCGTAACAACGCTCACTGTATATGTTAAAGTTGCCAATGGTCATGAGCGTTATTAATATAAAATTACGACATGTTAATTATAATCTAATGTATAGAAATTTTCGGAATGCTCATGACAACTTGTGATTAATTGCATATGCATCAAGATCTGTAAAAGTTTATCGAACGTCTTACTACATCTATAATATAATAATTAATTGTATTAGTCTTTTTTATTTAATTACACTCGTAATTTAACAGCGAAAAGTGTCATTTATATACAAAATATACGATTTGTAGAGATTTTGCTAGAGATTTTGGTAGCTTAATAATATTATAATATTTCTGTGTGATCAACAAATAATCGACCAATAATCGACGCGCGGTCTACTGAATTGGTAAAAGTATACAAAATCCATACAGAAATATTATTTTCGAAGTATGAAAAACTTGGGCATTAGGATATTAATTGAAAAATGATAGATATATAAATTGTTATCGTCTTTTATTATCAATTCCGTTGTATGACAATTTTTTGAACCAGATTGAACTTACCTTTCGTTGATCCTGGTCACATTCTCATTTTTTTCAGTTAAAGATCAATATAAAAAAGAGAAACTTTTTCTATTGTGCCAGTTATCATTGCCGATTTATCATTGCCCACTTGTATTGCTCCAGAAGACATGTACGCTCTATTATTACTCGCATGCGTCAATTATTTGTTGTTACTGTGATGCTTCGTACAACAAGTAATTAATCAAATGAGAATACTAATTCAAACAAATTGCTTAAATTTCCCTAAAGTACGAGTATAAATGATACTAGAATACAGAGATAATTAAAAAATTATGTCGCGTTTCTTGATTTAAGCTTGAAAGAAAAAACACATTTGATCGCAAATGTCAAGGAAAATTTCAATGAAGAATTTAATTTCTCGATATAAATAAATATATAAATATTCAAAGATTAAATATTACTTTGCGTCACATTTTTTATTCATATCTTTTGATTGGAGATGATTAATATAATCATATATTTTTCGAAAAACTTTATAAAAACAATTTTTTATAAAATTGTAAATTTTTTTCTTTTCTAAGTCATAACTTATAAATTATCGAGGTAAAACGATCTGAATAAACGATTAATTTTATGTAGGAAATTATACTTACTCCAAGGTTGCTCTGCAAGGTTGTTCTGAATCCGATGCTTTTCCTCCTCGTACCTCGTCAGATTTGTCGCCTACCTCTTTCTTCCGTCCCTTTCTTCTTTCTCCACAGAACATCTAAACAAAAAATACTCGCGGATAACATATCACAATTGTGCGTGGACTAATCTACACATAAAATAGAACATCTGTCTGTATATTCTTCACTCCTAAACCCTTTAACTGATCTGGACTAAATTTATGTAGTTATTCTCTGCGGACAATATAGGTATTAAATATATGTAGCTATCATGAAATTTGGACACTCCATTCCCTCCCTATGATTTCATCATCTTAACACTTTCTGATATAAGAAGTTCGGGCAACGCCGGGTAATTTAAGCTAGTTATCAACAAAAGTTTTTTGTGTAATATTACGACATCCTACATTTACAATAAAACTGATAAGACTTTTAGTTCGATCGGTGAAACCAATATCTCGAGTCGACAAATATCTGCGCAATACATTTTAACTACAAAAGATTAAACCTCACAAAAAAAGATAGAAATTGATTGTATCGAATTCGAACCTCTAGTCTTGTGCAAAAATCACGTGAATATCAATCGGTGAAGATTGACAACCCAACATTTGCTACATAATAGTTAAGCGACTCGTGGCATGTTAACAGTGCAATGGATATTGGCTATTAGAGCATTGTAAGCTCTTCAGAGTACTGGGTCCTTTACCTCATCAAAATTCCCTTACCCGCGAGAGAAGTTAGCGAAAAGCCAATGTATTATTATTATGAGCTATGCATTATATGATAAATAATCATAGACATAGAAATTTCGAAGTATAATAAAGAAGTAAATTACATTCAATATCTCATGTTACTTGTCACGATCACATTTCGAAAGATCGAACGAAGGCGACAGAAAGACACGCGCTATTTATCATTATACAGGCTCGAATACTTGTGCGTCGACGACCTTACGCATACATGTAACGAAAACAAATAACAACGGCCAATTAATTTACCATTTTAAAATATTTAACGCGAACAAATTTATTAATTACGTAGCATATTATTCCATTTCTTGAGTTTAAAATTAATTTTTCGACAGACGTGTACTATTATCATACATTAAAATAATCTATTTACTTAAAGAGTCTATAATAATATAAATAAAATAATCTATTTATTTAAAGTTTATCTCTTATATATATAGTCACAAAAAATAAAATGTATATTTATAGTTACAATGTTGCTAAATTTTCGCGAGAGTAATAAAATTAAGTAACTAAGTTCAATTTTAACTAATCATAAGAACCTTTCTCATGTTCTTAATGAGTAAAAAGAGTGGAATTAAATAATCATTAAAAATATGACAGCTCATTCTCTTCTCTGATTTATTAAAATCAAGCAATTTTATCCGTCAAAATTAGAAATAAAATCTAAAAAGTTAATTTTTAAAAATATTATTCCACGCTTCCAACTTGAAAAATAGACATTTAAATTTAAATCAGTAGACAAAAAATAATATTTAAATCAACAACTTTTAAATGTAATAACAAGAAATATATTTAAATGTAGGAATCACATATATTAATGGAATAATCTTTATCTTCGCTTTATCTCTCTCTCTAAAAACACTGTAAGACGATAATTCTTATTTTCTTTTGCTTCAATATCCAAAAGAATAAGTAATACAAAATATCTATTTAATAAAGTTATTATTTTTACGATATTGTTCATTGAGAAAGTGATCACGGAAGCTGATTATTAATTGTTGTCGTCGATAATAATCGTGTTTGACGCCTTTTAGAATTTGTCGCGATCATGTATCGCGTAGTAATGAGACAAAATACGAAGCTTCTTGTCACTACCTGCTGACTCGAGACTCGTCGCGCAAATAACAGTGCAATGACTCTGGGTCAACAAAACGTGATGTATGCCATAAAAATACATTGCTGAAGTCAACAAATACATTGCCGCTCTAAAAGTATACAATAAGTTCACACCCAATATTTTTATATGTCTAGTTAATTTCAACAGACTGGCATAGAAATATCATATTTATAAATATTTTAATAACACTTTTAATATAATGCATATTATATATGGACTTATTTATTTCTCATTTTTGTCTCCTTCCTCCTCCTTTTCTTTCTACTTTGAGATTAGATTTCTATGCGATGCACTCACACGAAAAAGGATGAAAATGAAGTTTATTATGTTAATCGGACGACACATTACTCCCGAAGTCAAAAATACTTAAGACATGATGAATAATTGCTTATTGTAGTTATCGTGAGATATAATCGCATTTTTAGGATAATATAACATATAGCAGCTCAACCTGCTTGCTTGTTCAAATGTCGGTGTGTAAATGATAGTGCGGCGATGTTTTTCCGATATAACGAATAATATAATAGATTCAAATGTTCCATTTCTCGCAGAGAAACGAGTTTCCATTTCTGTACGATATTATTCTGACTTATTTAAAACATAGAAATCATACGAAATATCTTTCAACAACACCCATCGCTTCGATACGCTTACAAATCATTTATCGTGAAATTACTTATTCACGAGAAATGATTGGGTTTTGCAAAACGTGACGATGCTTAATTGTTCATAGTGTTTACAATTCAATGTCACAATTGATAACAATCGGCGAGAAATAAATAACAGACTTTCCATGCAATAAACTATATTGCTGTTAGTATAATTTTTTAATGTATATTCTTGCTATACGTTTTTATAATATACAGCTTTCACTGAAATAAATATCTTATTATATTTCCTATATAAGTTATTTAAATATATATATATATAGGCTTTGAAAGATTAAAATAAAATTGGTGCAAAGTATATAAAGTAAATAATTATCAGCGCATTTCTACTAAATTTATTTATATTTATTATAATTTAAAATATGTTATATATGACTATGTGTGAAATATATTCTGTTTGTCTCTCATCTCTATATTTCATTTATATATTAAAAATTCAAAAAGTGTTTTTATTGTTATATTATAATATCTTTTATACTGTAATATATTGAATTCTAGAAAAATATTTAGAAATTCGAATTTTTTCGATGCACATTCGTGAGAGCACGATTAATTACGATTCCGGCATTCCCGATAATGGTCTCATGCTTCATTTTGCAATGGAAGAGAGCAATGGAAAAGCATTACGCCACGAATTACAATTCTATTTGCACCCAAGGGACAAAATTCAAACAAACGGAAGATTAATGAATGTAGTCAATATATCTACGAATTAAATTCGATATCTACTTTGAAAAATAGATAGAATGTTACCTCTCGATGCATTAAATCATCATACGCTAGAGTTGATTAAACGTGAGTGCTACTAATAACACGATTGTTCATAAACAATATAGATACGTATAATACGAAATACAATACATAGAACAGTTCGCGTTGCTCCTTGCTCGTTCGAATATTACCATACGCGTATGATAGCGCGACACCTTACATAAACACTGCATATCGTATGCTGCATAAACAGACGCCAAGATCGCCAAACATACTCTCCTAGTGTTGTCTATATAGATAATATTTAACTCTAGAATTCTTTAACCTCTAAAACTCATTTATTTAAATCTTAAATTTTATCTAGCACATTTTTATTTGTTCATAACTCTGTAACGATGCCCTCAAAAAAACATCGTTCTGCCGGTCCGTACACCCGACCAAGACGGCAGAGAGGGGCGCGGTGCGCCCCACATTATTTTAAACATTCTCACAAATAACGCTCGAGGCCAACGGCCTCGCGTCAGACCCGAACGACGTCGGGAAAAGCCGAGCGACGAGCGACTCGAGCACGCCGAAACCGATCTCCCCGCTCCGGAGAACTCGGTACGTACCGACCGTGGCGGGGGTAACTCCTACCCCGAGAAACCTGAATTCTCGGGGTATAAAAAGCCGCGCGTAATTAGCAAAGTACCGATTCCGGATTCCGCAGCCGAAGCAATAAGCTAACGCTAAAGAAGCCATCCCGAACCGTATCCCAGAAAACAGCAGAGTCAGGAAGTTGAGCGTTCTCCGCTTCCACCGAGAGTTCTCGGTCGCTGTCTCCTAATCAGCACCGACTGCACCGAACCGAACGCGTGGGGTGGAGCGTACTCCGTCTCCGCCGAGACAGTCTCGGCCGTCACCTCGGTGCAGCCTCCATTGTAAGCTAACACAGGACGTGGGGTAGAGCGTACTCTGTCTCCGCCGAGGCCTCTCGGCTCCTGGCCTAGCGCAGACCACCCGTGCCTCTCCGGCAAAGGCCTCGATCAGAGAGTAGTGGAGTGTTCTCCGTTACCGCCGAGCGTTCTCGGTCCGAGTGCCTCCTCCCGTGTACCGTCCACGAAACCCGCGCCACGCAAATAACGGTAGCAAACCTCGACCCGCCATTGATACGGCAATCGCACCGAAACCCGCGGGCCTTTAAACACCGACGGCCAGAGATACGCGGTACCGCGTCATACCGAGTCACGCGCTTCCCGCGTGATCGCGCCGCTATTACCGAATACCCGGCGCTACCGCGCGCGCAACGCGATAACACCGCTACCGCACGGCCCACACACGGTGGGCCCACCGTCCGGTCAACCGCGACCGTTACCCTCCACGCTCAGCGCATTGTAGCGCATTCACATTGTAAATACCATCATTCGCGTCATATTGTAAATACCATCCTTCATTCGCGCATTGTACATACCACCGCGTTCCGCGCCTTGTATTTTAATATCAGTCAATAAACGTAACCATTCTATCCAAATTCTCACGCGTACACGTTTCTTTTGAAAACCCATCGAACCCCGAATCCGGCGAGCTGATCTGAGCGTTCGAAAAGGGGAACTGTTTTATGGCGCCCGAACAGGGACCTGCTTAGAATACCGCGAGACGCGAGAATTTGGAAAGAAGGGACATGCCAAAGGCGTGGATCTACCGGCTCACGAAAAGCGAGCTCGTGGACGAGGCGGAAAAACTCGGACTCGAGACCGAAGGTACGCTCGAAGAACTCCGACGGCGCGTTAGCCAATACGCGACCCAGCACCCTGACATGTTCCGTACCCCGCAAACGGACAAAGACGAGCCCCCGGCGCTTACGGTATCCACCGACCACGCCGACCATACCCACGCCCACGTTAAAGCCGTGAACCAAATCCGGAAGTGGGGGTGCCACTTCGAGGGGAAGGACCCGGTGGCTTTCCTCGAACGGTTGGAGGAGTTGAAGGCCGCGTACCGACTCAGCGACGATCAGTTACTCAGTGGCCTCCCCGAACTATTTAAAGGCGAAGCCCTATTATGGTTCCGTAACAACCGCGACCAGTGGCTCGAGTGGGAGGATTTCGTGCAAGACTTCCGGGAGTATTTTTGGCCGCGCCGCTACCGGCACCAGTTGATCCGCGAGATACAGGCGCGACTACAAAAACCCGACGAACCATTCCGAAAATTCGCTACCGACATAGGCACGATGATGCGCAGGGCCGGGGGGTATTCTTGCGCGGAGCAAATCGATCATTTGTACGAGAACATGCACCCGCGATTCAAGTTACACGTACCGCGAGATACCCTACGCCGACCAGGAGACCTGCTCCGACGGATAAGTGAGATAGAAGAGATAGAGGAACAATGCCGAGCGCGACAGGCGACTTCAAAACCGACCGCCACCGCCGCTGCCGCCGCGTATGACCGGCGCGAATGCTGCTGGCGGTGCAAGCAACGGGGCCACACCCGCTTTGACTGCCGCCGGATCCCGCGGAAATTTTGCTCCCAATGCGGGAAAGACGGTGTACTCACCAAGGAGTGCCACCCGCCGGGAAACCGCAGCGGGCCCGGGGAAAAAGCGGCCGCACCCCGGCCCTCCGAATAAAATTTACGCCACGGCCGCACTTAACCGTACACGTCCGACAAATGCCGATCAAAGCACTGCTGGACACCGGGTCGGAGGCGTCCTTCATAAACGCCAACACCGCGCGCCAACTGGAGGAGGAAGGGTTCGGCGTCGCCATGACCGACGGACAAGTGCATTTGGCAGACGGCACGAGCTCGCACACGCAGGGCACTATCACCTGCCCAATCCGCATTGCATACCGAACGTACATCCAGGCGTTCCAAATCATGCCGACGCTCGAAAACGCCATGTTGATCGGCATGGACTTATGGGGGCAAACACGATTGAGCATTCCGCCGCCGCCCCCGCGGAACGTCCACCCGGCACCATCGCCAGCCGCGGAACTCGCGGCGAGCTCCGAAACAGAGGCAAACCAGCTGCAAAATTTTCTACGTACAGAACTCGCCCTGTTCGAAGGAATCAAAGGGCCAACGGACAAGATCCAACACGAGATCCGAGTGGTACGAGGACCACCGATCAAACAACGTTATCGACCGCGTAACCCCGCGATGCAGGCCATTATCGACCAGGAGGTGGAAGAAATGTTAAAAAACAAGATCATCGAACCTTCACGCAGCCCATGGAGCTCCCCGGTGGTCATTGTGAAAAAGAAAGACGGCAAACCGCGTTTCTGTATTGACTTTCGGCGGGTGAACGAAGTCACGGAACCAGACGCCTACCCCCTACCGCAGATACCGGCTACCCTCGACAAGCTACGGGGGGCGCAGTACCTGACCACGCTAGATCTGAAGAACGGGTACTGGCAAATCCCGCTAACGCCCGACAGCCGCCCGGTCACGGCCTTCACAGTCCCCGGAAAGGGCCTAATGCAATTCCGGGTCATGCCGTTCGGGCTACATTCCGCGCCTGCCACGTTTCAGCGGCTGTTAGATTCCGTGCTAGGACCAGAATTGGAACCGCACGTATTCGTGTATCTGGACGACATCATTGTATGCAACCGAACGTTTGACGAGCATTTGAAATCACTACGAGAGGTCTTCCGTCGCCTGCGAGACGCCCGACTGCGGTTGAACCCAGAGAAATGCCGGTTCTGCGTCAGTCGGCTAAGGTACCTTGGTCATGTGATCGACCGGGAGGGAATTCGGACGGATCCCGAGAAGGTCAAAGCCGTTAAGGAGTGGCCGACCCCGCAGACCGTAAAACAGATACGGCAGTTCCTCGGGGTAGCCTCGTGGTACCGCCGGTTTATCCCGGACTTTGCCACCATAGCCGCGCCACTGACCGCCTTAACGAAGAAACACGCCAGATGGGCGTGGGGGACGTCCGAACAAGCGGCGTTCGGAAAACTGAAGGCGACCCTGACATCCGCCCCGGTGCTAGCCTGCCCCGACTTCTCCAGAGCTTTCGTACTACAAACCGACGCGAGCACCACCGGATTGGGAGCCGTCCTTACACAGTATTTTCCGGAGGGAGAACGAGTAATAGCCTATGCAAGCCGCACACTAAATGCCGCCGAGCGAAACTACAGCGCAACAGAACTAGAATGCCTGGCCGTCCTGTGGGGAATACGCCGAATGAGAGGCTATCTCGAGGGTTACCACTTCACCGTGGTGACCGACCACCAGTCGCTCCGATGGTTGCAAAAACTCGAATCCCCAACCGGACGCCTCGGACGCTGGGCGTTCGAGCTGCAGCAGTATGCATTCGAAGTGAAATACCGGAAAGGCGCATTAAATAAAGTGGCCGACGCTCTCTCTCGGCAACCGATAGTCGCTAACATCCGCACCACCACATGCCCCTGGTACCGAAAGCAGTGGCAACTGACGCAAAACGGCACCCAGGGCTCTCCAGATTACCGGATCATCGACGGCAAATTACACCGCCATATCCTACACCGCCTCGATTTTAAAGACACCGCGCCGGAGGAGCAGTGGAAAGAATGCGTTCCGAGGGAAGGGAGGTCCGCAATCTTGACCCGGTACCACGATCAGCCCACCGCGGGGCACCTAGGGATCGCGAAAACCATCGCACGGATCGCGCCGCATTATTACTGGCCCGGGATGCTACGCGACATCGCCCGATACGTCCAGAAATGCCAGAACTGCCTCGCGCACAAGGCCGAGCAACGCCGGCCGCTCGGAATGCTCCACGCCGCGAACGTAACACACCCCTGGCAACAGGTCACGATAGATCTCATCGGCCCCCTACCGCGCTCCAAAAACGGCCACACCTGGATTCTCGATATGCAGGATCGCTTCACGAAGTGGGTCGAAATCCGCCCCCTCCGCCGAGCCACCACCCCCGCCGTCCTACACGCGATTAACGAGGCGATTATACTCCGCCACGGCTGCCCATCCGAAATCCTCTCCGACAACGGCACCCAATTAAAATCCGGTGAATTATCCCGAGCACTACAGGGGTTAGGCATCACGCACGTATTCACGCCCCCTTACGCACCGCAGTGCAACCCGGTCGAGCGCACGAACCGCACGATCAAAACGATGATCGCGCAATATGTCGACCGGCGGCACCGCTCCTGGGACGAGCACCTCCTCGAGATCCAATTCGCGTTTAACACCGCGCACCACGACGCGACCGGTTTCTCCCCCGCCTTCCTCAACCACGGGCGCGAGCTGCGCCGGCCAGAAGAACCGACCCTGCGAGCACCGACCACGAAACCCCTCGCGCTGCGGCAACGCCTCGAAGACGCGTACGAACTGGTCCGCATTAACCTAGCGCGGGCATTCCAACGCCAAGCAAAACATTATAACCTGCGCCGGCGACAGTGGAAACCCGTCATCGGCGAAAAAGTATGGAAGAGAGAACACCCGCTCTCCAACAAAGCAAGGGGTTTCAACGCGAAACTGGCGCCCAAGTATACCGGACCGTTAGAAGTGCGGAAAATTGTATCCCCCGTTATCGTGGATCTGCGCGACGACAAGGGGAAATGGTATCGTCATATACACGTCAAAGATCTGAAAATCGGGCCCCCCACCAACAACCCCGGCGACAACAACGACACCGAGGACGTCACCGACGAGGACGAATAAACAATTAACGGCACCGACCCGATCATTTGGATTGTGTCTAGTCATGGAGCAAGACATATTACGAGAAATCGAGGAGCTGCTCCAAGGCTCAGGGGAGTACGATCCTACCGAACCAGCCATGGATACCCGCTGGACCCGACTCCGTCGAGAGCCCGATACCCCCGCGGCGCCGGCTTCACGACCGACCCGCACCATACCAAAGGTGGGCGCCGTGATACAACGGTCGGACGCGGCGAACCGCCGGAAACAAGCCTGGCTGCTTGAGACGCCACCACCGCTGACGAGCAAGGCTGGACGCTCACCATCCGAACCGAAGCGGCCCACACTAGAGCCCGCACGGCCGATGGGACCTCTGCCACCACCACCGATCACCGTGGAAGTCGCCCCGGGAATCACGGTGGACGTGCCGCACTACGCGGCGCACGTCTCCCGGCAGTACAAGGCCCGGCTCGGAGCGGACCGTTGGCACATCCGTTTTGACTCCCGCGGACAGGTACGCTCCGTGAAAAAGAAATAGCGGCACGGTAGCACATGCGGCGAAGTAGCGCCTATGATTCGCGCTATGTATTGAAAGGGGGTGATGTAACGATGCCCTCAAAAAACATCGTTCTGCCGGTCCGTACACCCGACCAAGACGGCAGAGAGGGGCGCGGTGCGCCCCACATTATTTTAAACATTCTCACAAATAACGCTCGAGGCCAACGGCCTCGCGTCAGACCCGAACGACGTCGGGAAAAGCCGAGCGACGAGCGACTCGAGCACGCCGAAACCGATCTCCCCGCTCCGGAGAACTCGGTACGTACCGACCGTGGCGGGGGTAACTCCTACCCCGAGAAACCTGAATTCTCGGGGTATAAAAAGCCGCGCGTAATTAGCAAAGTACCGATTCCGGATTCCGCAGCCGAAGCAATAAGCTAACGCTAAAGAAGCCATCCCGAACCGTATCCCAGAAAACAGCAGAGTCAGGAAGTTGAGCGTTCTCCGCTTCCACCGAGAGTTCTCGGTCGCTGTCTCCTAATCAGCACCGACTGCACCGAACCGAACGCGTGGGGTGGAGCGTACTCCGTCTCCGCCGAGACAGTCTCGGCCGTCACCTCGGTGCAGCCTCCATTGTAAGCTAACACAGGACGTGGGGTAGAGCGTACTCTGTCTCCGCCGAGGCCTCTCGGCTCCTGGCCTAGCGCAGACCACCCGTGCCTCTCCGGCAAAGGCCTCGATCAGAGAGTAGTGGAGTGTTCTCCGTTACCGCCGAGCGTTCTCGGTCCGAGTGCCTCCTCCCGTGTACCGTCCACGAAACCCGCGCCACGCAAATAACGGTAGCAAACCTCGACCCGCCATTGATACGGCAATCGCACCGAAACCCGCGGGCCTTTAAACACCGACGGCCAGAGATACGCGGTACCGCGTCATACCGAGTCACGCGCTTCCCGCGTGATCGCGCCGCTATTACCGAATACCCGGCGCTACCGCGCGCGCAACGCGATAACACCGCTACCGCACGGCCCACACACGGTGGGCCCACCGTCCGGTCAACCGCGACCGTTACCCTCCACGCTCAGCGCATTGTAGCGCATTCACATTGTAAATACCATCATTCGCGTCATATTGTAAATACCATCCTTCATTCGCGCATTGTACATACCACCGCGTTCCGCGCCTTGTATTTTAATATCAGTCAATAAACGTAACCATTCTATCCAAATTCTCACGCGTACACGTTTCTTTTGAAAACCCATCGAACCCCGAATCCGGCGAGCTGATCTGAGCGTTCGAAAAGGGGAACTGTTTTAACTCCCAGAAAAATGATTAAAATTCAATACCTTTTTAAATTAAACAATTTTGAATTTTTGTAATTATATAGACTCTTATCTTTAAGTATTCAATTAAAACAAAATGTTTTAAATAGTAACATGTATAAAATATTCTACATTTTATATATCAGATAATGTCATCAGATAATATTATATTTTAAAATAAATTCTTTTCTAATATGTATGATTCCTAATATGTAAAATGGAAAAACCGAAATTAAGTGACTGGAAAACCGGTTGTTTAATTTAAACTCACAATTATCTAAATTGGGGAAGGAAACTAGAAATTAAAGGAAAAATAACAATTAATAATAATAAAATAATAAAAAGATACATAAAAAAGTGTTTTTATATTAAAAAAAAAAAACATTTTTAATGCAACACTCATATTAAGCCTAGAGCACATTTATTAGAGAAAATCAAATATTAAAGAGCAAATGAATTAAAAGAATAAAAATTAACATCAGCACTTGCAACATGATTAACAAATCTATTTATAGTCTGTATAAGTATTTTTTAAATGTTGTTGTTGGGCTTCACGTTGACACACCGTATGTAAACCCACGACCTGCAGTCCATACGCTACACTGACTCATGGCTTCTTTCTTTACTTCATATAATTCCCTAATATATTATTTATTGTAGAAATTGAAAGAAAAATTATTAATTTTCTTAACAGTTTCTTAAAATAAATCCAAATTAAAAGACAGGATCAATTTAAACAACTAATCTCCGTAAAGAAAAGATAACGGTATACGAACATATAAAATTAAATAATAATTTTAACAGGTAGCTAATAAAAAGTACTTGTAAAAAAGTGCCATAAGAAATTTGATTACTTGCAGTGTCACTAACCTGTAATGCCCGAATTGTTTAAAATATCTTTAGAAAGAAAAAAAGGAGTCCATTTAAACAACGGTCCAATTTTAGCAACTTTCCCCTAATATAATGATAATAATTTATTATCTTATATAAGTAATCACGAAAGTAATCACAAAAGATTAATATGATAAAATCGTATTTTAAAGTTTTAAATGCGTTAAAAGCATTTAATCGCGAGTATTAAATAACGAATCACTGATAATTGTGTGAAAATAATCACAATCGCAACCTCTAAATACTTAATATTATATTTTAAAGAATAAATTTACTGTGAATAAATTCTTTTTATGTTCTCAACTAATTTTAATGAATGCGTTATTAAAGAATATTGAATCGAATAACTGAATTGTTGATTTATTACAATCATTAAACATTGAAGTATAATTTTGTGAACTGTAAAAGAAAAATGAACTTTATATATTCGATAGAAATGTGTACATTAAGAGAAAATTGTGTACTTTTTATATGTGTATATTGTAGTCATATTTTTACTTTTTAAATTGATTCTAGCGAACAGCAATTGATACAAGATACGAAAGAAAAATGTGAAAAATACGAGAAAAAATCTTACTACAAGAAAGGACAAAACAATTTTCAAGAAAGTTATTCATGTTGATCGTTCCTAACGATAAAATCGTCGTCTAACCAAAATATGAAGGCTACTCATATTTTGCGACATCCGAAAGGCTAATGCAACTCTGTTGAGTAAAGTATTGTTGTAATGCAGTTAAAGAGGGAGCCAGATATGACCAGGTTAATATCCGCTGCATAACTATGCGCTAAGTACCTATATAAACTTCAGCCAAATGTTACTAAAATATTATCAGTAACATTTGACAAAAAATTGTGTAAATTTAATGTTTCATATAAAATAAAGATAAATGTAATAAATAATATAATTATTACGTAATATAATTGTTATCTTTGAAGAAAATAATTTACAGATTAATAAATTACAAGTATTATTATATTAATGCAAAATTATTTTAAAAATAAATATAAGATTTAATAAAAGCGAGAATAATAGTTATAAATATATATATTATTTTAGTATAAAAATCTAAAAAATTTTTTCGACGTGATATTAAAAGGATTGACGTCCTACATAATTATCAAAAATTTATAAACAGAGTAGGACCACAAAAATTAAAAATACTTAAACTGAACATTTGCGTAAAATAACTTCTCAATAATACTACTTAAAAGCTATTAATTAGTTACTTGCTAATTTTTTTAAAATGAGTGACAGAGATTGATTTGGCGCCAACAGAGTTTCATTCCTTAGAGAATCTTATGAACGTGACGAAGATAAATTTGCGTGTCTATAGTTATGTATAATTAGATATAAACTTTTCATATTATCAAATTGTATTCCAAGAACTAAATATTAAATTTTGCAAAAGAATATCGTATAGTTTTATTCTGAAATTTGATAAAGTAAAAGAGACAATTAGAAGGGATTTAATTTAACAAAAGGTAAACGATTCTAATTGAGATAATTCTAAAATTACATCACTGCGCAATAATGTAAACATATACTAACAAACTAATAATTAAATACTAACAAACTAATAGGTTTTAAATTGAATCGTTCATTTATAACTTTAAGTGAATAACATGCCACATTGATTAAATAATTATTGATTTTACACAAATTATTATATTATATAAACAACGGATATTATTTTTAATAGATTTATATTTATATTTAATACATAAATATAAATCCAAAATATCTTTAACTCGAAAAATTAAAGATTAGGTTTCTTTCATAAAAAAAATGTTCCTTTGTGTAGAAGAAGAAATGATCTCTCATGTAAAAGCTAGGTTGCAGCGGCCACGTGCTGTGAGATAGAATCAGAAAATTGCAGCTGCTGACCGAAGAGTGCTTTTGGAGTTTAACAGATTACTTCGAAATGGATTAGTTGTAATAAAACTGATGTAAAAATGGTATAATTTTGAAAAGCTTTTCATTTGATGAATTTACAAAAAAGATAAAAAGAAAGTTTTGAAGGTAAGGTTAATTATCGGGATTATAGGAAACCAGTAATAGCAATGTAATAGTGAATCGATGTTTCGTGCATTTATTAGTAAACGATTTTCGAATGGTAAAGTGTCTTCATTTAAACTATTTCAACCGAGTAAAGATGAATTTCCGGAATTTTTATGAGGTACGATACAATTAGAAAACAGTCAATTATGGATATATATTATTTTTTGTATATTTTTGCAAAAATGTTTTCAGCATAGAAGAATATTAAAAAGCATTCAAGCGGTACTCACATTTGTAGATGTATGTATTAATGAAATTTAAAAAAAAGCATTGAATTATTCTGTACACTGAGCATATAAATTGCTGTAATTTTCCTTATTAAAAGAAACAAAAAAACAAGCATAAATTTTTTTACAAATTACTAACTAAATAAGTTAGATAAAAATATTTTTTAATTGACTAACTCGCATTGTCGATCATTCAAAATATACCTTTATAGTACATTTAAAAATACACCATTAATACACCATAATTTAAACATAAATTTAATATTTAATTTTGGATCAATTAAATGTTTTACCAATCATCTAAGTTATTAATTACTTTATCTCATATAATTTTTTTTAATTATATAAACGCAATCTTCAGTGTTGATTTTTGATGAAAAGTCAACGTTTTAGTTTACGAGAATGTTTCCGCTGAAATACTTCCTGATACCGCGAGTGTGGTTTTGGCCGCGATAATTATTCGAATTTAATTAAAACTCGCGTTCGAAGTGAGCTACGCCGTGGTGAAGTCATTAATTAAATTTAGGAGAGAATCGTGGTACCTTACGATTGTATATGTACGTAGATATGTACGACAGATACGAAAGAGATCGTTATTGCAAGTTCACGAACTCGGTTATAACTTTCAATGAATTCAGTTTCTTTTAGCGGCGCCGGAATTTTCTTTTCGGATACGTCTGCGTTACCAGTTCTCTGCTTCTAGTATGGGCATTTCCCCCAGAGAAACTCCGCTCGCAATTTAAATATATAACATAATTCTAGAATAAAATTTTATACTCTCTTAATATCTTTGGCAAAATGACAAATAATTCATAAATGTTTCGAAATTTGCTGTTCAACAATCAAAAGTCAATATAAATATCCTTTTATAAAAGAGAAAAACTAAATTGCGAATACAATCGCTTCGATCAGTTTCGATTCATTTCCAATATTTTTGTTGGAAATGGATGTAATGTAATGTTTAAGAGAACATACCAGCAAATTTCTATAATCTTCAAATATTTATACAAAATAATTAGACTGAAGAAAGAAAAATTAAGATTAACTGACAAAGGAAAGTAAAATCCACTCACCAAATCAAATCCAGAGAACGTGAAACTGATAGTGTACTTAATCAGAGTATTTAAAATTATATCCTTTAAATGTATTGTATCATTATTTCAATTACATCAACCGTCATTGCATAAAATCACCTGAGTTTCCTGTGTTCAAGATTTCAATCATCTTCTTTGAACTTACTTTGGTGAGTTTAAAGGATTTCACTTCTTCTTGCCAGTTAGTCCTAACTTTTATTTCTAGTCAGGATATTTTGTAGAATTTTTTTGGTATTTTCTCTTGAAAATTACATCATTTTTGAACATTCAATTTTTCACTTTATGTTCGTCGACGAGCTTGAGATGTATTTATTATATTGTCGTTGAAAATGGTCCAGAGAAGAGAAAATGATTTATAATTTGTATTAAACTAGTAATTAAATGTTACATAACGTTTCCACGTTTTATTCTCAAAACCCTCTTTTCGTTATTACTGGTTAATTTGTATCTTTAAAATATAATTTATAATTAAATAATTTATAATTTATGTTTCAATATTTATCGTTATTTTTAAAGTAACATCTTATCAGCACTTAAGCATCTAACATCAAAAATTCATAGCTACTATAATACACTAGTCTTGGATATGAGATACAAATTTTAGTGTTTAAAGAAGATATTTATTTAAACTGTTGCAGGAGCGATCTTTACCGAGGATCAGAAGGATAGTCCGTCGGAGTTGGCATTTAAATATGCCATTTACAAAATCAACAAGGATAAGACTCTATTGGCGAACACGACATTGGTTTACGATATCCAATATGTGCCTAGAGATGATTCGTTCCGCACATCCAAGAAAGGTAAAAAAATAATTCTCATAATTAAATATTGCTTCATATTTAAAAGTAACAAAGTTCTGAGAAGATTAAATATTATTGGAATAGCTAATCATCTGTTATTATCTTTTCTTTATCATCTATCTCCTTCCTTAAGGGTAATGTTTAAATCTCAACAACTCAAGTATAATCTCCATATGAGAAGACATCGATAAACGATAAGATACAAATTCATTATCTAACAGAAACTGAGTGCTTTCAAACAATATATCTTAAGTAAATTCAATAAATGAGGACATCCAATATTAATAATAATGTACGTTCAATAAATCTATTAATAATATTATAATATTATTGTTGCTAGTAAAGATTAAGAATTAGTGTAAAACGAATTAAAATAAAATAGTAAGAGCAAAACAGTGACAATTAGGTAGAATGACAGAAGTTAATTTGTTATAATGTTAAATTGTTGTTCATAAGAGGCACTTACAAGATACATGACAGCGATTTAGAAAGTGGTGACAATGACTGATAACTCGGCCAACTCACAATTAATATAATTAATAGTTGTAGCGTTATTAATTTTAACGTAACAACTTTACAATATTACAATCTTCTTGTGCTTATTTTTTAATCAATTTCTTTTCTCTTTGTAAATGATATAATAAAAAAATAATATAATAAAAATTACACTTAGAATATAATGGTATTTATGACTGTAATTACATAGAGAAAAGATAATGTCAATAACTTTTTTTTAATTTTAAATAAAAAATATTTGAAAATTTAATAAGATATTATATGATATTAATTGCATTCAAAAATATGAATATGCTGCATAATTTCATCGATTTAATCAAAAATATGTGTGTATGCACAATAAAGATTAATTCAAATTTATATTTAGACGTTACATCAAAATAATCTTTTAAGTAGTACACAACGTTAAAATTCTTGTCCAATTTTATTACTAAATATATTTTTAATCCATAATTTTTTATTTAATAATTTTCAGTTATTAAATAAATTCAGTTATTAAATAAACTTTAAAAAATAAATATCGATAATAATTCTAGATATCATATGGAAACTTTGATTTCTGGCATGATTGCTTCCAAAAAAACTATACTTCTTTTTAACGATTGCATTGCTTCATTAAATTGTACAAAAAGATATGTTTAAAGATTGTTTAAAGATATAAAGGTAGATTATTCGAACAATCAGATTGAAAATTAAAAACACACTGTTACGAGACGATGATCAGAAATACGAAGATGTCGAGAAATTAGATTCTGATTGATGCCGTTAGAAATATGTATTTCTACTTAATTGTATGAAAAATATTTGTTCTCTTTATTACTTTATAAAGTGTGCATGTGCTTTTAATCATCTTTGCGAGTATTTATAAGCAATATAATTATTCTATAATGTATAGAATGCAGAGCATGCTCTTCATTGACTTCTAAATGCTATATTTACAAAAATATTTTAATTGATGTAGAATATGACCTAAATTCATATTTTATGTGTAGCACTAAGCGTGAGAGTACAAATATAGACTAAATTGTGTTTAGTTCATGCAATTTACATGATGTGAAACATAAATCAACTTCAGCGCATGTCAGCTGGTGATCGTGAATAGTGACATGATACCAGGTAAAACCAGCTAATTAATTAATTTAGTCTCCATTTTAATATGATCAAAAGACTGGCGGTTAGAGCGTGACGTGAATCTCCTGTCAGTGGAGCGCTTTTAACATGCGAGCTTAAAAGTTGGCAGGAAGCCTAGTGAAAGCAATTCAGTTAGCGGCCGAGTATAGCGTGAATTATAGCACGAGAACGTCGCACGCGACATGATGTAGCTTTAGATTTATGTAAAATAACACGAAACCGGATCGACTTTGAGAGCCGAAACCATAACAATGTCTCTCGCGCGATCGTGAGCATGGCGGATAAATCTCAACGAGCTCGACCGTTGCGTTATGAATTCACCACGGAGCAATGTCTCTTCGAAATGTGTTTTCTTACAAAATTCTACACCGCGTAGACATACCACTTGTTTGGTTTTACCCAACGATTCTCAAGTTATGCTTCAAACTTACCATAAAGAAACCGTTTTGTTATCCGAAAGAAATAAATGCGATCACGATTTAATAAAAGTTAGATGTACCAGTATGATTGACGAGGATGCATACAATCGGCGTTCAGTGGAGCAAAATCTCCTTCAGAAGATTCTGTGTAAGCTGAAAAGCCGGAGAATCACTCTTATATACACGAACGGTGCGAATATGGTACAACGATTAAAGTCTAAGCATTAAATCATATAACTATCCAGGAAACACATAAAATTTTCTTCTTGAAGCACAGCGAAGATTCTTAACTCATTAAACGAGCAACATAAAAGAGGTCACAACAAACCCGTGTTTATGTCGCAAATTTTAAGTTTGCTAAAATATATCTGAAAGCTTTTTCACCTTCTTTTTATAGGATAGAATAACTACAACAATTATTCAAGATAAACATATAAAGGGATCATATATTTTGGCCATTTACACCCTCTTAGATTTTCCCAAGGGGAAAGTAATTGGTCATAAATATGTCTATAGAATCCTATTATGAGTAACGAGAATCCACGTATTTTTTCTTTCTAAGCACGCTTAAAATGATATCCATTGTTGGAAAGATTATTCCGTTTCCCTTCCGGCCTTTCTCGCCGCTGCATTTCCTCTTTCGCGGACGGGGTTGAACCGTGTCGAATGGCGCAACTTTTCCAACTTTTCTTTTGTAAACTGGCTCACCCCGTGATAAATCTCTCGTATATGCCGCCCAGGATAGGTGTCTGTATACATTTTCTCATTTCTAGAATCTCTGTGCAAGTTTAATGTTGCGTATGCGCGAATTCAGTTGACTCGCGCCTAATATACCGTGATGCGTTTCGCCTAAAAGTAATCACGACTGATGTTCGCGCCGTTTGTGTTATCTTCGCCTAATGTGTCCACGGCCTAGATTTCTTCATGCGAAAGTTTACAAATGGGTTGAAGCTCTACTCTATCCTACCGCAAGATCAAATCTCTTATCAAGAATCAGATATTTATGCATCATGAAGCCTGAATAGAAGAACTAAAACACCGTTTTTCTTCAATATTTGACAATTAAAAAATATATTTTTTCTTCGAGAAAAGACCAACTATTTTTCAACTCTGTTCTTTTAATCTTACAGAATATTAAAATCATAAAATAGGAAGTTCTCGTGTAGTCGATCTTATTGAACGAGAAAAAACTTTCATTAGAAAAGTTGCATTTTTAATATAAAGAAGTAGCATTTTAAAAACCAATTCTTCTGTTATTCTTTAGAAAATTGTTACATAAGATTTTTTATTTCCCGCACTGTTATGTCAGGTCTCTCCGGAACGAGCAACAAAGCCTCGATAGGAAATTGGATTCGCGGTAAAATACTCAACTTGAGAAAATCTATGAATTTCTGAGAACATCTAATACAGATTATAAAATATTGTAACATCTTATAGAAGAACGAATCATATGCGGGCCGATTGTTAGGGCAATTACAGAAAAGTGCAATATTGCTATTGTATATAAAACAGATAAGAATGATAAAGATAAGAATAAACTATTTATTTTTCTTCTCCTAGCACGTAAAGATACTTCCAATTAAATAAATATTTCATATACAATAAATTTCATTATTATTTTTATTTGAAGTATTTAAGTTAATAAAATAGTTGATATAAAATAGACTTTAATTACTTCGTTTCAATAAAGGTTTAATTAGAAAATTAATCATCAAGTATTCAATGTTGAAAAAGTGCAGAAAAGGGAGAGCATCTAATAAAATTCAATTTACTCTTACATAATTTTAAGTCGTAAAACTTAAAATAAAATTGACGCGTCATCAAAAACAATAACAAGAAGTTTTAAAGTAAAAGTTTAAACTTTCTCTGCTATGTTGAGAAGAGCTTTCTTCTCTCTAACATCACAGCACAAATTTTGTTTCATGTTTTCATATTATAAAGAAGAATCATATTATAAAGTAAGTTACTCGTCGATAAAAAGTGCGCACACACACACGCTTTATACACACGGTGTGTATATAAAAAAAAAATTATCAATTTTCCCCTCCTCCGAACTCTCATAAAAATAAGACTTTGTACAAATTTCCTTTCAAGTTAGGAGTAATTTCGTTCAGATCACCACAAAAGTAGAAAACAAAGGGAGATAGGAATCGGAAGAGACTTAAACCAGGGAAATTGATTGGATAACTTTAAGGAGCAGCGACCCGGACTACCGAGGCGGAACACTTTAATGGGAGGTTCCGTTTACAAGAGCTACGGCCAGAAATGGCGTGCAGCTAACCAAATGACGAAGCGATTATTTCGCTGGATTTTATTTTTCAGTGTCTATGGAGAATGGAGAAACTTCGTTTCGTACATTGCGTTTGTAATCCTAACAGACATCCTCATCCACTTATCCGCTTCTCTCTCTTACTCTCCTAACGATTACGCGCTTTTTAAAGAGATTTACAGCTCGTCATTGTCAGTCGGTTTAATCCACTGATAACTTCTACTGTCATATCTCTGTATGAGAAAGTTTCGCGAACATGCGAAAGCAGTTGCTTATATAACTTTTAACGATGGAACTAACGAGATAGAATGTTTACCGGATCATCCTTCAACTGCGTCTGCGTTGATCGCAGAGAGTTCATCGCATTATGTGGTGCTTATTCCAAAAAACCAAATATGCGTTGAGAATTTCTAAAACCAGTTTAAACTTTCTGCTAGCAAAAAAGAGCAGCAAAGAATTTAGTTTATGTTTGTATAAATTTAATTTAGTTTATGTGAATAAAATTTTTATATCTAATATAAAAATGTTAATAATAAAGTTGAAATACAATTTTTTACGTTCTATTAGTTACATAGAAAACTAAAGCTAAAATATTATATAAACAAATTTCGCGCGTTTTCATTTAGAGACATTTATATTCTTTATTCTAAATAATACGAAAATTTGTTTTGTGTTTCGTTAACTTTAAAAAAAGCTAATCACTCAAAATGCTCATTAATTTAATGAAACATCTGTAGCAATTAAGGAAGAGCGTAATCTTTAAGACCACATATACCAGTAGCAGCATCTTAATTGTGATAATTCGCGAAATTATGTGGGAGCTGATTATATTGAGTACCTTATATTGAGTCATAAAAGTCATGAAAAAGTTCCAGCGCGGTTCTTTATGTGGAAACTACCGCACTCATTACCGTAAAACGGATAAATGTCGGTTCATTAAACGAAACTGTGATATCGTAACGAGGTGACACTTCTTATTTACTCTTGTTCGACTTAATGAACGACGGAATAACACGGTAACAAATTTCAGCGACGACAATAAAATGTATTTTTCACAAAATGGCACATTTTATATTTGCATCTTTTTACAAATTATCAATTAAAATAGATAAATAAGATTAGCGCAAAAATATCATGTAAAAAGAAATTTTATATTTGTGTTTTTTTACAAATTGTTAATTTAATCAGATGAGCAAGATGAATAGAAAAGTGTCAAGTAAACAAGAGTTTTGAGGTAAAATAGCAATAATTTCAAACTAAACAAGCGCATGTCAATATTTTTTACTAATCGTTTTACTAACCGTCTTAGACAAGCTTATAAAAAACAGATTGATAGAACGCAAAAAAATAAATCAAGAAAAATTATAAAACTATTACCATTCTCGTATTTCTAAACAATAATGGCAGACTTTGCTTACATAAGAAAACGAAAATATTTAATCAAAATCGTTATCCTATCTCAAAGTATTTCATTACTGTTACTGGACCTATTCCTTTGAGCAAAAGAAACGGATCTGTTTTATTTGAGAAATACGCGCTATTGCTATACAAGAATTATTTCATCCCATTATTATTTTCTTGATCAATTTATTCCGACAGTTAACTAGGTATTTTTAACAATAAATTATAATTACAATACAAATAGAATACAAGATATTATAAGATACTGCAATCATCAAGAATATCATCGAATAAATAATATATAATAAAATAATCTAATAAACAAAAAATGCATAAATGAGAAAGTTAATTTCGCAAAAACAAACATTAATACAATGTAACGTGCATGAAATTTATTTACAGTCGTAGGCCATAATTTCTGCAATGGAAACAAAGAAATGCTTGTGAATATTTCAAGATAAAGCGATAAAACTCAGCCAGCCTGAATCTTTAGAAATATATAATGGTAGTACTACCAAAATCGAACTTATCCATCCTTCAAATCCTTCTTACAAACGTGCCAGGAATAATTTGCAATGTGAAGAAGAATAAAGCCGTAGTCCGGAGAGCTTTTCTGTCAAGAATAATGGATAAGAAAACTTAACCGTTAAAGAAATGTATCAATTCCTCATCTGTTCAGAAGAATGCGTATATCAAAAGATCGTAAATCGTATATTGCATTTTATTAGATAAGTTATCCGATAATATCACATATTGACCATTATATATTTCAAAATATTATTCGATCCTACATTCAGCTTTTACGCTGGCTCCATTAATCCATTTTCATTGATGATATTGATATTTCAATTTTTTGAAATAAATGGACGTGTATAAGTAATATAACGAGTCGTTTTCGACTTTATTTATTAACGGATTAATTACGAGTAATCTATCATCTTTTTTCCTTCTTTTTACTTATGTATTGTTTTTCCGGTTATTTAAACTTCAATTAAAATTATTGTTAATTTATTAGTAATGTTTGTTTATACTTATTTATTACTATTTATAAATTAGTAAGTTTAATTTGCACAAAAGTAAGAAATCAATAGAATATGCAATCAATAAATACGGCAGGAAAAAATTCTTTTAGGTAGTTATATTGTATTTAAAATTTCCACAAGATTAAAATTTATTAAAGGAAACAAAATTCCAAATTGTCATAATTTTTATTTTTACATTGTACGATTTTTAAATACTTTTTTACACTTTATGACTTTTTTAATATATTTATACAAATAACTAAGATTTTTAGTGAATATATTATTGTCAATTTTTTTCAAAAATATACTAGATCCAATTTGAAATAGTAATCTATTATGCAAGATTATGGGAGAACAGTACTGAGGATCAAAAGAGTCTGTCATCAATTTACTGCAGCTTTCGCTGATACAGGGCTTCCAAGTACGTTTCATCTAGAAATATGAAATTGATATGTCAGAGCCAGTCTCCGTTCTCCAATCTCCGTTTAAGCACGCCCTCATGCTCCCATTGATATTTTCCTAGCTCATCTTATAATATTATTGTCATATTTATTTTTAATACGCCAGTAAGATACTCGTAAGAACGATCTTGCATTCACTGACGAATTTTGAAATAAATTTATAAGAAACACGTATGCGTTTAATATTTGATAAGAAAATGATCGAAATGACTCTTTGTATATGTTCTGAAACTAGGTAAAATTTCGCACCTGTAACTAAATCTTAATAAGCAAAATTTATTAAACATCAATGTAATATAAAATATAAAATATTATATGTCAATTACATTTTCGTACTAAATTGTTCTCTTAATTTTTATTGCAGCCTGCAAACAATTATCTAGATCGGTACAAGGCATCTTCGGACCGTCTGACC
Organism: Crematogaster levior; assembly: GCA_901521435.1. Lineage (NCBI taxonomy): Eukaryota > Metazoa > Arthropoda > Insecta > Hymenoptera > Formicidae > Crematogaster > Crematogaster levior. The sequence goes on from CABEGB010000003.1 coordinate 492,169, forward strand.
CACTTTTAGGAGCACATATACAAAGTATATGTGAAGCATTGGACGTTCCTCATCTCGAAGCGCGGGTCGATTTCGAGCCCACTTTCAAAGAGTTCAGCATTAACTTATATCCCGCACAAGATCATCTTAACAGAGCGTTCAAGGACCTTATTTCGTTTCTAAACTGGACTAAAGTGGCTATTATCTACGAAGAAGATTATGGTAAGTGAAGAACAATAACGTACATTCGTAAAACTGTCATGATAATCCTTCGAATCCGGATAAACTCATATATGTGTAGCATCTTAGCGAAAATATTTTTGCAAGAGTATCATCGTATTAATATCTACATTTTTCAATCTTATTTTCAATGTAGTATTAAATTTGTATATATTGTACAGTAATCGATTTGGGATAATTCGGACATTGCAAAATTAAATTATTAGGTCTACATTGTATTGTAGCTTCGTAAAATTGTAACTGCTTGAAATTGCTGACTGTTTACGATTAAGCTCATGAACCCACTGATTTTAAACCCACTCATTTCGATTCTACCAAGAAGCTGATTGATTGCTAGAGCGATCGTAGTGTCGCAGGATAGTAGAACCTTGGATAGTAGAATTTTTGACTGAACTTTTACGACAGCCTGCGACGATTCGTTTTATGCTTGCGACGTTACGACCAATGTAAATTTAGCTTCACATATTTCTTCGAGGACAGTAAGAATGGTTCTACGGAATGTAGTGTGTGATGAACCCCGTGAGCACGAACAATGCTAACGCGACATCCGAGTTGAAAGATTTCCCGACCGCACGGAACTCATTTTATCGTAACTTGCGGGCGTTGTATAATAGTAACAACGTAAAAACTACACCATATATACATACATGTATGTGGAAAAAGCGATCTCGTTAGCACCGTCGACGCGTTCATTACGCAGACGTAATTTTGTTTTATTTTATTTTATTTTTGGTTTCTCCGCGGCGCCGATATGCGTCTCTATGCAAATAGAACGTCGGAATCAAGCACCGGAAGTGGAGTCCCGTCGGCGTCCAAAATGTCGGGCTGTCACTCGCACGCGGAAATAACGCACGCGTTTACATACGACGACGTAAACTCGCGACGACCGCTCACGAGATTACTCTCCGTCGTTCTCCCGCCACTTTTTGCCAACTTAATCCCCTTGATCGCGACCTTCGTGGTTTCCTCTTGGCGCCTATTTCCATTTCGCGATGCTGGCACCATCCGCGCGGCGATTCATCGAAATTCCAACGCGGCATTGACGAATAATATCCACGTCAAAGTCACCATCATTTCCATTCTTTTCGAACCGCATTAATATATTTTAACTGTTGCCACATCCATGCAGAGGAAATATGTGATTTTGTCTGCATTTCTCCCATCTATATCTGTCTATCCGAGAGGAAATATATGCATTTATTTGTTATGGAAAAAGACCGTGATAATATCGTATTTAAAGCATACCAGGATTTCTATTATCAGAATCTAGAAATCAAAAATGGAATTTCCTATCATTCATGCGGGTGATTTATTGAATTTATTTATTTTTTGATTTATTGATTTATCCAAAAAACAATTATTTGTTTTATTGCTATTGTTCAAGTAAATAAAATTTTCAAACTTTGTATCGTCATCCAAATATAGGTATCATAAGAAACAATTTGAAAAATTCTATTTTGTATTTCATTGTTTATATTCTAAGGGTGAATGATGAATGTCACATGTACATTTGTGAAACGAATCCTTTTCCATATAGTTCTTGTAAGGGAAAAAGTGGGAGGTCTCCGACCTTATCTTCCCTAAATTGCCGCTCTTGATTGGACGATGTAACGTGGCGTATAACAAGAGCACGAAGTAGAACGTTGCCGTTAGCGATAAAACGAAAGGAAACGGAAAGAGTGCGCTTTTTTGCGCAAGCCCCCTCGATGTCTATAGTCCGCCATAAATCCACGACGGAGGGATGAGACAAGACGTTTCAAAATTCCCCGTCGTAAAAGCGACGTCCGTGTCGGTTCGCTCGGAGAAATGTAACATCCGCGGCCCGGTATCGCCTAAATATTCATCAGTCGAGAAAATCCGCGTCTCACGAGCTCGTTAAAACTTCAACATACAAAGAGTCGCTCACTTAAACGTCATCAAATATTAAGTAGCGTCGACGTCAATCGGGAAAGACGCGACTTGCAGTTTCAGCAGTGATTTGTAAATTTTGGAATGATAATTGTAGTTTAATAAGTTTAATTAGCGAGCTTTGAATATAATGAGATCTGGTTGCGAGATTTTGAATACACCTTTTGAGCACTTTGCAAATTTGGCAAGCTCATGGCCCTCTGTCTCGCTCATTGTCATTTAGTTATTCATAGCCGGAGAAACGCCTAGTTTCGCAGTTCGTTAAAACTTTACCGAATGTAAAAGTTTCGTTTTTCGGCGTAAAATAATAATGAATGGTTTAACGTGACGACGTAAATTCGTGCCACCGTGCGTAATTTCGAGACACACATACATGCAGACTAACACAATATATGAAACTGTTAAAGTCACTTTTAATTTTGAATAATTAATTATCACTTCGGCCGAGCAAGCAATAGCTACAAATATGCGTGTACTCATTTAAACTTGTACTCACTATTTCTTAATAAAAGTTTAACATTTGTTGAATTAAATTAAATTAAGTTAAATAATTTAACTTTTTCAAAAAGATACATTTATACATTTCACGAATTTGTTAGATTGATTACAAATTCTTCTTTCATTAAATTATTTAAAGTAATTTTAATAGGTTTGAAATTTTTATAATAATTTTAATAATAATGACACTATATATATAACAAAATTGGACAAAACACTTACAAAATTGTACAAACACTTTCACGGTAATATTTTGAGAATTTGCAAAAATAAATATTTTATACTATCTGCATTGTGTGTGTGGGAGGAGGAGGGGGATTGTATCTATAACTTCAACGAGGTCAAGAAATCTCGTACATAAACGTTATCATCAAAATGATAGGATGAGGGAACAAGACTAGTATACATTTTTCCTGAATTCTTCTCATCTTTTCTCTCTGTATTGTGCTATGTCGTCATAAATTCCCAGATATAACACTGTGCTACTGTTATCTACTGAGTTAATTTTGTAAACTAGACTACTCTGCGCAATTTTCCTACTTTCCCTTTTACACATCTCTTGGTCGGGCATGATGCTTGTGCCGCTTTTATATATTCTAGGCGAATCTCTCTCTCTCTTTCTCCCTCTCTTCATTATAATCCTTTATCATCTGAGATATTTCCATTTTTTCATTCTAAGTTTGCATAAATTTAATTTAATAAACTTGATTTAAATACACGTAAATAATTTTGTTATTTAACTGCATTTGACAAACTTTATGAAACTTGTTTTATGTACTTTCAATCGCTTATAATAAACAAGTTATTACCAGAAAATTGTAAGAGGTTCTGGTTTAACACCAGAAAATTCAACGTCGACTTAATCAAAGAAACTGCCATTGAAATTAAGTTCTTGAGTCTAAGAGTATCTTGTATACAAGCGGAAAAGAAGTATGCAAGCAGCCGTAATTACTCGATTTGTTCCGAAAGTGAAGTTTACCATTTTTCACCTTTATATTTTGCGTAAAGTGCCAGCTTTCCTACCGGCTGTGCTCATTAACACGCCAGAAAATTTATCTTCTTCTGCTTCTCTTTCGTCGTCCTTTAGCTGTTTATCGATCCTCTTCTTGCCGTCACTCTATTCGTCACGATCATTACGGGGGAGTAATTAGCGAGCTCAAAGTTGGTGGCACCTATCTGGATCCAAGAAGTCTCTTTCAGAAATACGAGAAAAGTAGGATTGCCAAGAGCCTTATGACTTTATCAGATTTCCCTGAGTAAAGTCAGAAGAAGACTCGTTGCTTGAAAATTGAAAGCGTCTAATGTGCCGAATACATTAAGTCAATGATAATATTATTCATTCGTTTTATGCAATATTTTGTATAAAGACATAAATTATTATGTATAATCGGTCTTACTTTACTAATTAAATTATTCAAATATTCCTTTTTTATTTATTTTATTTTATAATTAAAACGAGAAGAAAAAGAATAAATCAAATTACGAATTAAAGTTAATCAACATTGATGAATTTGACATGGGGAAATGAAATAAATTCTATACACGCGACAGAAATCCCGAGTCGACAGTGTAACTTAAGAAGTAATCGAAGAACAATTGAAGAAGGAAGTAAATTGTAAAAGTCGTAATGTCTTCTTAGATACATTCCCGCAAATCCTGTAAAAGTTAATGCTGTAAAAATAGTTACGAAAAGTTCGCTATCACACTTTTGATAGTTTAGTTACAAATTTCTCTGTAAATCAAATTAACAACTTTCTCTTTCCACATCATTCTCTCTGTCAGCAAACGATGAGCTGTTTCATAACTCGTTATACGAGAAATTATTTGTTATTCTTACGTTATATCTGAACTCATATAAAAATAACTCGTATCATTTCCAAAAGAACATAGATGTTGGTCATATTATAATATACGAGTTGAAGATTGTGAAAGACTCCTCCATTCTAGCAAAACGGTTATTTTATTTATCATGCTTTGCGAAAAACATTTTCTTGAATATTTCTTATTTCGCATTCCTTTATTACCATTGTTAAAATGGCTAATAAATAAAAAAATATCGGGTTTAGAATTAATTAAAATGGTTCATTATTTTAACTCATAAAAAAGTTTTTTTACGCTGTTTGTGTTCAATAAATAATGTAAAAGCGACACGAGATAAAATGAGTTTATAATTCATATAAGTTTGGAGCAACTCATCGATGTCAACATCAATCAGCTCGAAATATCTTGTTGACACAACATAATTTTGAATGCTTTATAAGGAAAAAGATTAAAAAAAAACAAGCATGTAATAATGAAGCTCAGCCGACAGCCAATTTGCTGCGAAAAAATATCCCCCTTTTGTTTTACAGGGCTGTTCAAACTGCAGGATCTCGTGAAATCCCCGCCATCCGTGAGAACTGAAATGTACATTCGTCAGGCAGGTCCTACATCCTACAGACAGGTCCTGCGGGAGGTCAGACACAAAGAGATTTTCAAGCTGATTGTCGACACAGATCCGGCACACATGCAGCAATTCTTCCGAGCAGTAAGTCCTAAACGATTCAGTATTTGACATCGCTTTACGAACCACATTTAAATATCAATATTTTCAATACACCAAAAATTTCCACAATTACCATTTATTTATATATTAATTGTCTTTTTGACAATGTTAAAACTATATTTTGAATACGAACACGTATATATTCCTTCATATTTTTTTATACCGTTTAATTTCTCATAGGATAAATATTTGACAAGTTTTATTCAAATAGATATCACATATTTTTTCAATAAACGAAGTATTGTAAAACAGTAACAGATCATGCAAACGAATCATTGATTGGCATCATTTGTAACAATTTAATCATTTCTCATTCAAATATCAACTAACAAATGTGAAATTTCTACCATTACTAGGTTTTAAACTCTGTTATAATTATAATTTCAATTTGTTTTATAAGTATATTTATTTTATAGTTTTTTCCTATACTTCCTTTTTTCCTTATAAAATCTGAATACCTTATTTATCTCACAAATACGAAAAGTATGAGAAAAAGAACATTTGAATTGAATAGAAATAATGACTGCTAACAAAATATTTTTTCAAACTTTTTACAAAAGGAAAAATGTTAAACTCTATCGGCAAGAAATCTCTTATTTCACAAATTGTTAACATTTATTTGAAAAATTAGACAAGAAATCCATGCAGTAAACTGCCGATCGATACATCAGAATGTGAATGATATAATGCAGTTTAAGTGCATACATGTATTATAAATAATCATTTTCTCTCTCGCGAGATATTTTATCTTATTTATTTATCTAAAACTTTCCTTAGATATCCTTAGATATTTTTAAAATCATTAAAATCGCATTGAAAATGATGCGTGTAGGAAAAGCAGCGTGCGCATGTGTGTGTATGGTTATGTATGTATACTTTTGTGTGTGTGTGTGTGTGTGTGTGTTGTGGGTGGAGTGACCATATAGACGTATAGTCCAGTACATTCAGTAAACAACCGTTGTTTACTGGATGTAAAACGAAAAAAAAGAGAGCGGACAGAGATCTGTACACGCGCGGGGTACATTGCAGCTCGTAAATAACTTTCCAGAATCATACAAAGAGACCTCGGTGCTCGGAGATTAAAAGGACTTTTGCAATTGGGATTAATGGCGACTATACACAACAGTTTTTCCTTTCGAAGCTTCTTGTTGCCTTCAGTTTTCAATTCAAAATTGAAATGCTGAAGGAAGGATACCAATGTTTAAAAAATGTTCTAAAGCGTATCTTAAAGCGCTTTACAATACGCGTAGTTCGCCAAAGAACGGATTTGAATTTTAAAATTTCCTTGTTTAAATTATTCGTTGGATTATTTAATAACAAATAGAGTGACTTTTTCGGAAATTTTTTGAGCGACATGCGAATTATATAGAAAATATAATACTTGCAATGAGGTAATAAGATTTAATGATATAAAGAACACCTAATAAATCACTGAGATATTTAATAATAAGTTATTTTTAAATGCTTTACATTTATGTATTATATTCAATATCGTGACCAGTTTTTTAATTATATATCATGTTTATGAGCACTCATGATAAGAGACAACGGCTTTGTATCATTGAACCTATTTAAAAACAGACAACGCAAATTGTGCAATTAAATTGCATAAATTGTTAGTGGTAACGAAACAAACGGTGAAAATAACTCAGAAAATTGCATGATATTTTTGCGTCCGCTTGAAATGATAAAAGCACTCGATGTTTTTCACAATTCCCAACACTTTTGGAAACGTTGTTGCGTACACGGCCGACAAATAGAAAAATTTGCATAATCGGGCTGGTGATCAACGTGCCGGAAATACACGCCTCGATTGTTCACTATTGAACACGCGTTATCGACTCGTTTCTCAGTTATGTAGATAATTTCGTTAAAAAACGGTGAAATTTATTCGTTATGACTTAGAATATCGATACTGTGAGAAAAATCGGCTACCATAATTTATACATAAAGAACACAGACGATAGCGCATAAATTATTCAGTGTTTAATTTACGATGAATTATGAAACATAAATACGAAATAAAATTACGGCTATGTTCGGTTGATTCTGCATAATATATGTAATGTAATTATATGCAATTCTCGTTAAATACCATTGATGTAAAAGGTACAGAATGTTAGAACTAAATTTGCTGCGATAAATTAACTAGCCCGTAATTAGAAAAGTATGTAAAGTAAAGAAGAATAATTTTATGTATGTAATAAAAAATTATTATAATAAACGAACAAGCAATTGTTATCACAGTGATAGATAAGTATAGAACGAAAAACAACTGTATATTAGAAGTAGTTAAGTCAGGGAAGTGTGAAAAAAATCGTTCGCGATCTAAAGATTAAGAAACAAATAAATACATTGGAAGCAAAAGATATTAGATTTCGTTCGTTTTCCACCTTGTCAGCGATACACTCCGGGAAGCATCTGGCTTCAGATGCGGTCGAAGCAAGTCCGTTATTTGCATGTTGCGTCCCTCGAGAATTTCCAGGGATAACTCTCGACCGGTCGAGTAATCAAAAAACGTGCTTTCATGCAACGGTTCTCGTATATCCTTTTAACCTCGCACGCCCGTTTCGTCCCACCCGCTTTTCCTTTGCACGAAGAGGTTTTTCCAAGATCCACGCAAGACCTCTTTTATCTGACTTGCTTCCATCTCAGCTCGATCGATCTATACATATGGCCGTGGCCTTACGGCACAAAATGAAAAACGTCGAATTATACTATCGAACAAAGGGTGCAATATCAATATCCTTGGAATAACGATAGGCGATGTAATATTTGTCTTGTAAATGTTCATACTGCAATATACGTAGAATAACGTGAATGTATACATAAAGTATCTAACCTAAGGCAAAAGCCATAAAACCATATTGTCAAAATATTGGTACATTGAATCAATATTCGGAATAAAATATGGTAATAAAACTTACCTTAATAACATTGTAATATTGTAATATTAATATATAATCGTACAATTAATAATTAATGTGAATTGTGAAATCCTCCAAACATAATTTCCTTTTTAATTTGTTACAGATATTGCAACTACAAATGAATGATTACAGATACCACTACATGTTCACAACCTTCGTAAGTATATCTTATTATTCAGCTTTAATCAAAGACAAAAAAGAATGTAAAGTTAAAAAAAGAAAGAGATATGTTTAAGCTGTACATATTAAAACTGTACATATTAAATAAAAATTTCAGATTAAGCTTGTGTGTGTATAATGTATGTCTTAGTTGAGTTGAATTTTTCTATATGTATAATAAAAAGAGCTGTCTTAAAATTATTTCATTTTTGCTCCACATTTAATGTTATTATCATTATCTCAATAAAATTCCAATTATAATGACAAAATATAGATAATATATAATAATATAGATAATAAATATAAAAAATAAATAAAAATATTAGGGATTATTGGATTTTTCCTTGATATAATCTCTTTATCAATATATATATTCTCATATTAATACAATTATAATGAGAGAATTTCGATTCGACTTCAATTCAATCTATTAAATATTTATTTAATGTATTGTAATGGATATAATTAATGAGCCTTGCACATTTATCGAATATAATGAAAAATTTGTTTAAATATTTTAAGTATATGACAAGAATCGTTAACAGCACGTTGATTATAAATGGATCATAAGTGTGGATGAAGATTTATTTCATTCAACATTCATCGGGCATGCAATATCGCGTAATATCGTTTAAGAAGTAAGAAGAAATGCGTCCTTCAGATGCGTATGGGAATGCTTGTAGACGAGACTTCTCTATTTTGCAGTGTACCATTCATCATCTTCATAACTGGCATACCTCACGTTCTTGCCAACCCCGTTTCTCTTTGTACAGCTCCGTGCAGCTTATTATGTGTATTACCTCATACCAGTCCTGGAGCACAGACGATGATAGAAATTAGACCTCCATGGGTGAACGAGGCGAAGCGTATCGAGTATTCCCTTAACGTCACCGAAAATTCAGCGTGTCGCTACACGCGTTTCTCTCTCTCCTCATCCCTCTTCTTTAACACATCGTCATCCTCCTCACCTTTTGAGCCGCACAACCCGAATTCCAATCTGTCGTCCCATGTCCCATTCGGAAATTTCTATCTTAAATGGAGCTAACGGCGTGTACAAACTCCGTGGCTAACGTAGCCGAAGTTATGACGTGCAAACGCAAACTACAGACCGTGTGCTGAGGGACAGAGAATTATACGTTCTTGCTTAATACATTTGCACTCGCGCACATATACGTGTGTATTCCATACATGCATATTGAATCGCCGTTCGATATCGCAATTTTCCCTACAAAGTCCAGATTAATCAATGAGTAACGCGTCGGATTGTGGGAGTTATCTTGAAATAATTTCTACAATATATTCAATTAGACAGACTTCCATTAATTGCAGAAAACGAAACGATAATTATCGCAGTGCAAATATATGTATTCAGATGCACATAGAATATTTTGTTGTTAATAGAATTGTTACATTCCAACATTTAGACAGTTCATTAGTCTGAGATCAACGTATATTAGCAACAAGACGTAATTATAGTACGGAAACAGTCATCACGAACACGTTTATCATTGATCAAATATCGATTGTACTATATTCCATTAGACATATATATATATATATATATTTGTAAAAAGGTATATGTATGTACGTATGAATTTATCTATAGAACAATATGATATCCGGAAACAATAGAGTTATTTACAGAATTCATCTTGTAATCAGTTACTGATTAACGATTGTTTTATACTATTGAAAACCTAACTAGTCTTTAATAAGGATGATATACTTCTTACAATAGGAGATATATAATTTTATTGACATCTAAAATAACTTTCAGAAAATTATTTAAAAAATTTTTTCATTTTGTTAATTTCGCGGTCAGCTTAAAATAAACAATAGTCTATGAAAATATGATAGCAATTTATTTATGAACGAGTTAATCAAAACCACTGTAATTATAATGTATAATTATATGTACAATTACAAATATAATGTATAATTACAAGTAACAACAGTAATAAACAAGTAAAGTTTTAACTATAACAATGACGAATAAAGATATAATAATGTCAATATCCTATCTGTAATATTAAAATTTGAACTCGGCAAAATCAAAATGTTGATTTTAAAATGTGTTTTTAAATCTTTAAAAAAAATTTTAGTTAATCAAAATTTAACGAGATAAAGAGATGTGTGCTACGTTTTATACATAAATATATAATCTAATAATTGATTCAGTAAAAATGTCTACAATCGCATACAATCTCATAAAAAAATAATGCACTCCTGGGACGTGTATGGAGAATGTCCCATTAGACTCGTACAAGAAGTAGGTATAATATATCGCGCATTTCTAAATAAATCATTTTCAGAGAATACTACGTAAACTTTCTTCTGATGGTAAACGGTCGTGACGATACTATGATATCGCGAGGGAGTAAATCGGATACGCAATGATGGAGGGACGTTAAGGAAAAGAGAAAGTGGTAACGAAAGGGACAGAAGAAGAAACCACTTAAGAACGGAAACAGAGCTTTATCTACCGCGATTGACTTTGTTATGCAGCTGCGCAGTTGTCGGTGAATGACCCTGTAGAGAAGCCGCATTATTTACTTTAACGATCTGCGTCGCGAACGATGCATCACCGTATAATTATAAATCATACTCTCTCGGGAACGTCTCAGGATGCTTTACACAGACAAGCAAGACTAGTCGAGATTGGTTACGCTATAACGATTGCAATTACGACGATGACGGAAATCGCTAGAACCGCCTCATTTTTCTTCAATTTAGTCGACTTACCTCGTAACTACGCTGCAAGCGGGAAAAACTTATCCCAGTTACATTTTTTAAATATTACCACGTTCGAAGCAATCAAATTCTTTATCATTTAAAGATAAATAAATCGATAGTCTTATCTATTTGCTAAATCGACCTAGATTAAACAAGAAATTTCTTTTCTGCGACTCTTTTACAGAATATTTCAATTTCATTTACAGAATATTAATAATAACTGACATAGTTTTCAATACTTGAGATTGAAATCTGACTATTAGATCTATCACTCGTTTAATCTAATAGAAATGAATAATATTTAAGTTATTTATTAATAATCTTGATATTTAATATGATTAATCTTGTTTTATCATATGTACGTTTGGAATTTATTTAAATTTAAAATAAGTAAATTTGTACATTTGTTTTTATAGGATATAGAAACGTTTGATCTAGAAGATTTCAAATATAATAACGTGAACATGACGGCCTTTCGCTTGGTGGATCTCGAAGAGCCTAAGGTTTCTGAGATACTTAAACAGATGGAACGTTTTCAACCAGCGATTGGACATGCTATTCTGAACAAAACGGGAGTTATTCAGGTTGGTAGAAATTTTAAATTTGATTTAACAAGGAGAGAATTATATGCTTTTTTCTTATTCCAATGTTATAGTATACATTGCAAAGATTTACATACGTGCGCAAACATTACGATAGTTCGTAAAGGAGCTATAAGAGCGATATTCATATAAATTTTCTAATATTTCAAGAAGTATTAAATGGAAATATTAAATTTTTAAGTTTGTTTGCAATTTTTTGTTTACGAAATAAATTTTGTTTTTCAAAAATTTTTGTAAATTATTGTGACATATCAAATTGTATTAATACCTTGATTCATTTTTTAATGAAAAAAGAATTAAGATCAGTCAAAAAATGCTAAAGTTTGATATAAATTATAAATTGTATATAAAATAACATCTATATTTAAGATAATTTGTAATTCACGATAGAGAATTCAGGATAGAATTTTACATATAATTTTATGTGCTATATAAAAATATTTGAAAATTCAGATTATGCATATGTACAAAATATGTGTATTAAAATACATAATGTACATAAAATTGTAAATAAAATTCATAAATATGTGACATAAATTATGTATATATCTAAAACAAACTGAAGATTCAATACCTTCTATAGAGCATTAAGAATATGGTATTTCTAAAGTATAAACAATAAAAATTAATTACATATGATTAAAAATTTGTACCTAAATCATAGTACGAGTTAACTTCGAACAAATATAGATTAAAAGTAAAGGTGATTAAGAAGTCGAATGAACCAAACTGGTCAGCAGAGTCTATCCAGTTCGAGCTTTGTCAGCCCTTCAGTAATTAAGTGAGTTTCGCCCACAGTGCCGCAATGTCATTAATTTGGATCAATTGAGCGCACTAAGCATAGTTTTCTCTCAAGGACTTCGAAGAATGGTCACTATCTGCTGAAATAGCTAAGTTTACTTTCCAAAATTTACTCCTCAGAATTCTTTCAAAATATTAATGTGAGAAAATCGATATATTTAAATTCATTCCTTCATTAGTTTTATCTTACTAATGTTACTTGGAAATCTTATTAAACTTTTAACTCAATAGAATATTTAATAACAAAAGAGAAGTGTACAATTTCAACAATTGTAAAATTGAAGAGAAATTGAAAAGGTATCGACTTAAAATTTTAAATTTTAAGACGTAAATATTCGTAATTGATTTTAAGTAAGATCAATATTTCATATTTTAAGAATGCTTTAATATTCTATCAGAAAGAATGAACTTTGATTGTAAAATGGAACAGAAACTCTTGGTATGGCTGCTAACAAGTATGAATAATAATCATTTGCTCAATCATTAAGCTACGAACAGAATTAAAAACGAGTCTCGTTAAAATTTAATTGTCATTTACTTGATCCATATTTGTATCAATAGTAGCAAAAATTTTGTCCGTGACAGTTTTTTAAAAATTAAAACTAAAAAAATTATTGTGAGATGCAAAACATGCAAAAACTCTCGTCAAAAAGAAACGTATGTTTCAGGCAGAACCAGCTTTGGTGTACGATAGCGTGCAGGTTTTTGCGCACGGTTTGGCAGCTCTGGACCGTAGTCACGATTTAAGACCAGCAAATCTGTCCTGCGAGAAAGAGGAACCGTGGGACGATGGTTTATCACTCTACAACTATATTAATGCCGTACGTACGTTCTGTGAATTTTCAAGCAAATCGTTAAATGGAATACTGGGACAACTAATGCTAGTGACGTGAATTTTTGTAATTATTTCAGAATAATATCTCATCTTCCCTTTTTAAAAAAAATTATGAAAACAATAACAAATCATAAAAGCAATAAAATAATTGAAAATATTATTGTAGATAAAAGATCTATTTGTATTCCTTAAAAAATAAATAGAAATTTATGTTGTGTTCCGCTTAACGATTGAAATATATTTTCTTTATAATATTAATTGCAATTGATATCTTCAATTTACCGAAAAATTGAGAATAATATATTTGTAAGAAAATATAATTTATATATATATATATATATATATGTGTATATATATATATATATATATGTATACATACACAATATTTATTGTAATTATTAAGTAGCGATAATGTTTTTCAAATTTTGATTATATATTTATAATATTAGTAATTTGAATAAAACAAAGTAAAATAAACTCGGTCATGATATGTAATTATATACCACTTTATATACAATTTTTAAGTTAAACACAGAATAATCTCGAATAATTTCTACTATTTAATTTCTATCTAAAAATGTAAATAACAAATGTTTAAAAAGCTTTACCTTCTTTTATCAAAACTATTTATATAATTTAACTTCAATTTTATATTATCAATGAGAAAATCTATCTTTCATAATTTTTGCATTAAGTCCATATAACATATAAATATATACACGACTACAGTAATTAAACGAAAACATGCGTAACAAATTTTAAAGTGTGTATTTTACACATGAGAAATATTTACCCTTGTCAAAATGAGGATAATAAAAATAAATTATTTAATAATTTATTTTTACAACTATTTTTATTAACAACAAAGAATATTGAATGTAATGAAAAGTAATAATTGTATCTTGAGAGCAAAGATTAATTATATGGTACAACTTATTAATTGTTAAATTATTAACACTTATCAATTTAATTTATTTACTTTTTATTAAATTTTATTGTCTCACAAATTTATAACTAACAATATTAAAAGAATGAAATATCTATAAATATACCTACTTTTGTAATTCTTTTTCGGAACTCCGTTAAGTACCTTTTTTTCTGTCACAGATTGATTGACTGAACGTGACTTAACGCTACAAAGTATTTTAAATTCTACTTATATCTAGTGTTTAAGAACTTGCTTATACCTCATTTTCTCTTACAATCTCTTCAAACTTTTAAAATTCGATGACAATTTTTTTGCATGCAAATAATGAAACTATATCGTAAAAATAAGATGCAAAACAAAATATTTACATAAATAAAAAAATAATCTCTTTTTCGTAATTTATAAAATAAAAAATTATCTCGGAAAGAATTGTAAGTACATTGAGATGTCGCACATTTTTTATTACGATCTCGCGAAAAGTAATGATTTCAAGACGAAGGAAATTGTAAAAAATTCGTTACCATCTTAACGATCGAGAGCTGTTATTCGTTATCTCACACAGATAGTAGTCGTCTAACGATAAGCCGCAAACGTATAGAAGGCAACGGAAGGAAAGCAATGTTGACACATGAATAATTGAACAACGTATTTAGCAAATAGCTACATCCCGGAAACCTCACTTCGGGGCTTTCTCCTCCTTTAGCCACCATGGTCGCGCTTTCCATGCACGGCGACCATCCCAAATGCACGACCGCGTCATATGAGAGACACGTACGTAAACTCACGCGTACGTGCCACCCATGACTTAGATCCCTATGCATGTAGAGGACCAAGTTTTATTACTCGAGTGTAACCGACATAGAACTTCCCTATTAGATGTGACAATGACGAATTAAGCGGAGTTTATACTTTCGGACCCGAATATTTTCTTATTAACTGAGGAATTCTTGAGTCTTTCCGGATTTATATATTACCCGTAGACAATAAATCTAGACATTATTATCCACAGATGAAAAATCTAGGCAGAGATCTCTTTATATTTGCAGAGATTTATTTGAAATTCGCACATTGGGATATTGGCAAGATCTTTTAAACCTCTTTACAAGGATTCTTGAACTTTTACATTAGAGTGTTTGTTGAGGGAAAGCGAAAGTCGCATTTTGATCGTAATGCAGGCAGCAGTTTATAAAGCTACTCTTCGTTCTACTAAAAGTAAATAAAGATTGTTTGCAGAGTTAAGCTGAAGTGGAATTAAAGCGCTCTAAATTTTCCTCTCCGTATTGTTCACATTACCTTTATTAATAAATCTACAAATAATTGTAGGAGTACATATACTTTTTTCAGTATTGACATATAATGTGATTATTTTCTTTATTAAATTAAGACTGAATAAATTTTATGTTTATAACATGAAAAATCTTCTGGTTAAAAATATACATATATATCTTCGATTATACGTGGCAATCTCAAAAGAGAGGAAGAAGACTATCATATAATTCCTTACAGAAATTTTAGATGAACAAAGGGTATAATTAATAAAGTTGATGTCTGCCATGCTAGGAAATTGTCTGTCAAAAAGACCTATACCTCTTGCACAGCTATTTGCTTATGCAATAATGCATTTTATGTAAACAGCATTAACTCGAGTGCAGAGTATATAGCATAACCGTGATATTTTGATGAGGAAACGTAATAAATTCCGGAAGCATTTTCATTAGCATTGTTACATTAGCAATATTAATTTATTGCGTAAAATAATTAAATTATCAGTCGTAAGTAATTCAATTAATCACGATAATTTCGAATATTTTTTTACAAAGCTTTTACATTTTTCTTTTTAATTTGACATCTATTGCAGTATTGTACAAACGATACTTAAATTCCGTTAAACTCACAGTGTCGAGATGTTTAAAAGTGTTATAATATTCAGAAATCAAAACGATGCACATCGTTTTATGTAGGAATTTATTTTACATAATAATGGCTTCTTACAAATTATTCCTGTAATATTTTGTCAATATTATATTAAGATATTTCTTTTTCTGCGACAGCAAAGGTAATTGGAAGCTCGGAAGAAAGTTCAGATCTCCGGAATAATCGAAAACGTGCGAAAACAAAAGATGTTGATAAATCGTGACAATTTTTCAAAACTTTTTCGCCGTATGGGTTTTTAGTAGTATATCACCGACAATTGTCGGAGAAAAAAATGTGACATATGGCTGTACATAAGCATTTCGCCCCGCGAAACAATCTTTTTATTATCCGAATGCACTACATCCTGCTTAAATCGTACAATGTTATCAGGCAATAAAGAAAATGTTTTCATAGTTCTAAAGAAGAAAAAGGAAAGAAAAAGAAAGAAAGAAAGAGAAAAAGAACTTTGCCACAGAAATTATGAAAGTTTCTGATAAGTCTGTTCACTCTATTCCTTTCACGTAGCATCCACTCGTTCGTAAATATCAACTCTTGTCTCGTGGTTGTGATACTTTTCGAAACGTCACTGCACCGTTATCGACGTTCCTTTCATGTTAAATCCGAAATAAATAGCGTGTCGCGAAGAGATAGTATACCGCGCGCGCGTACTATCGCGGTTACACTCTGCGTATGCATTTAAATCCTGCGCGACGGGAAACTGGCAGCTTCCGACGTGACCATATCCTATTAACGGAATAATCGTGTCCGCCGTTTCTGCCTTTCTGTGAATAACTGTGTAAATAAATGAGCAATCTGGTAAATTATTAATACGCACGTATTTCTAGGTAACATAGGCGAATAATGGTCAGCTAACACTTTAAGCCAGTATCATCAGAGCATTTAAATTAAGCAGGAAATTGCTTGGTCAGATCGACAAATTAATTTTATTACAAAACTTTAACTAGTCGATCTAAATTCTACATCACACTAAACAATTTTTTTCTCATGCAATATACATTCTCAATATATCTCATGCGATATACATTCTTGTTACAACTGTAATATAATGCTATTTCTTATTGTTAAATTCATGTGTTAATATATTAATTGTTTTACAAATTAACAATATTAATTATTTTATAATTTTTACAAATTTTACACATGTTTATAGTTTACGTTTAAAAACCTTTGCACATCTTACACCGCTGCAACGCGAGGTGGACACTGAAAGCTAAAACTCACTGCAAAAGTGGCAAGATTAATGCACCCCGGCAAGTATAGACAGTTTTTGCGACTTTGTCTATCTAAGTATATATCAGCACTCTAAACCCCTGGAAACATATGTGTGAGAACTCGGGTAAAGTAAATAAGACGCGTAAATAAGAAACACAAGCGATTGATCATCTAGCGTATCTAAGATAATTAACCAATTACTATAAAACATGTAAAAAGTATTTGCTAAACTATGTAAAATTTTACAAAACTTTAACTGAATAAAATATAATTATTAAAATAAAACCAGAGACACAAGTAAATATCGCTTTGCAATCAAATTATACTTTAATAAACAAAAAGTTTTGTTTATTTTTCACCCTAAAAAGTTATATTCAAAAAATAATTTTTTTGAATGTATTTCGTATGATATTATAACGTGACTTTAATTCCTTTATTAATTAAAATTATCAACTTACATATACGTATTATTAAATAATGTCGATTGTTAAATAATTGTCAAATAATGTTTAAATAATTTAATTATCAACTTATTATAATTAAATGTTTCATAATGTAAATTCATGCTAATCGCGTTTCATTCTCAAAACCCACTTTTCCCTGTTAATTTTAATATTTAGTTAATTAATTATTTAGTTAGTCATTTATTTAATAATTGTTATACAAAACTCAATTGCAAGTTCAGTTTTGTGTATATTTAATTTCTATTAAAATTGATTTCAATTAATTTCCCAATCTCAAATGCATATAAAAATGTGTGTGTGTGTGTGTGTGTGTGTGAGAGAGAGAGAGAGAGAGAGAATCGATTATTACAAATTATGTAAAATCCATCCTCTGGACTATTTATTCTAGAGACCCAAGTGATGTATTAAAATTCAACATTCTGACAATAAAATAAAATTATAATTAACAATCGAATTCACTGCATATATTTAATATTACGCGATGAAAATGAAATAGACGCTCTTTACCTCAACTTAATAGTGATAATAATGATTATTTTAATAATGATTATAATGTGATAATAATGATTATAATGATGATTGTGCCTTATTTCTAACAAGTCTTCGATATCAGCTAGATAAGCGCACAACATATTGAGCAAACAACACAACTCTATTACTAAACGGTAGTAAATGGATTTATGTTCGCTGTCAACGGGAATTCAGTTTACCATCATCGTACACATATGAATGCAGGTAGACGAGAAATGCCAGCCAGTAGTTTCCGTAGATAAATACTGTATGACATGAAAATACAGTAACTTTGGTGAAGCAGAAGGCAGACATAGATAGACATTGTAGAAGAGAGAGCAGACATGATAAAGTATTCTGATTTGCAAAGTATTACATAAATTCTTTAATCCTTAATATAGATAAGAAAAATATATAAGAAAAATTTCTTATTTGTCACATTCTCAGGTGATATTTAAATCTTTGCGAAAAATTGAAACGATGCAAAAAAAAACTTGTAAATTTAAATTTGTATAACAGTATAAATTGTTAGATATAAAATAATATACATTATTTAAAATTAAAGAAGTAATATAAAATATTGTTCTAACCAACAATTCTCATAATCTTATAAAGGATTTTAATATGTTAATATAAAGGATAATATGTTAAGATTAGAAAATTAGAAAATACCTATATTAAGATTTTGTATAAGTACATAGAGATTTTGACGAAACTTACAAACTCACATTAAACTCTTATTAATCCTTCCTTATTTACACTCATATTGTTTACTTCTCTTACTTTGCTATCGGTCTTTCATAGGGGATATTATGCGTTTATAACCGTTTAGCAGAGTCATTATGCATTGAACGTTGTTAAGGTGAGGATGTGGTATTGGTCTCTTTGAGCTTTCTCGAGGAGGAATTTGGTTCCACATCCATCATGAACAGCGGTGGTATTAAATCTGAACCACATTATAATCGTCTACGCTTTGTGTCTATATCTATATTATGTATTTTTTCTTTCAGTTTAGCTGTGTGTTTAATGAAAGCTTTATAAGTCGAAACGTTTAAACGTATTTATTCTACTGAATTTATTTACATTTTATTTTATTTATATTAACGTATTTACTCGGGTTTTGGCCTATTCGACTTGTCTATTTTGAATGTTTAACGAGCTTTTATACTTTATTTTTGTATAAGTACATATATAAAATTTATCTCAAATGAAGATATAAAGATTCTTATAATTATATGTCTTTTAAATATATGTATGTTTTACATGTTATTTCGGATAGAACTTAATTTTCTTTCCAAATTTTTGACTTCTCGAGAAATAAAGAAAAATGCAGAAATAAAACTTCTACATTTGTTATTAAATTACATTTGTTATTTTAATAAAAACAAAATAAAAAAGTATATTTAAATACATAACAATAAATACAATCCGGGTAAACAATTCCATATCAATCCTTAACGAATGTCTCGCGCTTTTTTATCTTTTTGTTAGCTATATTCGTACATGCTTCCGCAACATGCTTCCGCAAAATATCCTGAGCTGAGTATTCGTTTGTGTAAAATGCCTGCGTATGTAATAGTATTACACGCGTGATGCATCGACGCATGCATAGTGTAATTAACGTGGGTATTCGTTCAAGCGGGAGCACGTCGAGTACCAAAAATACATGCGACACCATGCTGTGCCGGTTACTTCCGGTGCGCTTACCATTTGTTTTGCAAGCATCAGTTTTGCAAGTATTTTTGATTTTGTAAACCGGCTCGTCGATGTTGGTACTGACGAGATATCGTGACGGAGATTTATCGATTCGCGTATAACTGCTGACGGCCCGAAAAAATCCTGACTGTAAAATCACTAAAATTCTCGCGTCGGCTGCCAAATTGATGAGAAAAGATTTCTCTTTTTTATAATTTGACAATGCATTTTATCGAATCATAAAAATTCGTTGGAGATAACTGTGAAACGCAGACAAAAACTGTTGTACTTCTGTGCGTTGACCTTTAAAAATCGTGTTAACAAGTGCATCAATCCATAAATTCATAAAATTTTATAATCCGTTTTAAATTCATTTTTCTTTACAACTGAGATAATTTAAATAATATAATAATATAAAATATATCACAAATAATATAATAATCACAGCGAAAGTTCCTAATTTTCTTCAATCATTAATATTATAATATATTAATAATATATTTTAAAGACAAAAATACTTATTAAAATTTTTTACTTAGAATACGATCTCCCAGACATCTCCGACTCAAACATTGGACGTCCACAGCGTAAAAAACAAATTGACATCATGAATCTATTGATTGACCAACATATTCTCGTCATAAAACGAGTAATAAGTTCGTACTACACGTTTGATAATTTTGACTATAACATTTTTATAAGGAGATCGTTATTTCGACTGTACTAATGACCCTCAACATACCGTTCGATTTTTAATTTTTTATTCTTATTTGCGACATGATGGCGTGGTATTTTTATTTTTAACTCTTGTATACTTAAACAACGTTTTATTTTATTTTATGTTAAGTTATTTCAATATTTTGGTCGGGTGCTGATGAAAACCCAGTGAAGTCGAAACGTACACATGTGTATCTACTTAGATAAATTTAGTTATATCTTTTTGAATATTTTAAAAGACATCCCTTGTTTGGCTCGATTGTTTGACCTATTGGCCTGTTTTTCTCCTTTCAATTGTTAAAATTTTTTAATTCTAAATTTTATATAATTTAATTTAATTTTTATTTTTTTATAACCTTTTGTCTATATGAATTGGTTCATTATACATTCAATAACGAACCAATATTTTAAATAGTCTTTTATATTTGTGTGTGAGATTTTTTCAGAAAAATATAAAAATCCGTATGCAAGAATTGAATAGTTTTCCTTTTTTCCTAGATTTTACTTTTATTGTGCAGTGAATTGAGAAGATACAAACAAAATATTCGCATAAAAATTCGACCAAATTTTGAACTGAATTTTCTCAATGTAGACGAGATATCAATTATTTTATCTTTTTTGTGTAATAAACTCACTCACATTCCACATAGCTATCAACCCCAGTTAAATTCAGATTGCAAGTGGAATAAAACACGAGATACATAATTTAATAATATGACTATACATATTAGCTTGGTCGTAGTATTCAAAATCTGTTTTAAAAAGATAATAGACAAGTAGTATTTTGTTAAGTAAAACCACGAGCTATTGAGAGAAACGCTGTTAATAATCCAACAGAGGATAATCAAAAACATTTAAAAAAACATTTAATAAAAATTTTTACACAGAATTTATCCTATTCTGGTAGGATAAGTGGTCGAGTTTAAGAAGATATTTTGGATGAATATTCCATCAACTCTCCGCAAACGGACGTACACTAAAAAAGAAGAAATGTAAATCAAATAAACTACGCTCAAACCGCCAGTAGACCCCAAACGGTAATTAATGCGAAAAATTTCGCCGGCTGTATGCATCCGGAAATGTAGGCCGTCAGCAATGAATCGTGTGTACGTGTGTGCATGTCCGTGAACTACTGGACACGGAGGAAAAATAAATTTAACGAGAATCAGACGCGCACATGATTTAACAAACAGTAAATCCGGCTGTGTTTATTATTAAACAGTTATGAGTATAATGTTGCGTATAAAAATTTTATTATTTTTCAATGCTCGCGTTTTATCTAGTGTCAGTTTGGTGGCAACATTCAGTCTTAAAATATTAGATACAACTTCGAGATATTGTTATCTCTTCATGAGAGACCACTATTTACATAAAAATGCAATTTTTCTGACATCCTATATTTAAAATAGAGATATAAAGCTTTAAAGAATTACATGGCTGGACTACATACATTTTCATAAAAATAAAAAAATTAACTGTACATTTTTGCTCTGTAAAGATATAAATTTTATTTGTGCAGTATCGATAATCAAAAATACCTATAATAAAATTTATAATACATAAAATAAGACAAATAAGATGTCTGAGATGTGTCTCTATTTATTTTATTAATTATTTATCTATTATTTATATTTATTATTTGTACTTATAGTGAAAAACTATTAGACAAATTTAATCAATTTAAATTTAGACTTATACGAGTGTTTCTGTTGCAGGCAGGTTTACACGGACTAACTGGACATATTGAGTTCAATGAAGGAAAGAGAAATAATTTCAAGTTGGACCTCTTAAAACTGAAAAAAGAAGAACTTGTTAAAGTTGGCGAATGGAAATCCGGGTCTGGCATTAACGTTACGGATCTAGATGCCTTTTACGAAACTACGACGACCAACATTACGCTCGTGGTGATGACAAGAGAGGTAAAGATACCTTATATCCAATTTTGTCACATTTGCGACCCTCGTAGCGTTAGAATTAATCATTAAACAAGATACTGCACGAGTATGGATCACATAATGATATGAAAGCTGCTCTAAATGGGATCAAGTAAGTTTGTTATACCGTAGAGATGACGTGTGTCTATATTTAAGTCAGATAACTTCAACATTTATTTATAAATAATATCTAATCTGCAAATTGCAGTGTGTTAAATTATTTGGTATTTTCGTATAAATTGTAATAATTACATATAATAAATAATAAATAGAGAAATCTTAGTTATTTCTTTATAATGTGTTAAAAACATGAAAAATTTATAATTTAATTCGATGTTATTTTATCGTTTTTGTAAGAAAAATTCAGAGACGATTTACAAGATTTTTAAGTAGAGAAAACAGTAAAATCGTGGATTGTCATATCAAGGAAAAATCTTAGTTGGTCGAGGGAATGTTTTATCGACGTTATTGTGTATTCTCAGAAAAATGAAAAATTCATAGTGGCGTCAGGAAAAGGAAATGTTTGAGGGACAAGCGATCAAAGTGCTATATATTCGCATTGAATGGCGGCTTCCTTCCCACACTTTTCCTTTGATACAACCATCTCATGTGGAAATAAGAATTTTAAGTTTGCGTCTGCCCTACCCTTGTCACGATGAGCACAATTCTATGATCTATCAGTGGGATCCAATCTTCCATAGGAAAAACCCTACGTTATGGTAAAAGAAGACAAGAATTTGACTGGTAACGCGAGATTCGAGGGTTTTTGCATCGATTTGCTCAAGTCGATCGCCGACCAAGTCGGTTTCCAATACGCAATCAAATTGGTGCCCGATCACATGTACGGAGTGTACGATCCCGAGACGAAAGAGTGGAATGGAATCGTGCGCGAACTTATGGACAAGGTAAGACAGAATGCACAGATCCTGTTTCTCCTCTTTCATAACTGCTGATTATGTTTCAATATAAACATATAACAAAGCAATAACATGATATAAATAATTTAATATTAATATACACTGTTAAAGTTTACAAGTGTTGTCAACACTTGTGTGAACTTGGAAAACATTTGATGAATATCGTGAGATAAAAACTAATCGAGATGTGGTTAATTATATACCTGAATTTATGAAATGTTAATCTAAATAACTTATTGCAGTTTCTCAAATTTCTAAATTTTTTTTTAAACACTAAAAACAACAAATAATTATATAACTGGTAAACTTTTAAAATTGCTATTTGATATTCTGAATGACAAAAATCGATAGTTGTGAATTTCATATTGTGAAAATATGAAATAACAAATATTAATATTATTTTCTTTATAAAAAAAATTAATGTAAGCTGAAATGTGTGTTAATATTGTTGAAATTACGGAAGTGTGGTATATTAGGAGAAATATCGAGATAGCAGAAATGGGTACATGCGACCCAAGAGACCGATTTTATATGCAAAGCAAAGTAAATTTCCGCGGGCGTGTCGCAATAAATCCATCTCGCGAGGAATTTCATTACGCTTGTAGTCGGATACAAGAATTACCTAGATTAACTATTTTTCCTATAGCCGAACGACGTTATTTGATATTTCGATTCATAGATCAGCTCGCAGATGTTGCTCCCTGTCATTTGAATTGTAAAATTGTGCAGTTATTAAAATCAAAGTTTGATATATGCGCTTCTGAGCGTCTTTCGAATTTAATCTATGCCGCCGATCCATTATTGTCTGCATGATCGAGTAGGCACACACAATGTTCGCATAATTTTCACAACAATTTGAAATTTAGTTAATTGTTGCAATATTACAATTATTAAAGTGAAATACATGTGTGTAATTAAATTATGCATCAACATTTACCTTCCAATAATTATACACTTTATTTTTAGTTAGAAAATATTTAAATTAACAGAAGTGTTTTACATCGATTATATAATTAAACTTCATTCGAAGTTTAGTCCTATAGGGACAATGAAGTGGAAATACCAATGATACAAGTTTGCAACTTAATTCTCACATAAATATTTGTACTTATTAAATTATTAACTTTACATTATTATTTCACAAACGTCTACATGATAAAAATTATTATTAATATTTGCTTTAGAAAATTTAACTTAAAAATGTGCCGAACTCTTCTTCTTTGATTATACATATGAAAATAAAATTAATCATTATTTTAACAATTTTTTCTGTATAAGTTTTTTCTTTATTCTTTTCTTTCTCTTTTTAACAGAACATCTATTAATAATAAAATAAAAATAATTTAGAATAAAGGACTCTGATTTTTCAATGTCAACAATTTTTCTTCGGATTTTAATTATAATTCTAACTTTTTTGTGCTTGTATATATCCAGAGAAAGATAAATATTATCTTTTCCGAGGAGAAATAGTTCTCCATTAGCAATGTTTTCTCGCGATCGCATCGATATAGTCGATACTAGCAAGGAGAAAATACATGCTCATACATAACATACATCTTCAACAAAAAAGTGGAAAATATTATCAGTAAATGTTAATGTATCGAGAAGCAAAAATTTAAAAAACAGTATTAGATTTAAAGTTCCATCATCCCGAAACGAGATAAAAACGCAAAAGCAAACACGAAGAAATGGATGTATACATTTAAAAACGTACATTAATCGTGAAAAAATCACGCAGTTGTTATGTAAAAATATTGTTAGCATAAAAATAAATTCAGATTGGGGTTTTATAGTTCTAAAAATAGTAATAATTTATAGCAATAATAGTAATAATTTTTGACAACAGTATGATTCAAGTGATACATAGATACACAATGTAATATTATACTAGAAAAGAATCCATTAACGAACCAAATGAAAAATTAAGATTTACAATAACATTTTAAAGTAAATAAATTGATAATTAATAATACATACATTCAATCACTTCCCAGCATATTATTTTTCATATGCAAGATTATGTGCGCGATTGTTGCGCATATGCAGTTCATTGAATTGATTTTATCATATATGCATATTTGTATGCGCGCGCGCGCGCGCGTGTGTATATGTGTGTGCGCAAATATACATATATGATAAAATCAATGCAATGAACTGCATATGCGCAATAATATATACATACATATACATACATACATACATACATACATACATACATACACACACACACACACAACATATATATACATATATATATGTATGTATATGTATGTATAAATATATATATATATATATATATATATACATATATACACACACACACACACACACACATACATAGTATATAAAACACATGTTTCTCCGAGATAATGCTTTACTTTCATTCGATAGATAGTTCAAAGTTGCTGATAATCGGTACATTTACAAGCTTGCTTTCGGGCATTCTATAGCCAACTTTAATGTGATATATCACTTAGTCTTTTTTATACACACCTATACATTTTACTATTACAACATTCTATTATGTAAAGTATACATGTATGGCATACAAAAATAAAAATATACTTTTGTAATAATAAGTATTCTTTAGTAACTAAAAATTTTTTTTTACTTATATCGTGATTAAGAGCTTATAATGTATAACAAGGAAAGAACGAAGAAGAAAAAGAAAAAGAATAATTAATATAATTCCAGCTTTCTCAAAAAATTAATATCAATAAAAAATAAATATCGTAGAAAAAATGCTTCTTATTATTAAAAATTCGCGCTACATCCTCTTAATATAAATCACGAGGCCAAGAAAAGAAAAAACTTTACAAAATTCGCAACTCTTCCCAGCGTACTCTCTGAATACCAAAGATCAGCGGTTATAAAACATGCAAGGCAATCTGCCGCTTGTGAAAAGGGATGACGCCTTAACCTGAAAACCTATAAAACCGTAGACGAATATTCTAACGGAAGATGACACGAATGATATTTCATAGTTTGCGGTGCTCGCACGTTCATAAAGAATTCACTTACTATTTCACAAGGTAAACATAGAAGGAAGATTTATCAGTAATTTGAGATGCTCTTATTTACAATACGCTTATGTGTTAAAAAAAAAACATTTGCTTGGTATATTCCGGTATATAATTATTCCAGTGTCTTAAATATTTTTCTCTGCTGAAAAAAAGTATTCTACGAAACAAACGATTTAGAAATCTTTTTTAATGAAAGCTCTTTACAATACAATATTAATTTCTACTGTTTCCCATGATGTTATAAGCATCTCTTGTTTCTATATGACTTCACCTTCAACTTTATTAAGGAAATTGAATTTCCTCTCTTGGATACTATAATACTTTCAGAGAGCAGATTTAGCGGTTGCCTCCATGACGATTAATTATGCTAGAGAAAGCGTAATAGACTTCACTAAGCCGTTTATGAATCTCGGAATTGGAATCTTATTTAAGGTGAGTTAACACCGTAGTTAGTACCAACCGTCATATTTTTTTTTAAATTACATGTGCATGCGACATATTGGTTATTATCCATTACCCTTTTATCAAAGTGTATACGTGTTTATGTCTCTAATGTCTTTAATTCTTGATTACATTTCAGTTTATGCATTGCATTAACATAAATTAACAAAAATGATTTTCATATGAGCACGTCATTATAGCCTATTGAATAATGAGGAACGTAAATAGATACTTTAATTATTCTACGGTAATATTCAATACACAAGATACATTTGAGTGATGTTCTACGTGATTTTAAGTCGTTTAATTAAATGCGAGAAATTAACTCAAATAATTTCCACTGCGCATTCCGTGAATTCTTCTTCTTTAACGAATATTCGTGAAGAAAACCTTTGAATGCTCAGGATCACCATGAAAGTTGACTCGTGTCGGCCTGCAACGTCGTGCCGCGTCGCGTCGCGCTGTGCCGTGCCACGTCGCGTCGCGTCGCGTCGCACCACGAAACGAGATCCGTTTTAATTAAAATCGTAGCGTGACGTAATTTAGGTGCCGTCCAGTCAGCCGACACGGCTTTTCTCCTTCATGAATCCGTTGGCGGTCGAGATCTGGCTCTATGTACTCGCCGCTTACATGCTCGTCAGCTTCACCCTTTTCGTGATGGCGCGCTTCAGCCCATACGAGTGGAACAATCCGCATCCGTGTCTGGCCGAGAGCGACGTGGTCGAGAACCAGTTTACCGTCAGCAACAGTTTCTGGTTCATCACTGGCACCTTCCTCAGACAGGGCAGCGGGCTCAACCCTAAGGTACACTCAACGAGGTGCTCCACCATTGGACTACTTCTATCACTACTTTCCTTTACACCGCACTGTACGCCATCGGAACATCCTTCATCCGACCACCAGTTTCTTTCACGTTTGCCGCTCCCGAACGTTGTATGGAACCCGTTTACGAGGCAACGCGTACACAAATCCATCATCTCGCTGGAGTGCAAACAGTAGATGGCTGTTTGCTGGATGTTTGCACGTCAATTCATTTATATCTGTTTATGTTGCGAATCATATTATTTGCAATATTACAGGGATGCTCACTAAAACTGCGAGCAAAATGATTAAGCAAACCTTGAAGGAATATTGTTACGATTATTGTAAAATTTTTTATAAAGGATATCGCACTCTGTACTTCTCGCTTTCACAACTACAGAAGATCATAATGCGTTATTCAAATTTACATCGTTAAAAAAAGAAAAACAAATATCTTCTTCGTAAACAAATTATGTATAAATTTTTTAAGATTTATTTAGATTGCGCTACTGTTTACTTTTTTTATCGTGGCAATGGACTGTGCGTTCTAAAATCCAATCTCGATTACCTCTCATGGCGTTAGCGATCTCTCGTTAAAAATAAAGCAGCACGTACGACGATTGCACTCAGAGTGCACCGCCATTGTGTTCCGCTCGAAGCGCCGGAGAATAATACGTTCCCGTAATTCCATCGAAATAAAGAATCGTCTTTCGAGCCATTTGAGACACTGTATATTGTGTAAGAAAGCGGCGCGAAAGTTGTAAGCGACTCACGACTTAGAATTCTTTTTCAGCAAGGAACACGACGTAACAATTAAACATGAACGGACACATTGCATTTCACGAAATTACATCGTCTTCGATATTCGAATCGGGTCCATCAAGTCAATTCTTGAAGATTAGTAATGATAAACATCAATGCCTTCAGGTAACCAAACGCACGCCGTGGCTCTTCTCGTTCATGAATCCCCTCGCCATGGAGATCTGGTTGTCCTTGCTAGGCACTTACATGGTGGTTTCCCTAACGATATGGATAATGGCAAGATTCTCACACTACGAGTGGGTGGAACCGTCCCCCTGCCCAAGCTGCAAATGCCCTTTGCAGGTAGGCTCACGTCGAGTGGTGCGAAAATACAATTTAAAAAAAGAAAAAAGAATAAAGTATTAAGAATAAAGTATAAGAATAAAGTATTAAGAATAAAGTATTTTTTGAAATATTGAAATACAATTTAACTATAATTTAACTAGCTAAAATAATAAAATACATCTAAAATCCTCCATTGAATCCTAATTGATTTAAAAACTATCGTTTTAAATGTTCCATAATATTCTATAATTTCATAATAAATCTTATTTATTTATTTTTGTGATTCTATAGATTATAAGGTATAAATATTATATCTATAATATAAGGTATAAATTAGACTTTCTTCGTCAATAACACGAAAGAGTAGTTATACTTCATGTAAAAGAAAAATTTTGTTTCCTAAAAAAGATGTTATTTATGTAAAATAAATTTTGAGTCATTTCGCATGTGTGCATTTTCAGTCTTTCATAATATGATGAACGTCTGTAAGACTGTATAGAATGATATAAAAATATGTGTAAAAAGCTATAAATTAGATACAACTAGTATAATTATTTTTAAACTGCACCACTCGACGGGGGGGGATCGCATCAGGGCAGTCACATGAGCGCCTTGGATCCGGACAGCGACGACATTCCTCTACTGAGAACTGTCAACGAGTTCAGCCTGGCCAACAGTTTTTGGTTTACGGTCGGCACACTTATGCAACAGGGCAGCGACCTCAACCCTAAGGTAAACGTGCCACAGAGAGTCAAACGCGCCCCGAGAACAGAATTCCTTTTTTTATCAACAAACATGTATGCAATTACGAAACTCTTCGACAGAACTTGCCAGGCTTCTAGAAATTCGTATCAGGAATACTCGTCAACGACTAACTTTTGCAGTACTAATTAAAAAATACCGCGTAATTTAAGCATGAATATGTTTTAAACGTCCTTCTGAAAATTTTTGCGATAGCAAAACACTCACTTAAACAGAACTGGAGAGTGGTGAATTATTTTACTACGATTACCTCAGATTTCGACCGAAACGTAAAGTAAAATAAGCCACTTCTGTACCGTACTTCTATTATATGTACGGAAATGTTCAGAAACTTTTACGACACTTCACAGAAGAAAATTTTCTTTTTATGAAAGTCTATAAAGATTCGTTGGACATATTAAGAGCCGTAATATTTGCTATAAATGTTTAACGAGAAAATGAAATTAATGGAATTCAAAGCTTGTCAAAAGAGTTTTATATAAGACTACATATATACTGTTCTGTATAATATTTAATATATTCAACACATATCGTATAAATACTGTTTAATAACTATCCAAAGAACAGTAAATAATTATTGTTATCTACAGTTTTCCTGTAGAGTTAATTTTCTTCTTTTCTCTTTCTTGAGTTAATTTCTGACAGTATTAACATATCAAAGAGAAACTGATTATTAGATTTAGTCACGAAATAATTACACAGACCGTAAACCTTCTTGCAATATCCGTCTGTTTCTTTTTTCGCGCCTACATTGCGTAGCGAAGTCTACAGAAGCAGTTTCTTGTGGCGAACGTGGAGAGAAATGTACATTGTCTTAACGAGTCAAAGATCCGAGTTCAAACCCGATCAAAACATCATCGGTTTTTATTCGATCGCCACCTCTTGGAAAGCAACAGCAAATCACCGAGAGTATCTCGCCAGGAGAACCTCCGGATAACATGGATGCATGTCACCGGAGGTCACCACACTCTCACGTAGGATGAAGAACTAAAGAGAGAGATGTATACTTACTAGCATATGGGTCGAGTATGATAAAATAGACAACAATTATGCTGCGTGCAAAATATGTAAAAAACATAAATAGATATGGGCAAGCCCATATCTAGCAATCCCACGTACAACTTAAACCAACTACTGGTAGCCAACTACTGGTTGATTAAGTTGTATTTGGGATTGCTCTCCCATATCTATTTATGTTTTTTACATATTTTGCACGCAATTCCAAAAAAAATCACCCAAAAAAACATTAACATTTTAGCTATGGCGTGTGTGTGTGTATGTGTGCGTGCGCGCGCGCGCCTACACATACACATGTTAAAAATTACTTGCTATATTTGATCATATACCAACATGTTCCAAAAAGAGAGAAAACTATTAGATTTAGGATCGGTAAAACTAAAAGTTTGAACTAGAAAATTAATTTGTTTTGAAATTTATCAAATAATCGAATTTAAACATGTATTTTTTACTTTCTTGAGTATCTATCTAATTAGAATCCTTTGTTCGTTATTATCATTAATTATCATTGATTCTAAATATATCTTGTTAATTTAGAAAATCATGTAAACAAAAGAATGAAAATTTTATAAAACAATTATGTGTTAAAAAGAATATGTACATTATTAATTCTAGCTTTTAAAGAATTTTTGTTTCTGTAGAAATAAGTTTTTTAGAAAAACAAATTTATGTCTGTTATATAAACATTCTCTTATATTTTTACTAGTCGCATATATGCGACCACAATCTCATTTAAACGTGCAATTTTTAAGTAGTTTTACTTGAAACACGAAATTCAACGCGAATTTCCAAGGCAAAAAGCAAATAAATGTCAAATGCACAAAGACACTATATGCCATAACAGCTGTGGGAAAGATAAATAAATAACATTGAAAAACAAAACTCGAAAACAAATGCAAAATGTATATCATAATATATTTACAATACTAATAAGATAATATTTCATAACTTTCAACTTATGAAAGTAATATAGAAGAAATAATATAAAAATGTAATATATTATTTAAAAAATATTATTTTGTAAATATTAGTATCGAGCAACATAGATTAAATTTTTGAATTTATTGTATATAGATTATTGCATGCTAAACAAAAAAAAGTTAAAATATTACATACAAAGTATCAATATTTTAAAAAATTATTCTTTTATTTTTCTTTTTCTCTTATATTTCTATATTACTTTTAATATTATTTACCCTATTATTCATGATATTTTTATATAATTTATATTTATTACTTTATTACTTATTTATATTTATAAGATTGCTCTATTTTAAAATTTCACACAATTAGTATTTAAAAAATATTATTTAAATTATAAAAATTAATAAATTACAAGTAGTATGTGTAGAAGCACAGTTATGAGTCTGAGCATACTAAATACATATGATATGACCTTTGCTAACTTTAATCTTTTATAACTCAAGAACTATAATAATCTTGATAGTTTCATCGTTTTGTCTTGTATTAATATCGTTTTTGTCTCTTATTAATACCCAGAATATATTATTAAAGTATCGTAAAATATAGCGATCATGGAATATGTTTTACAAAGGGAATATAATATTTTTTATATTTATAATTCACTTCGAAAAATTATTATTTTTTCGACATTTGATTTTTATTTGTTACGGACACTATATATATGATGACAATAGGATAAAGAATGTCAACGGTGCAGAATACTGCGCAATTGGCTTTCAGTTGTCGAATAATACGTGCAGTATTGTATAGAATTTCGTCAATCGCGAGAAAAGTATCCGCGAGATATGAACTGGGACGGCACCGACATTGCTACCATGGACAATGGAAGCATTCGGAGTGAAAGGAACTGCGTCATTATTCGCACTATACCTACCTTTCTTTTTTGTATTGTATTTACAAAGATTAAAAAAAGAAATGCAGCTTGCAATATAAAGCTTTTTTCTTGAAATTTTATTTAATTTTACCTGCGATATAATCTTTAGTTAAATTATATGAATTAAAAGTTTGTTAAGCAACTTAACTTATCAGGTTCTATATAATAATCAAAAATTAATTTGTGTGTAAGATAATTATGTTAAAATAAATTGTTAAAAAATAATAATAAATCAATAAACACAAACTGCACAATCTAAATTATTAAATAAGTATCATTTTGATCAAACTTTATTTTTTTGTCACTAAGAATGAAATTTAAGCGTACCAATTTACAAAATTATATAATCGATAACAACGAGTATTAAAAAGTTTATAAAAAACAAATATCAGCCTTGCATGCACATATAAGTCAAATGCTTTTTAATTTCTGGTGTCCATTTCTGGTGTTATAACAATTTTTTGCTAGTTTTATAATTATCTAAAATGTTGAATGATTCTTGATAATTTTTATTGCAATATTCACAAATTAATTTTATTTTATGACTACATATTATTATTTTATAATGATTTTTATTTTTGCACGATATATTTATTTTGTATGATAGTTTATGTATATTTGCAATTAAAGCGTATAATATATACATTGAAATAATACATTAATAATTTTTTTTCAAGTATTTTTAATCAAAGTACGTTTTGTAAAAATAATCAATCTCTTGAGATTTTTTTCTTGCGTTGAGGCTACAATGAATTAAGAAGTAATCATTTTACATGCTTCTTATATACATATAATTATTGTATACATTTCTACATAAATTACAAAAATATAAACTGATATGTATGTATATCATTTTTGTATACATATTTTTGTAATTTAGAAGTGTATAAAAATAACTTCTGGTAAATTTTCGATAGTAAATTTAACGTTCAATTCTTCACTTTTACGCGAATGACTTTTACGGATATTCTTCCCGCAGCATTCAACGGTGTTTTCGAAGCTTCTTATTCCATATTTCATGTCACATAAAAGCAAGAAAGTGTTACTAAAAAGCAGAACTAGTAGAAAGAATATTCTGAATCTGTTATAATTCTTCTGATCTATATTGCTATAATTTTTATTCAATCTATTGTTATATAAAGTTACAATAAAACGTTTAGAACAATGAGTTGCGAATAAAACTCGGAATAAAATATTCCTATTTGCTTGCAAATAGATTGCGATTCATATTTTACTAATTATCTTGAAGATATATGTTAATCATTGCAATGTCTTGCTATAATCATTGCAATAATGTGTTAATTAGTTGTCTTTGGTATTAGTTCTGTAAAAAATAGATATTGCATTGCGATATTTATATATACTATGCTAATTGCTGCTTTTGAAAATTTCTTGGAAATACAGCGTAGATGCGTACTGTTTATGTGATTATCTGTTGTACAGCATGGAATTTTGTGAGGTTTCACGGTGAAATTCGAACTGGCGTTGTTTCCCTGACAATGCCAACAGTCGTATAGAAAGGAGGTTTTGTTTACACCAAATGACGATGCCCGTGAAAACAATCACAACAAATTACCTTTTTAAAAAAAGGTACAAAAAAGCGCCAAGTATACGCATCGCGAGAGAACGCGTTCAAAAAAAGAGTTCTTGTAAAAAACAACTTTAATATATGTTGAAAACTTTCGGTAAAAGATTACTCAAATCTTCCCTAAAAAAGTAATGATATCAAGAGGCATAGTGTTTCGCGCCAAGTTAAAAAAATTACTCCAACTAAAAAAATGGGTTCCTGGAATTCAAGAGAGAGAAACAAAGAGGCAATTTTAAATTAGAAATATAATTCTTTTAAATTTATTTCTTTTAAAATCTACATTGTTATTTTCATATTTGATTTCTAATATTTTCATACCTTAAGAAACACAAAAGAACAAAGAGGTAATTTTAAACTATGAATGTAATGAAAATAAGATTTATGTCAATTAACATGTTACTCTTGAGACGTCTTTTTTCTATTCTTTTAAAATATATATTGTTATTTTCATATTTGATTTCCAATATTTTCATACTTCAAAAGAACAAAGAGGCAATTTTAAACTAGAAATGTAATGAAAATTTTTTCTATTCTTTTAAAATATATATGTTGTTATATTCATATTTGATTTCCAATATTTTCAATTAATATGTTACTCTTGAGCGTCTTTTTTCTATTCTGTTTCTTTTAAAATATATATTGTTATTTTCATATTTAATTTCCAATATTTTTATACTTCAAAAAAACAAAGAGGCAATTTTAAACTAGAAATGTAATGAAAATAAGAAGCTCCTCATATAATTCTAATCAAAATGTCAACGATACTCGCAATAATAACATCAGAAAGAGATCGCGACTTGATACATTAGCTAAATTAATTTTTGCCAGTTTGCCTGTCAAATAATACCTTATCATGTGTTAATTTTTAATACCGGCAGTGAATATCGAAATCGATATTATCGACTAGCATTGACTATATTATCAATAGATTAAAAGGACTTCATCTCTCCGCGGCCTCCCTTGCCCATACTTGACCAATAAACGATGTTCTGTGGTATATTTCTTCATCCCTCACCACGGCCGCCCTTACCAACACTTGACGATGACGACCAAGAAAAAAACGGAGTTTCTTAATCGTAAATTCGCAACATTTAGACTTTGCATATCGCAATATCTTCGCAATATCTCTGCTCGTAGGACACATAGGAGAAAAATAAAAATACTTTTCTTATGCAATCCCGAACTATCCATTAAGCCTACTCAGGATCAGCCGTTATTGAGATTTGATAATTGAAGGGTCTCTCAAAACTTAGTCTGGCGTAAAAGAGTCTCGGTCTGTCTCACGCTTCGTATCACGCTGTACGCGCTGCGTATACTTGGCGCTACCGTGCCTTTTGATTACACGTTCTCGACGTATCTCACCTGAGAATGTTCACCGTGATATCTCACGAATTTTCACGTCCTTGTCATCCATTTCTATTACTACACTGACAAAAGCAATTATTAGAGTATAAGTTACATACATATGTACACTATGTAAGTTATATATTGTATTTAATATACCTGTTGCAATATTATCTGACATAAACTACCAAAAATTTAGATAAATAACTTAAAATGCTCGCGTTGAGATGTATTGTTTAAGCAAATGAATAATTAGTTTCTTAAATTATATGTGATTGTATGTATGTAATTCTGAAAATAGCAATTATTTAAGATGAGATTATCTGATTCAAATATAAACTTTTTGCATAAACTATTTTAGTTAAAAAAAATAAACATTTAACGAACACATTACATAAATAGGAAAGATGGTTAAATGTGCGGACTAAGTGACATTAACTTTGACATGAATAATATTATCCGCAAAATATTATTTTGCAGTATATCCTTTATCATACTATTATCATCGCGACATAAAGTCGGCTCATTTAAACTTACAAATCACGAAATATGCATTAAGTATGAAGTTTTTCATGCACATATGAATTTTATGATGTATTTCTGTTAAAAAAAAGAGCAAATTAAATAATATCATTTTAAAGATACGGAAATATATATGTATGAAGCTAGATTTTCAGACCGAGCAAACGAACGTTAATAACGAATAAACTTACTTCGACGAGTGCATCATGAATATTAAATTATTCATGTTTGTTCGCGCTTATTTGCTTGGTTGTAGATACAGTTTAAAACAATGCTAAGTAAATACGACTTAGAAGTATTCTTGATCGATTTTCCGCTAAATTAATTTTTCATTGTATAATATAAATTAACACTGTATAGTATACTATATGCTTATTAGCAAATTTAAATAAATCTTAGGTATCTTAGGTATATTGTTCACTTTTACATAAAACTTTGTGAATATTCAACAAGTATCTAAGAGAAAATCAAAACTTTGAGTACGAAATAGCTGGAGAATAGAATCTCATATGGAAACGTAAATGTCTACAATACATCATGTGATGTCAATTGACTCTGGTGGCACGTATATGTACATGCGGGGTTGTTGTTGTGACTGTCTCGAGTGTCGGCAAATTATGTTTCATGTCAGCCAGATGCGTCGGTTACCGAGAATCGCGGTTGAGCATTCAAAGCGAGAGAGAATGTAATATTGCAAATAGTAATATTTCATGCTTTAAATATCGTGTTCGCGGTACAAATATACATATATACGCACACGAAAAAATTTCTTTCATTAATATTGATAATAAGTAACTTGCTCGGGTGCATTGCTCCTAAAAAAGCCATTTTCTACACAAAAATCACTTTCGAAACACAGATATTATATTCGACGTACAAATTAAATACATTCATTACACATTCTGAATACGCGGATCACACCATGCAAACTCTTTCATGGGATATTACCACAGAGCAGAATTAAAACCGAAACGGTTTTAATCCTCAAGCGCCGCGTAATATGGGAATGGGAGAATCATTCATGGGTGTTCTACAGTCGACGATAAATTTTCCGCGATCGTCGGCCTCACCATTAATAGATTGAAATATCCTGGAAACGAATTCTAAATAAGTTTCCGTATTGCATTTTTCAACTGTTGCAAGGAATTTTTCGTCGAAATTATACTTTAAATCGTTACTTCGATATGTCCTGATGTGTTTTCGATCTTCGAATCTCCTTACGGTTCCTCAACAGAGAAAAGTATCTGTCTCGTAGTGTAGATATATCGAAAGATCTATACATAAGAGAGCCTACCAAAATTTTAAATGTTTCTTTCACGCGTCTACAATAATTTAATTTCGGTATTATTGGTACTTGAATTAAACAATCTTCGTTGTCTCCAGAACATAAGAAAACGCATTGTACCAATATTATTACATTATCTAATTGTGTGAGTGAAAACGAAACTGTATATTAATAATACTATTATAGGAAGTTAAAATTAATCAGAGATTATTAAAATTAATCAGAACTTTGATCAAACAAATTCAAACACAGGCATACATTTGCGAAAATTTATAATTATATCTCTAAACTTCTTAATCGATTGATGAATTAATATTTTTGTTAATACAATCTGTAGAAAGGAGTAATAAATATGAACTAAATTAATAATATTCGGTAATTAAAATTAAATTATTAATTGATTCAGATAATTCGATATCGTCGAATTAGAATATCCATGGAGTTGTTAAATAAGAAATTTATTGAGATTATTCAAGAGATAAATATAAATTAAATCCTCGTTATCAGGCAACTAGTACGAGAATAGTAGGCGGCATTTGGTGGTTCTTCACGCTAATCATCATCTCCTCTTATACTGCAAATCTGGCTGCTTTTCTAACGGTGGAGAGGATGATAACACCAATCGAGAATGTCGCTGATCTCGCGGAACAAACTGATATATCTTACGGCACTTTGGAGGGTGGAAGTACAAAGACATTCTTCAGAGTGAGTGCAAAAAATTATAGAAAATAGTTTTTATTTTCTATACAACATACTTTAAGGTATCAACAAAATACGGTTATTAAAATTAGATATTAAAAGTTTTTTTCTAATATTTTTCTTTATATATATATATAAAGATATATATATATATATATATATATATATATATATATATATATATATATCACATATATCACAATTCTCTCTCGTGTTACTCATTTATAATACATTACATATAAATTATGCAATGCATTAAAAGGATGCATAATTTATATAAATAAAAATCTCAAAATATAAGTTCGTTGTTAGACTAATGTGAAATTATATGATATTGATATTTAATTGGCAAAAGTTAATAAAATTTTATATAAATATAAAACGCAAATTATATATATCAAATTATCGTACGTATTACATTCACGTCGAAATAAAAATAATATATACATATATATATATATATATATATGTATATGTATATTTAATAAGGCTGCTAATGTGTCGTATTAATGGTTGAACAATTTGTGATATGTTTTTGAAAATATCGTATATTATGCTATAATGTTTCATCAGGAAACTATATTCGTTGAAAATACTGATTTTGTCAATCTCGTTCCAAGTACGTTTTTCCTTCAGAAATATGAGCGAATTAGTTAGAAAAATAATGAACAAAAAATTGGTGAATTTGACTTTAATACAATGTCAAAATACAATGTCATCTATTTGCCCAATAAACATATCTGAATCGCGAATAAAAAACCAGTAACTCTGTCAAAATATTAACTTTCTCAATATATTCTCAAAATTAATTTTTATTTAAAACTTTTTTATCATAAATCGTGAAATGCAAAAGACAAAATTTAGTACAAAATTAAATAATTTACGCTACATAATTTAATCAGGATTCAAAAATTGGGGTCTATCAGAAAATGTGGAGGTTTATGGAATCGAAGAGTCCATCTGTGTTTGTTCAAACCTATGAAGAAGGAGTGAAGAGGGTTTTGGAAGGCGACTATGCATTTTTAATGGAATCGACCATGCTTGATTACGCAGTTCAACGTGATTGCAATCTGACACAAATTGGAGGTTTGTTAGACAGCAAAGGATATGGAATTGCTACTCCGAAAGGTAAATAAGAATAAAGATAGCAATAAATAAAAGTTTCATTTAAAAATAATTACCAATATATTTAATATTAAAAGCTAAAAAGTTTCTGAAATAGGTGGTGTCCAATTAAACTTCTAGAGAAAAATCGGCTTCATTAGTTAACGCACGTAGTCCAAAAATGGTCTTTATTCATAAAGTTTTGTACAGTTAAATAATTATACCGAAAAGATTATAGATTTCCGTCTCTGAGCGGAAAAAATTTGAATATATTTTACGAGATTAAATCATATATTTAAAATAGATATGTTATTTAATATGTTGAACATATTCGATGAGAGATGCAAACTTATGTTCGAAATTATGCTGCAGAGGCAGAAATTGCGAAAATCTTGGTCAGCCTAACGAAGGCTTTTTATATACAGGTTCGCCTTGGAGGGATAAAATATCTCTAGTTATTCTGGAACTGCAGGAAAAAGGTTTAATACAGATCCTCTATGATAAATGGTGGAAGAACATGGGCGATGTATGCACCAGAGACGACAAGAATAAGGAAAGCAAAGCTAACGCTCTCGGAGTTGAAAATATTGGTATGTTTATCCAATCATATTTTTTTACCAGTCAAAACTTACACACAAAAACAATAGAAGAGATTAAACTAGCTAAGAAAAATAAGAAAATTTTCCCATTTTTTAAATATACATATAAAAAATGTTTGTATCGTACTATAAATTAAAATAATGCTTATTTTCATTAATGGATTGCATAATACAATATATTAAAGGCTTTTGAATTGATTAATTTTCATGAAATTGAATGCCGAAAATGATTAACCTTAAAAATGATTTAACTGACCCTTTCACGATATTTGAATAGCTGCTTAATTTATTAAGTTATCAAGTTTATAGATACAAACGCATGAATATATTTAATAGCTTATTAGCAAAATGAGTTTGTGAAGTCTATATTTCACTCACAGTTGTATTTCAATCATAGTACAACAAATTTGGATGGTAACCTATAAATCATATTTGCATGCTATAAATCTCCGTCACAGCTGTGGCATATTTATTGGCGACACATTTTGTATATACACAGACAAAAGGAATATGTTTAATAGTCATAACTTCCGCAAGTGCCGCGTGTCTATTTTAAGTTTCAGTCATTTCAATTATGAAATATTATGTTCGAGCTTTAAGAATTTCATGTGAAGCATAGCTAAAAAAATAGTCATACCTCGTTGTACAAAAACATAAATTATTAATTATTTGTAAAAAAAAGATTAAGTGCAAAGATAATTAAGTTATTTACAAAGAAAATAATAAGAAATAAATTAATGTAATTAATAAATTATATAAGTCACATTATGCATAGAAAATTTTCACATGAAATATTGTAAAGATATTATTAAAAAACAATTATTTATCTATTCACCTTTGAACAACGTCTGTGGATAATGTTTCTTCATGTACGCGTATATAAAGTCTTTAATCAAATCAGAAATGTCAAATAAATAAATAAATATCGATGATATTTCTATGCGGAAAAATTGCGCATAAATGGTCATCTCAATCAATACTAAGAAAGTTAATTTCTTACTGTACGAGAGGATGCGGAAGACGTGAAATTCAGTCGAACACGAAGTGGACAGAGTCTGAATTTAAGAAAAGAGAAGGCTTTCAAGCGCAACGGAATCTTGCGTAAAGTTCGCGGACAAATTTTTCTTAGGACTCTTCGGAAACCACTTCCGGATTTTTATGGAAGTCACAACAAGTTCCTCCTTTCCCTCCCCACTTTGATTCAGCTTTTCCTTTTTTCCTTCACTCGCGGAAACTCTCGAGCTACCTACTTTGCCTCTCTTTCCTCGTCGTCGTTTCTTCGCCTTGTAACTTGGCTAAGTACCCATTTTGCCGGTGTAAATGTACTCGACAAGACAGAAAAAAGAACGAACTGTCTTAACGGCGAGACGCAAAAATCTCGCGAAATTACAGTTGAATTGCTAATTTCCGTTCTTTTCAATGTCCCTTGATTATTTGCCGTGGAAAAAAGTGATCGTTGTCGACTGACCTTTATCGTGCTATTTTACAAGAATAAGCCGTCTACCATCTTTGAGAAAAGAAAGCTCTTTCAGCAGTTAAAGTAATTGAGACAGAAATGTGAAATATATAAGATTGACTTTTTCACTTTGTTGGAAGCTTTAAAAATGTCGTAAAAATCTTTTTCATGAAGTATAACTTGTCTGAAAAGCGATTATCTTAAATTGATATTA
Source organism: Crematogaster levior (assembly GCA_901521435.1). NCBI lineage: Eukaryota > Metazoa > Arthropoda > Insecta > Hymenoptera > Formicidae > Crematogaster > Crematogaster levior. The sequence continues at coordinate 533,510 of CABEGB010000003.1, forward strand.
AAGTTGATTATAATAAACGTTTAAATTATAATAAGCGTTTTTTAATAAAAATTATTTATCCAATAATAAAAATGTATCATTATAATTAAAATTAAAAATAAATTAAAATAGTAGTTAAACATATTTAAAATTAAAAATACTGTTTATTAATTACAATCTTTGTATACAATATTAGATAATTTAATAATTTAATAAAAATTATTTATATTATTTATATTATTTAATTAATAAATAATGTTGCTCAATTTTAATCATGTTTAATTGAAAATTAAAAAAGGAGTAAACCAAGAGAAATAGTATATGAAAATAATAGAATTATCACCAACTAAGTTAATGTTAGTTGCTCCGACTTTAATTTATATTTCGCTTTTTGTCGAACTAAAATAAAAAAGAAATAGGTAAACAAGTTAAACTCATTCTTTGATAAAAGTAGTAATATAGATAAAAATGAATAAAAAACATCAAGTAAAATATACAAAGTTAAAAAAAAAATATATATATATATATATATATATGTGTGTGTGTGTATATATGCATATATAATATCAAAGTTAATCGATTTTAACTGTATAAAGAATTGTGAAATATTAAATAACATAGTAACGTGAGATATTAAATAACATAGTAACGTGAACCTCTCTACCACTATATTCTCTTGCATTCATTGACCACAGAAATTGATAAACGTATCCTAGTTGCGTTAAAATAATAAGATATATCGGAAATTCACTCAAATCCCTTTAGCGCGACCTTGCATTCTCTTCGCTCATTTAGAACATCGCTAACTCCACGAGTTTCCGAATTAGCGAGAGAATCTCTTCGAGAACAATGAGCTCCGGATAATTCCCGGTTCGTGCCCAAGTGTTTTAGTGAGAGTACGTCGTCTTATGGAAAACTTAAGAATATATCCTGTAACTCAGTGAACAGAACTTCCCACCGTGAAACTTGGATCGGCCTGTAGGCGTACAATGTCACACGGCCCTCTCTCCGGGCCCAGCTTTTGATATCGTTTCGCGAAATAATCTCCGCAAAACCTCCAGTGTGTGTGTGTGTGTGTGTGTGTATATGAGAGAGAGAGAGAGAGAGAGAGAGAGAGAGAGAGAGAGAGAGAGAGAGATCTAGGTGCCCGTGCGAGAAACTTTCGTTCTTCCTGTAAGAGACGTCCGGACTGTCATCATAAATCACGGTGGTGTAGTTATGCAAATCTACTTTGCATCCTCCCGAGATCCCAGCTCAGTTGTCTTGCCGTCAACGATAAGTGGACACTTTTTAGCTCGTTCAAAAACGCTATCCTACATACATACTTTGTTCTCTGTTCTTCCTCTCAGCTTAAAATACAATACATAGCTAAAAGTTTCACTTAATAAAAAATGTTTACCAGCATAAGTGAATGTATTTCATAAATGGTGTTCTCTCTGCCTTTTATTGTCACGTTTAATTTCTATTTCGTAAATTAGGATAACTGAGTGTCTTGCGTAATAAATTAAAAGTAATTTAAATATATTATTTGAAAATTTCTTACAAATTTAAATATATAAAAAAATGATTGAGTAAAAATTATAGACAATAATTTAGTAAAAATAGCTGCAGACAAGCTAACAATAACTGCAGAAAGTGATTAGTTTCTAATGGCTTAGCTTTTGGAATTTGTACGAGAGAAATTGAGAAGTTCGCGAAAGGCGAATTTGCTGACTGCATGAAGACGAACTTTGCACCGTATTTTCGACCAATAAAGTGGAAACTCATCTTTGATCACGTAGGGAGAAATATTGGCGAGGAAGTTGAAGTGTTTACCAAAGCAGTTTATCCAAATTTTATATAGCTCCAATATTCTAAATTCCAATATCTTGCTACAATCATTAAAATTATTAGCTTCGAAATAAAATAAGTTCAAAATAAATATTGAACATTTTTTTAACCACCCAAATTTTATCAATTATTAATAATATATATAATAACGAATATAAGTTTTCCACGTTCGAAAAAATAAGGAAAGTGGAACATAGCAACTTATAAGCAGCAGCATATATCAATTCATGACTCGTGTCAGAAAGTTTCGGTTTTACAAACAGCTAATCTTACGAATCTTTGTGGAAACAGCCGTTAATTCCAAATGCAACGCTCTCTTGAACTTCCGCATACTTTCCTTCTCTCATTCCTATCGGGGGTAAACTAAACTTCGTATTGAACGTAAATATCCCTTCCGAGTTCACTGTTTTCGCACGACTCTCGCATCGCAATAAATACCAGCACCTCGCCATTTATCAATATATACGTTTCCACGCACGCCCTACTCAGGATCGTTACCCACGAATACTCCATCGCGAAGTTTCCCCATGAAACAGACCAAAAAATATAACGCGATCGATCTAAGAGTGCACGCTTCGCTTAGATATTGCGCGCACGATTTTTCGCAACCGCCGTTGTGAACCGTTTTTCTTTTATCGTACTTCTTTCCTCTTCTTTTTGCTCTTCGACAAACTAACGCCACAAAGGATAGCAGGAGGAAAGAATGGAAGAACGCTCACGAAGAGCGTTCGAGATGGGATACAAACACACCCCACCGTAGCCCTGTTAACGGCGTCTCGTTCGCAGCGAAAGGAAGGACGAGCGAGCCAACATTAATATAACGTGCTTTCGGTTTTGTCATTTCAGGCGGTGTCTTCGTTGTACTACTCTGCGGCCTAGCGCTAGCGATTCTGGTAGCGATCCTCGAATTCTGCTGGAACTCTAAGAAGAATGTCCAATCGGACAGGGTAAGCTAAACGAGATGCTGACAGAACGGTATAGGATTTTATGTGAACGTGCTGCATGAGTTGTACTTTCTCTTGGATAAGCGAGGTCGTTTGAATCTTACAATTAGATCAAAATTCTGTTATTTCCCGGGCTCTTATTAAATATTTCCATGTTATTATTTCCTATCTTTGACCTTATTGTTATTCTCTTGTTAGTCTCTTGGTGTACTCATACTGCTTTTTTTGCATTGAACGTTAATAAGCAAGCTGCATATAAAATCTAATATAACGAATAAAATATAATATAAAATATAATATAACGAATACAATTCTATTTCATGAAACACAAAAAGAATACAAGTATCAAAGTACAAAGTATAATCACATAAAGAATCTGTATGTGTTTCATGGCTGCAAAATTAATTTTGAATCTTCCTATCTTTTCGCATATTTAATCAAATACCTGTCTTCTCATTTTCAACGATATTTAATCTGACGTGTATTTGATTTATGTAAGTGCATATAGAATGGATGTTAATGCGATAAGCCATATTCGCAGCTATGTTTGTTCGAAAGAACGACGTCTTGATGAGCAAACGGCCTCACATAACGAAGAAATCAGCCTTGCATGCGTCGAGTCTCGTATGATCGTTTTGTGTATTGTCTCTTGGTGTATGTTGTACCTGTCGTACCGGCGTCTACTGCCTGCATCATCAACGATTACTCCTTGGGTGGTAAACGCACGTGCACCTTCTACGCATCGACCATCATTTAACCACTCGACAGTCTCTCTGCGCCGAGATGGCCTCGGAATTGCGATTCGCCGTCCGTTGCGGTTCCCGGCAGAGGCCCGCTGCGAAATCGCGCAATTCCGCGGCCGCCGGATTCTGTGGCCATTGCAGTCCGCGCTCCTCCAGGAGAAGAACGCGCCTCTGCTCCTCCGAACACGAGGAGACAATCTACGTACCAAGTATGGAGATCCCGCGATTAAATGGTGTAAGTCTTGTCCCACATGACGGGCACGTGACCAAATTTTGCAATCGGCGTCTTTGAGGATACTAATTTTACTGCAAACTGTGTATATTTGGTATTTTCCTATATTTAATTCAATTTCAAGATAATAACAATGATAATAGTAACTTAAACAACTCGTATTGTGCGCAACACAATTACAAATTCTGCTCAGATACTTGCAACAGACTTGAACAGATTGTCATTGGCGTATATATTCGCGGAAAAAAGTGGCGAAACAATCAGGAGAAATAGAAACGCGGCAGCGGATTACAAGAATTTTCCGAGAAGAGCCGATTGTTGGTTGCGCGGAGCACTACTCATGCCACGGTAATTCAATTTCATCGAACAGAGCCAATTACACGAACCTTGGATTTTTCTCTTTGTTTTAACGAGAAATTCTTAAAAGCCAATATGCATGTGCAATCAGTGAAGAGCCGCAATTCACATTACCGTGCTGAGAGTACAGCTTCCAAGAAGCTCCCAAGTAATTTTTGTATTATAGAAACTCAAAATCAGGGAAATAATGGTTATTCGAGAAAGATTCCGCACCATTTACCAAGGGAGTATTATAAATGCCAAGGTGTCTCCCACGCGGACTTCGCACGGATTTATTGTACACCTACATCTCTGTAAAGTGTTGTACGATGTATACGTTTTTGAATAGTCGTTGTTTAGATTGTGAGGCTCCTTTGACGCGAGTGCACATTGTAAAACGTGTATTCTATTACAAGAAATTTTCCGTTTTCGCACGTTTTATGTTTCGCAGTTAATGAACTGCCTGCAATACAGAATCATGTCATACACGCTTGCAATTGCAGCATTGTACGTTAGACATAATAGCATGCATAAACTTGTAACAACAACAGTGTGCGCTTTATTGCGCATTATACCTTCGAGCATAATTTAGTGAAATTTCTATGGAGAATGGTTTCACACACACGATGCAACTATTACGTGAGGAATAAAATCAATACCTAACATATTTATTTTTTCATTGAGCAATATAAGCCGGTCGTTTTGAAAACTTAAGAGAAACATGTATGTATAAGTCACATTTTTATAGAAAGTTATCTTGTTGATGTAAATCTATCAAAGGAATATTTCATATAAAACAAGAATACAGATGTTATAAAAGATGTTAGTTATAAAAATAAAATAATTTTTTAAAAACAAAGACTAAATAAAATATTTTATTGCCTAAATAAAAAGGCAAACGTTTTAAAATTTTGTGAATAGAATTTATGACGAAAAAGAAAGTTTAAAAATAATAATTTTTTTCAAACTATATCATTTTTTATATATTACCTTTTTTCTTTAAAAAAATATAAAAAATTCTATCAAGTGAAAAAACTTTAACTATAATTTCGCTATATTTTGCAACATAAATCATTTGTTCTATGTATAAGCACAGAATTATAAAGATTATCGAAAATAAATAAATTTGATAATTTATCGTATTATTTTTAGAATTAGTATTAATGTTTAGTTTTTGTTGCATGATTCAAGTAAAAGTTATTATTTTTTTCATATAAAAATCTTTTCTTATAATTTGTAAAATATATTCTTAAATTAGCGAAACAATTATAAAATTAAAAAGTTAAAAAGTTTGTAATATAAAAGTTAAAAAGTTGTAAAAAATTTTACATATATTCTAAAAAGTAAGTACTAAAAAGTAAGTACTAAAAGTTCTAAAAAGTAAGTTTTGGTTGTTGTGTCGATTTTAGAATTGCAAGACTCCTTTGCAACGCGAGTGCACATTATAAAACGTATTATTATAATATTATATTTTATTTTCCATTTTTATACGTTTTATGTTTCACAAATTCAATTAATTCACTTTGATGTTAGCTAATACAAATTGAAATAAACAATGTACTTTTTTTAACATTCATTTTTTTTCGAGATATTGACTTTTTGAAAAAATTTTCAATTTTCAAAAAAGTGTCATCTTTTTTTCCTCTAACATCTCTTTCATACACTTGTTTACCTTACGATCAAATTACAATCGTACCATCATAAAATTAAAGACTCAATTAAATTTTATTTAACCAAGATCTGTTGAAATCTGAATATAATAACTTACTTCTAGTGACGTTCTTTTTTAAAAATATATGATATATTTTTTTAAATCCCACCTGTCAAATACTGCTACGATAATATGTATAAAGTGATAGACTGCAAAATCGATTCAAACTCTTCAATCATTGTCAGCACTCATTCTTTTTAAGATAAAAAGAATGATTACTTTAAAAAAGTTATTTGACACGCAATGCACAATTTCACATACGAGAATCCGTAGCATCCGCAAATTCAAATACAAATTCACGTATTGTATTGTAACACGTAATGTGGTTTGACTATCCAACAGCAATTAACTCATGTTAATGTATCATTTGTCGATGATACATGCTATAAATAGCGACATCCGTATTGTTGAGAAAATGCAATTGTATTTCGGTGAACACTATTCTGAATTCCAATAAACCACATAGTGTGTGTGTCACCGCATCATTCTGTCTGTATCAGATTCGAGTACTCTATTCATTATTTGTCATATCACTCTTCAAATTATGATTTTCGCGCTAATTTATAAGTGCATAAGTAGATTGTAGCTTATTCAGACAATCAGATGTCTATCTAGCATTTATTATATAATATCCTGCACATAAATATAATGACAAAAATAATAAGATATCAAATAAAATAAAACATCAAATAATAACAAATAAAAAACTAAATATACATGTTTGATATATTCATCTTGCTCAATTAGTAGAATTATTTGATTATTTAAATTGTATTAGTGCATATTAATATAATTTTTAATTTTTATTTATGTGAGATCGATCTATCTAGACTCTAGACCATTCGCAGAGAAATTCGTTTTATTAACTGCAAGCTCCGGCTTCATAGAAGTCTTTTAACCAGCGATATGTCTACGTGTACCTCGCACGCCTCGTTCCAATCTAAAAACGTGATCCGAAAGCCATATCGGCATTACTATATCCCGGACTTCCCGTAAAAAAGATCGTTTCGTGAAACACGTGCCGGTCGTTTCAACAGACAACTCTAAAGATATAGTTATAAACACTGGTGCGCAAAGGCCCAATGACAATCTTCCTGCCTACTTTTAAAAACTTTTAACAACTTCGCACAACTTTTAATAACTCGTCTGTCCACTCGTGTCATTGTAGAACTCAGCTCTCCGTTAATCATCCCGATATAGCTAACACTTGCGTTTACTTACCCTTCAGCAGGAGGGTGGTGCGTTGTCGATGACGGAGATGAAGAAATCATTGAGCTTCGATCAAGTGTCCCATGGCGGGAACACCTAGCACAGGCCTCGTCCTCATCTTCATCCTCAGCAGCAACAACAGCAGCAACAGTCGCAACAACAGCAACCGCCACCGTGCAAAGTCACCCCCACGCACACGCGTCACACGCACTGCCACTCACATTCACATCTTCACAGCCATCATTCGCACAAACACCAAGCACCTCCGCCGAGACAGAGACGGGGCTCTTCGGGCATCATCTTGGGTCAAGGTACGATTATCTATCACAAATATCGATTGTCCTATCCTATTATATTCGCTAATTGTAGTCAAGTGACATGTTGATTGTTACGGTTAAGTTCGCATAAATTAATTTGCAACATCGTTACAGTTACAACAAAATTAAAAGAATATTAATAAAGATAATTTGTATAAAATATTGAAAAGTACAAAATATGGAAAGAAATAATATGTCACTTTGCTTTAAAATATTAAATTATTGTTAAAATTTTTGTCCCATTTCATATTATATTCAATTTTTTCTCTCATTTTTACTCTACTCTCATTATTTTTTCAATGAAATCTATATAATTATATATGTAGATATATCTATATATAATTACATAATACATTTTATTGAAAAAATAATGAGAGTAGAGTAAAAATGAAAGAAAAAAATTTAGAATAGATGAAATAGGACAAAAATGTTAACATCAATTTGATATTTCACGTGTGTGTGCTTTATATGCGTTCTAAAAATTATATAACTAAATAACTATCTAATATATATCTATATATATCTATATGTATATGTGTGTGTATATATACTTTAAAAATCTTTGATGCTTATATTTTAATTAAAAAGTTTAAGTATGATATATTAGAATTATAAGAACTAAAAATAATATAATATTAACATAAAATCAAAGATATTATGCTCTTTATGCATTCAATATCATGCCACTGAATTATTAACTATTGTACTACATTAGGAGGTGACCACCCTGAGAATATTCTCTGGAGATTCGACTGCGACCTAGCGGGTGAACCGGACGTAGTAATTTCCCCGCCACCCCCGCCGCCACCGCCACCCTCGGCAACGGTCTCGAGGACCACGACCCTTTGACCAATACTCGAAGAGGTACCGACAGGTGTACCTGTCCAAAAGGAACTGCCCACGCAGGCCTCGGTAGTCATCAACGTGATAGATCAGAAAGAGACATGCTTATAGCACATATAGTCGCCGGGGCGGGTTGGTAAACCGCAATGAAGGCCATCCCGCGCCGACGACGATGTCAAATCATTGATCGAAAGCGTGCAAACGAGAATCTGAGACTGAGGTTAATTGGGTGAGAATGCCGGAATTAGTGTTTTCGCGAGATACGTTCTCTAAGATGCTCCGTTAACGCATTCTCGTATTGTTTCAACGGGACTATGGCACCTAAATAAGCGTGTGATATAACTAGCTCGATAACTAGCTCGGAGATTAAGCGAAATCGAGATTACACGCAGGCATGTATGATCGCGCGTATATTCGTGAAGATATCGACGTTGATGCAAACATGTATGTTCTAATCGAGATAATGGATGTGTAGTTGCTCACATGCAACTGTTTGTACAAGCATCAACGAACGAGTAGGTCGCGGAAACTACCAGGTTTGTAGGTCTATGAAGACAATGGAATGCTGTTCGTAAACAACGTAGAACGCGTATCTCTTTGTAGAACATGTCTGACCACAAATCGAGGCCGGAATCAAATTGAAAAGTGCCAGTGCATGAATGTCACGGATCAATCGGAATAATGGGAACTGCATGGAAAATGAAATGCCACGCGCAATGCTAGTTGACCAGGAATTGCTGGTGTTTCGAAATTCCCCGGGGTAACGGTAGAATTGAGTGAAAAGCCGGACATTTGTTCGAAGTATCAAACTAGACCAGAAACCGTTCGCGACACCAAGACGGAACATAAGCCGATATTATAGCCGAATTTCAAATTAAACATATCGAAGTGGATTTATAAAATTAATTATATCCCACCCCTACTGCGATTTGTAAGCTAAAAATTATTTGCGGGAACCAATAAATCATGAAACATCAGATTACAGATAGCAAAGTATCTAAATAAATATTCACGATTATCTCTTAACTTATTGGCAGTAACATGTAATTAACAGAGATCATTAATAACAAGATCAATGTACAACAGATCAAAGTACGAATTGTGTTTTTACGCAATTGTATGTATGAATGTGAGCATCAAGAGCAAGGTTGCTGATATAGTCGCTCGCAATGCCAATGTCTATTGGAATGCAGTTTCCAGTGACAATAACTTCGGACCGTAATTTTATTACAACCAAAACATGGACGGTTGTATCGTATGACTCGGACCAAATTCAAATTAATAACCACTGCCAAATTTAGCCTAAACAAGTGTCATGCGTCCAATAATTTCGAGCAAAAATGTGCAAGTACAAAACTCGAATTACAGAAAGTAAATGCAAGTACTGCTTATATATATTATTACGAAAAATTTACAGTATTAATAATTTAAATGTTATTTCTAAATTTAAATATAATTAATGACAAATACAAGGAAAAATTAACTCAAAATTAATAAAAAATTTATTACATTGTTGCTTACGTCAGGCATTTGTTTTAATTTTTTAATTAGAAGAATAAGAAAATTTAAAGTTCGATTTATAACAAAAAAAAGGTCACGACAAATGTAATATATAAACCTTTAATAATAAATAATATATATATGTGTTTATATATTAATTTCTTTCACTACATTAAAAATGTAAATAAGTTAGTGTAAAATTAATTAATTTGTTAAGAGAAATATTGGTAGTTCTATAAAATTTGCATTTGCATTTGTAAAAATCAGTCAGAAATTGAGTCGTAAGATACTTCGAACGATAGAAATACGATCACTGGCATCCAATCCTCCTCTACTGTATTATAAATAAACTAATACACATTAATTGTTGAAAAGTGATCTATAAATCTTTTGTATAATGTACGTGTAATTTATAAATACACTTAATGTATATGTATAAATCTGTATATGTATGTATGCGTCAATGTGTGTACATATATACGTACATAATATGCGCCCGTGCGCTAAACGAGAAAATCTATAAAAAATGCAAATGCGCCAAAAGACCTAGTCGTATTTTGACACAATCAAATAGTTTATTATCATACTGACGCGTGTACAGCGAGTGTTTTTCACGAGAAGAAAAAGTAAAGTAGGTAATCGATTAACTATTTGACAGTTTTTAGCTATACATTGCAACGTTTCGTATTATGAATATTATTACTTGCGTGTATCGCTGTTTGTTGAAAAAATTATGTTGTTCAGCGAATTTATTAATACGTTATTAGTCGTTAAAAAAAGAGTGAAAGCAATTCTACAAATGTGTATGTATGCAAATATTTAATGACAAACGTTGCGTTACGAAGAAAATAAAAAGGAAGAGATAAAAAACGTAAAAATGAACAGTCTATACTGCCACAAACGATTTGCGATACACATTTTCAATTCAATTCAATTCGTTTGTATATCCAATATGTATCTGCATTACATGTAAATTAAAAAAAATGGAAGTTAAATTTATTTGAATCATTGAGATCGTTAATAACATTCGTCACGGGATTTTAATTAACGAGCGTAACGGTTCTATATGTACATTTGTGCAAATAATGTATAAATTTTTAGTGGAGCAAATCTATATCATAAGTGTATGCAACAAGAATCACAACAGATTACTTCCATTCTTGCATAAGAAATATTTCTATATTCTCACTTTCATGGAAATTTTCTGAAACATCTAAAAATAGTTGAATATGATTATATAATATATTTAAGATTATTACTATTTTCGACAAAACCAAGCTTTTTTGTTGCGTAAAATCGAAAAGAAACGGATGAGCTCAAATTAGAAGCTAATAATGATTTATCGGTGCGTTATAGAAATCAAAATCTAGTTATAAAAGGAAAGTTTATAAATTGTTTATCAATAACCAGAACAACTGGATATTTCTTTACATCGAGACAAAAGATTTAAACTGATTGTACAATTTTTAATAATACAGGAAATAAACTTTCTCGACGCTCATAAAAATTTCAATTTGTATTAAACTCTGGATATAAAACATATTTTTTTATTACCTCAACGCTATGTTATTATGGTAGTATACCGTGATTATAACGTTAAAGACACAAAAATTCTTTTTTTAAATAAAAGATTATTATTAAAAATTATAAAAAGGAAGTAATATTAAAAGCGTTATTATACTAAAGAAAAATAAATTTGAATACATATATAAAATCCTGGAATTTTTAATATTATTTTATAAAAGCATAATATCTAAAAGAAAATCTTTTTATGATACAATTATAGAAGACTAAAAACTAAAAAATTATGAAATTAATATACGTTCTTTTTATTTTTTGTTTTCTTTATCTTGATTCCGTTTATATTTTATTTCTATTCCTTTTTTTAAATTCTTTTATCTATGCAACACAATTTATTTCGCTTTCACATAATGTGTTATAGCTTTTATCTTCTTTTTAATTTTATCTATAATGCTTTTATAAATGGCAGGTATTAATCTTTCGAAAGAATGTTTATCAAAAATTTATGACAAGTATATAGGCAATTTTACCGTTGCATTTCTTCATCATAAATTCTACCAACACATTTCGTAGACAAAATGATAAATCAATATAAATTTATTAATTATTGGTGTCTGAATAAAGTATTTCAGAATATGCTTTTGATTAATTATTCACAACTATCGCTACGATATTTATACTAATCAGAAATTATACATTTGCAATTCTCGATCTAACAAAATCTTGCGACACATCCAATAGCTCTCAACGATTCGCAGAAAGCGACTATATTCAACGGAGATTTCGAAGAAATTGTTACATCGCAAATCCATAATCGTATATAATTCGATATCCGTAGAACAAAGCAGATAAAGCAATCGGTGAAATGCGCATGACTGGAAAACTGCACAACTCCCAGATTCTCTAATCGAGTCAAAGATTCAATCTATCTAACAGAAAATGTAATTCGAGCTGAAATAACAAACAAACTCTAATATTTATCTAAAAAATATTTATATATTAATATTAAATATTTATATATTAATGTTATATGTTCAAAAGGTTTCGGATTTTAAGTTGAATTATCTAAATTCCATTTCATAAGATAAATATCAGTTCTTATGAGAAAACTTAATGTATTGAATTGTCTTCAGAATCTCTGGATGAAAAGTTGATAATTATCATTAACATTTATCATTTACTATTATCGTTAGTGACTAATAGTGAATATTTTTGTTACTTAAAATTTAAAACACTATTTATCTATATAGTATTAATTGATTGTACGTTGTAATTATTCAGAATTCATAAAGCTGTATTAATCTGTTATTTTTGCAATTTTTTTGAAGACAGTGATAGATACCGTCGATGCAAGAAAAAAGAAAATACAGCACAGAAAAAGGAAAATACTGTTTAAAAAAGTATTGTTAAAATAAATATTAAATCTCAGAAATTTTGTATCTTTAATTCTACGTCTTCATCACTTGCATTTCGTGCTATCGAAGACTAAAGACATCATCGAAGTGAGTATGTTACAGCTATGTACACCATATCAAAAATTGCATTCGTTTAGCTGGATCGCTTCAAAGAGAGTACATTAAAATCCAGGTCATTCCCCGACATTTGAGACTAAGAGAAAAATGAGAGAAAGGTATACATAGAACGCAATCATCCTTAGAGCAAAGCTTTGATAACTTTCAGGAGCAGTTAACCAACATGAACACAGGATTTAAAATCGATTTCTTAAAATATTTCTCACAGCAAATGTACTCCATAAAGACATGATTAATAAACAAAATAAATTTTTAAAAATGTTCAATATATACATATTAATGTACATACATTATTTGACCTGTCCCTAATTTTCCTAGTAATTTAATTTTCTTTTTATTTTTATTTTTATAACACAACTTCAATAATGTCTGATTGATGTCTAAAAATATATTTTTAAATTTTCGTTGAATTGCATTGAAGTTATGTGCAAAATGTTTAAGACTTAAATTTATTGAGCAACGCGAACGAGATTCGTAAACGAGAGAAAAATTTTCAATATTGCTTAACGAGACCCTGGAACAAATGATCCTTTTGCTTCATCTTTCTTTTTTGTTCCCTTTTTATTTTTTATCTCTCGAGGCGCTAAAACCAATGGAGAGATCCATTAATGCCCCGATGCTTTAAAGCAGATGTCGTCCTTGCTTTTCTTTGTCTCGACAATTACTCTTTTTACCGTTTAATCGGTTCGTTAACAAATCGCACGTTACAAGCGACAAAAACGGGACTTATTGCCAGCCATTAACAATAACAAATTGAGATAAGACGGACTAAATTACTGGCAAAACTGGAAATATAAAAGTACGCGTAACATTGTTCATTTAGCTTAAGATAAATAGTACGAAGAATTACAAAGAATCATTTTTTATCCAATATAGATTGTTCCTCACGTATAATTTAGCTATACTATTTAAATATATATCTATATTATTAGCTATATTTATATAGCAATATACGTATTTGTAATCATGTACACACACACACTCGCGCACGCATACAACACAATATAATGTTATATGCATATGCACACAATATAATATTAATTGTTATTGCGTTAAAATAAGTGCAAAATAAAAGTATATTTCATTATTGCATGCATGATCATTGTACAGTCTGAAAATTTTACTTGTTTTTAAAGAAATAACATGAAGTTTGATATATCTGTGTAGATACAAAAAAATAAGATTTCTTTATTAATTTTATTTATAATAATGCGCGCGTTCGATCAAGTTCATTACGTTTCTTTATATTTTCAATAATTATATCTTTAAACGAAGTACAGTTAGCTTGGTAATTATAAAATTTACAAGCGGAATACGCCAGAAATTTCCTGGGGAAATGTCATCTAGTTTGGATATCGATTGACAAACGGGACCTCTTATTAACCGTTCCATCGCAATATCTGATCGAAAAGCATCCGCTGACAGGCTTCCGTCGGCGGAAGCCTATAGATAAATCTGCACGAGTCCTATCCCGTTGATTGATAGAGCTCGGAACTATCACGACGTGGTTTGCGTTGATGATGATAGGAAATTCTATAATTTTCTGGATGACGCAACATACACATACTATCATGTTATTTAATCCATTGCATATCACATGCGTGTTATTAATATGCGTAAATCTAGACGCACATAGCTGTCATAAATCTGATTAGTAAAAACAAAGAAATTTTTTATATATAACAAAATATAACAAATTATATAACAAAAAAATGTGATAGAAACATATTATGTTTTTATTTGTTGCTTTTGATTACTTTTGAATGAGCTTGTACTTTATCAATTTAGCCAAGAAGACACGAGAAGATAAGAAAAGAAAATTCTTTTGCGTATAAAATATTGTTCCATAAAGATTTATATATGCTCCATTCTTAAATTTTCAAATAATATAATTAATGCAAATAATAATGTTATCGCAATAACATTGTTATAGTGTTTAAAATAATTTAAGTTATTTCTAAAATAGTTATTTTATTTTTATTTTATATTTATTTTATATTTATTTTTATTTTATATTTAAAAATTTAATTAAAAATTTAATATCAAAATAATAAAGAGTCGGCATTTATAAAATAATATAATAGAATAAAATTTTAAATAACATTAGTAATGAGAAAAGAGATTTATTTAAGAAAATGTAACATGAATTGCATTTTTATCTTCAAATATTAGAACTTTACACATGCTGGTACATAATAATTACTAACAGAATCGTAAATCAATCTACTCTGTAATTACAAACCTAACTTATGGGGGCAATGCCCTGGGGTTAATTACAATGAAGATGCTATTCTGTGCTCTACATTTTGTGCATGCAAGTACTAATTAAGAAATATATGTCCAGCCATGCAAACATCGGTATCGAAATATGTACCATACTAAGATAAAACCTACTTTATCATCCAAAATTTACCAACATTTTTAAAATGTGTTATCTTACGTTTATCTTACTAAAATAATAGTATAATTAATCAGCTAGAAGCTCGTTAATCAACAAAATCTACATTAACCCAGCACAAAAGTAATATAAGTACTTAAAAATTAAGAAAATACTTACCTATTAATGATAACAATTATATTTGTACTATTTGTATTTGTTGTTTTCTATTGTGTAATATTTTGCTTCTGTATTGCTCTCGTACATTATTGTATTTCTATTATTATTTTTATATTTGTATTAATTCAACAAAAATACATTAATTAGTTTAAAAATAAATTAGTTTAGAAACAAAGCTCAAATAGAATATAATGTAAATAGTCCACACGTTTATTTCATTTGCAAATTTATATATAATAAATTATTTTTACGGTTCCTACGTACTTTTGTCTTTACACAACATATATAAATATAAAGTCTACTTTCACAAGTTGATATTCAATCATTCACAAGATGGAGAACACAATCTCTGTTAATCCCACTTTCTTTTAAGGATGTACTTATACGTTGTAATCTCTTTGGTGAATACCTTTAATCAACAATATTAATTGTAAATTTAAAAACAGAGGTATATAAAAAAAGTAATTTTTGTAATTTTTATAAATTATTTTGTAATTATTATTAATTTTTATAAATTACGAATTATGTCAATCTAGACAGTCAGATATTTCCTCACCCGCTCAACACTATTTTATATCCTCTATGTGTGGATGTTTTTATAGCCCTATCGAGTAATTCATATAATTTCGCCACTGATTCATCAGCCAAAATATGTACCAGATATATAGTATTACCGGTTAACGATCTAACTTTCAGTCGTAGCTCATTAGATTTTCCAGTAGCTTCATTAACTTGACGCAATAATGGAGGCTAAAATAAAACTTGGATTTTTTCAATTACAAATTTTGGATGTATCTGACGTTTACATATCTTATCCAATTTTTTGTTGTTGTGAGCTAAATATGTTTCTCACCGTACTCTTTCTTGAACAAGTAGCTGATCTTGAACCTCGAAGATGTTTCATTGTGAAACATTCAGAAGCGAGATTAGCAATCTTAAGCTCACCGATATTATTGATTTCCGCTGTACTTAATGTTTTCGATCCTAATACCGATTGCATAGCGATACCCAATCGTTCTCCGGACGAACTGACAGATTTCGAGCGCAATCGAAGACGATTTTCGACAATTTGTGATCTAATGAGAAAATTTAACTTGAGTACATAAATAAATGTTACTTATTATTTTTTTTAATTATTATTATCTTTATTTGGAAAAAAACCTTGATGATGATCTATCAGAAAAGCTGTAGTGTCTTGTCCTACTGTTACTTGTAGATCTCAAAGTATCTCTCGACTTGGATAATTGCTTACTCATCGATATATCATATTCCGTATTTTTCGTAGCCAATTCTCTCTTTTGTGACATAGAAATATATAATATATAATATTAATAATATATAAAATATATTTCAATGTTTGGACATTTTAACAGATAATAAGAATTACTTTTTCTCGTCGACTGTTTCGTGCTAATTCAGCATTAATGTGAGACTGAAGGTGGGAACTAGAGCAAGCATTATTATGTGAAGCTAAAATCTGCGATCTCAGAGAAAATAAATTGGCAGAAGGCGATTCCGAAGAGGTTTTGGGATCCAATAAACTAATGAAGAGTATTCATAGAGAAGATGCGTTATAAATTTATATAATTATAATCAGCTTATATTTTTCTTCATATTTATAAAATAAATTTGCTTGTTTTTTAATATTTTGAGATGTATATTACAATATAATAAGTCAGATATTTGAATATTTATTTATTTAGATTAAATAGTGAATACCGGTTTGGAAGTGATAAAAGCGGAATGTTCTCAGAAGTGTTATCTTTTGATAAAGGGTTTGTGCGAGATCTTTGTTGAACATTATTTGATCTGCGTGAATTTGTCAATAACAAGTTATCTATTGGCGGTTGTTTACCCAACCGATATCCTTGACCAGGAAAGCAAGCGGAATCATCTACGTAGAATTCTGTTCTATGATCTTCGATCTATAAATGTAAGTAAAAATTATAATTGTAAAGAAGAATAGACATTTTGTTAGTTCCACATTGATTAAAGAATCCAGAAAAAAGTGATTAAAATATCTCACACACACACATATGTGTGTGTGTGTGTGTGTGTATTTAAAATTCTACTATACTATCTAAATTTACCATAAAGGGCACTCCATCAGGATATTCTTGTTGTAATTCAGATGGAAAATATCCGTCTAGAATATCACGGATGAACGAGATTGCAGATGGATCATCGTAAGATCGTAATGGTCCTTCATTGACGCTCATACCATTTTTATAGAATTTCAATACCATGCAGGAAGGAGTCTTTAGTTAAAATGCATAAAGAAAGTGCTGAGATTGACAAAATAAGTAATCACTAATAAATATATTAACTTCAACTAATCAATGATTAATAAATATTAATCTTTGACGTTTACAAAGTATATTAAAACTATCATGTGAGTTATTTTGCAGGCATTAGTCTTTTAAATATTTACATGATATAAAAGTAAGCGTTATAAAACTAGATCATTACTTTAAATGTCGCGCCTCCTCCTTTCTCATTATGATAAATGTGAACTTCACCCTTTCCTGCAGCTAGGTTCAACTGATCAATATTTGCAATTAACTGCTCGTAGCAGGCATTAATATAATTACTAGAACGGAATTATAACTAATTATTAAATCTGTTACTTCTATTTCTAGCCAATAATAAAATATTCATTCTAATTACTTGCTACCAATATCTACGTTTGCATTTTTAAGATCACCCACCCATATTAATCCATAATCAGCTAAGAACTTCTGCAATATAAAAAAGAGTTATTGCTAATTACTATTTATGTTCTAAATATATAAAACGGACAGATTAAAAATATAAATTTAAACCTCCATTTCGCTGATCTTGTATTCTAGCGTTAGACATCGTTGATAAAAATATTCAGAATTATTAGCTTTACTTCGTTGCTCTTTCTTTCGCAGCAACTCCTGACTTTTGTACTTAGTTTCCCACTCTTTAATCTACTAAAGTAACATGATATATCACCCGAAAATAGAGACAAATATTATATAGAAAAATAGTTCATAAGTTTCAAAGTATGAAAACATGTAAGAACAAAAAAATAAATTGGATGTTATTTTATAATTAAATTTAATAAACACGATACAAATACGGAAAGAACTCTAAATTGACTACGAATGTTATGGGGTGATACTACATTCTTAGATTTAAAAAAGCGTACAGAGAACCTTCCGCTTTAAACGTCCAATTTCTTGATCTTTGGTTCGCAAGCTTTCCTCTGCTTTTGTCAAAACAGATTGCATTTTTCGCATTTGTGATTGAGCTAGATGCAATTGTTTCGTCAACATACCAATAAGTTCACTTTCTGAAATCAATATGTTTTGCGATAGCGGATATATGATACCAAATAAAATGACAAGTACCTTGAATGTTCAATACGAAACTCTTTAAAAATAGTAAAAAATTTTGTTATGTATTTAATAAATATTAATTTACTTCTTTCCAACGCATATTCTTGTATTATTACAAAATAGAAAAAGATTTCGATTCTAAAATACAAAACCTTCTTCGATTACGTCATTTACAGCAATTGAATTTCTCGTCATTTTGGATGCATTGTTCCACAATTTTCTTGCGGAAAGATTTGCATTAGAAACCTGATACGCAAATGACTTAATATAATTTGACATATTTTGACAAAATTTTTATATCTATAATATATATATCGTACAGCTACCGTTTTATTCTCTAAGGTTTTATTAACTCGAGTCGAAGATTTGCCATAACCAAACATGATTTTGCTATCTTCCGATATATCTGCTTTCAGATCTTCCGTTGAGGTATCCAATATACATGTTGACGAAGGCAATGTTTTCAATCTAGCAAGATATTACATTATTATTTCTTAACAAACAATACATCAAGTAATTATAAAGAACAATTATATTTTTCATCGTTGTAATCATAACGTCCTAATATAACCTACTTGCAATTGCTGTCGTGTGACATTAAGGCATTTTTTGAAAATCTCTTTCTTGACTGAACTGAAGAATTTCCTTGGTCCATATTATGGATGATGGCATTAATTAGTGAATTCGACAACATTTACATGAATTTTCTTACGTCGCCAAAAAATAGTTATTCGCCCGAAGTTGTGTTTACAATAGGCGACGTAAGAAAAATCGATTCAAATAAACTCAATAGGTTTGTTCGTGTTGCTTAAAATCCCAAATTTTTGTATTTAAAACGAAATAACTATACATTCAAACTTTGAAGAGAGAGAAAGCAAAGATTCTAAATGACAACACAAAAAACGATATTTATAGTCGGATCTTAAGAAAGAATTTTTAATTTACATCCTTTTTTAAGTTATCAGTTATCTATTTTTATCTATTTTTGATATTGATTGAATAAAAAAATTAGATGGTTTTTACTTTTATTTACTTTATATATTAGGTTTGTTTTTTATTCCGACACTAGTTCACGAACTGTACATACTAAAGAGTGAGAATCTTGTATATACTCACGTTTTAATGTATACTTTATATAATGCATACTTTATGTGTATACTTCTTGAACTAATGCCAGTTAAGGAGTAAAAATAAACCTTTTATTTAATGTTTAATTCCTCTTCCATATTGATGTTTCATAGTGAATCAACTAAACATCTATATTATTCATTTTTAATAATTTAAAGTTTGCATGCTATGTTTTATGATTACGATTTATTCTGAATAGATCTTAAGACCTCATGCTAACTATATAAAAACTACCCTTATAAAAATTTTTCACCGTTTTTGGCCCGTTTTTGACCGGCGAAAACGGTCAGTTTGAGTGGTAAAAACGTACATTTGATTCAATGAGTATGATCCGTTTTTAGGGCGCAAAGGGGCAATTTTCCGTAAAAATGAGTGGTTAAAACGGATTGCGTACGAGTATATCCGAGTGGTAATAACGTATTCTTATGAGTATTTTTGAGTGGTAAATACGTGCTGTGTGTAAATTTGAGATGTAAAAACGTACATTTAGCTACGAGCAAAAAATACTCGTTTAGCACTCATAAATACTCACATAGCACATTTTGGCTGCGTTTCGATATTCACTGCAAGTACTGAAAATCTATAGTGTATGTGACGTAAACTATAGATTTTCAATATTTGCAATAAATATTGGAACGCAGCTTTTGAAATAAAATAATCAAATAATCAATCATTATAATTGTTCATTTATTTATAGTAGTTTAAAACATTTATATAAATTTATATAAATTATAAAAATTCGTGGACATATTTTTAAGTTTGTAGAATAAATGTACTTCAATTTAGAGACAATCCGCGGATATTTTCTTGTGAGTAAAAAAGAAACGTACTAACGTGTTGTTACTCATCAACGGAAAATTGAGTATTGAAAACGGACAACCTACTTCGTCCTCATCTTTGTGAGTAAAAAAGGAACGTATTAACGTATTGTTACTCATCGACTGAAAAACGAGTGTTAAAAACGGACAATCCACTAAAAAATACTCATACACATACTCACGTATACTCGTCATGCTCTTTCGTAATAGACTAAGCGTGCTTGAGAGTGCAAGAAACGGACATAAAAATGATAAAACGGGCTAAAAACGACCTATATGAGGTGTAAAAGCGGTGAAAAATTTTTATAAGGGTATATAAAAAAGACTAATATTAAATTTTGAAATATAAAAGTAAAAGGGGAAGATTTCAATATATTACAGACTATGATTTAAAAAATACAATATGCAAAGAAAACGTCAGACTTTTTTAAATTACTTCCTCAATTAGTGTTATCCGATAAAATACATTTTAGTAAATTAGAAACACAAATTCTTACAGAATTATTATTCATTAATAAAGAACTAATTTGATAATGGTGCGTAAAGACGTGATATAGTCTCGTAGATGAATCATCGAGACCATATTCAACGTGTTCATTGCGCATTATGTCGCAGCGTGTCGCAGTTGCTTTTGTAAATTTTTAATATTCTCGAACTTCTGTAAGACGGTTCTTTAACAAACAATGCCTAGTATTATAGATCCCTACTATAATAGATTTTTATCTTGCTATTTGTCATTGTACATAAAAATAAAAAAAAAATGTTTCTCTCTGAAATGTCTCTTTGATATTATGCTTGATATAACACAGCTGTAATAACACTTACTCTTATCTAACGGATCTCATCCTCAAAACTGACTTATATTTTGTATTTCGAAAAATAAAATCAATCATTACTTTTAATATCAGAGATCGTGTTATTGACTATAATTATTTTAATTATTTTAACAAAAATCCACTTCCCTTCTTAAATAAAAATTCATTTTTGGTTGAGCTAATTAAGAAAGACAAAATTCTCAGTTCTCACAATACATAACAAATACATCTGATTGTACAACGTATTATTACTATTGTATTATTATATTGTTTTACTTGCCTACATATTGTAGTCGAATAAAGCTATAAAAGGATAGATTTTTTTATCTTAGCAATACTTTAAAATATTACGTTGCGTTTCGCACGTAAAGCCGGACTTAAAACGACGCGTGGCTCGACTATTCTTATTCTTTACAATAAGTTCATTTTACGAATTCTTTCTTTTTTTTAACTTATTGATAGGCGCCAAGCTACACGTCATTTAAGTTCGACTTGACAGTTATCGAACCGCGTCGGCGCAATAAGCTGCCATCGATCGCTTGGGCATTGCTTGTTCTTGGGTCACGTGATCATGACGGTAGTATCGTCATCAAAGGAGCCGACGTAAACGTTACGTCAGCGGCTGTTGTACATTTGGTGTGGCGTTCTACCAGTGCCTGCATTTTGGCTCGATTCGTCTCGCTTCGTCTCGCCATGTCTTACCCTGCCACGCTACGCCTGTCTTTGTCGTTTCTACTAAGAGTAGACTACTCTTACGGCTTATCGTGAAACAACACGCTTCTCTCGCCGACGTGAACACACGCCAATATTGTTGCGTGTGCCGCCGCGTGGATAAAAATGCCGCGTAAGAGAGCATCCACGCTACACGAGACATCCACTGGACGCAGAAACTCCACTAAAGTGAGTCCTGATCGGCCTTCGATTTGCGCGATCTTTGTGACTCGTTGCTCTCAAAAGCAGCTGCGACGGACCACGTGCTTCTTAAAAGTTGAGGAACTCTGTGTATTTAACCTCAAATGGCCACAGCCTACATTCTACATCATAGATGTACTCTTTGTCGAACGACAACTCTCTCAAACCCACGTCTAATCTAATAATAATGATTTCTCGCAATTTATTGTTTCTAGACACATTACAATCGAAGGTTGGATATAGATAAAAGCAACATGTAACATTCATAGTGTTCCAAGACCTCATCGTATTTTCGTGTTATTTTCGTTGGAATTATAGTGTATTATTCAACATCACTACAATGACAAGTTTTAAAAGTTTTATCTTCAGCAATACATGGAAATAAGTTTTTATAAAATTAACACTTCTTATTTCTGTGTCTGCATAAAAACTTTTTAAATTTAAGTTAATTTAAAATCAATTGAAATAAAGAGTTGAAGGTGACTAATGGTGTAAAATTAGCGTGTAAAGAATTGCAATTTCTTCAATAGATCATAAATAACATAATTTACAAAGGTAAATCTTTTTTCTTTGCTTTAAAATTCATCATCTAAGAAGCAAATTGCAGTTCGAATCAACTATCAAAATTGTTATAAGTCAACTACTAAACGAATGGTAATCACAATAAGACATAAATTGAAGAGATTTTCTAAAAATTTAGGAACTAATTTGCAATACAATACAATATGTAATATCATACCCTATTTTTTCTCTTTTAAAAGTTGCAATTTTAATATTATCAGATATATGGAATAAACCACCATATGCACCATCATAATTTACACAACAATTAGTAACTATAATAAAATAATTATAATAAAATTGTCAAGGAAAACCGCCACCTTTAAAAGTACATATTATTATACATTATAACATACACCAGAAACCATCCATGTTTCATAATCACAGTTAATAAAAATCGAGGTTTTAATCAAAATATCTTAAGGTTTCCTGTCAATAGAACAGTTCCTACAGTAATTGAAACGTTTCTTTAATCATATTATGCAATCAGAAAATTGTAGCGCTACAAAAAATCATTTTGCTTTGATATCTGTTGCACCTAATAATAATCATCGTAAGATAAGTTAAACCGCAACTATCATTCACTATCCTTTTCATTGCATACAAATAATTCTTTTTTTCAATATGTTAAATATTAAATGAAATCAATATATTAAATAAATTTATTATTTGTTTTTTATTTCGTTTAGATATATAAGTAGATGTTTATTCTTTAGCTCCTGCTGAAGAGGACTCTGTGAGTCTGAAACGCGTTCGGGATTAATTTAATGTAATTTATTTGTTTTATATCAATGATTATATAGACACAAATTTGAAATATATGTATTTTTATTTGTAAGTTGTCTTTGTTGTCATATAATTTGAACTCAAAAGGCAGGAGTCCACACTTATTATTTTGAAGTCAATGAGCCATTTAGTAATGCATAATTGTAAATTTGTTATTTTTTTTTAGCACTATTATCGTTTTCTTATCAACGTTTTATTTTTACTTTGTGCTTATACAATATTACGTTTATCTCAAATTAGTAATATCTCACATTTTTCAACATAGAAAACGTTTTGTTTCTTACAATTAGAAACGAAATTATATATTTAATATATTTAATAAATGTGTTACGTTGTTATGACGCACATCACTTTTATATAAACGTCGCGTTTGCTTGGAACAATTCTATTGGTCGAATTTGACCTACCTCAATTGTGTATAGGTCAACTATGAAATAATTAAGCTCAATATTGCACGCGACGAAATTTCTTAATT